>JAZKLR010000086.1:1800000-2366791 GCA_037103525.1 Ganaspis brasiliensis
TTACTTATGCAACCCTTGAGATCAGTAGGCTTTAATGAACATTTCTATGCGTACAATGTAGAACAGCGTAATTTATGTATTTTAAAAAATGTATTTGAATTGCCAGACATTCATCCATGTTTACTTATAAAGAAAGCGAAATCTTCATTTGTAGCTACAAGGTATACGCTGTAAAATTAACCTTTAGCGAATTTTTCGACGCGGAAATGACTAAAACTTTATATTTTATAGAATGCGAAGGAGAGAGACAAAGAATTCTCGAGTGAGAACCCCCTCGTAAAAAACTATATTAATTATTAAAATTCCATACATAATATTAGATAAACCACCTAAAAAATTTGTTTTCTAATAAAAAATTGATGAAAACGTACATAAAATAAGGAAAATAATATGTAAATATGAAAATAAAATATTGTATTTTATAAATTAACTAAAAAATTGTTTTCGCTTATAAAAATTAATAAAAATGTATTTAAAATAAAGATGATATGCTCCACCTTTCTTGTTTGACAGTTAATAAAGTCTTTAAAGTGGTAACATTTTAAATTCTTTTGTGGTTTCTTTAAGGAAAGTTTTTTTCTGCCTTTTAAGATTTTTTAAGAAAATCCGTAATTTTTCCATAATTACCAAATTACCTTTGTCTATAATTTAAAATGAAATAAACCTTAAAAACTTGTAATAAGATAAAATTTTTTTTTAAAATTTCTAAACGTTTTAAGAAAATGAAAGGAATTATAAATTCGTTTCTGAATCTCAGTAATTTTTAATTTTTATCTTATTACAAGTTTTAAGGATCACTTTGTGTTAAATTAAATTTGACACCTATGTCGAAAAAAATGATATAAAAAGTTTATTTTATTATTTCAAAAAGCAAAATAAGGACTTCAAACATAACCTCTTTTCGTATATATGTCCGATTCCTCCTTATAATATTCTTTACTTTGTAATAATTATTTCAAAATTAAAAGTACAAAGACTCTTATATAAAATAATATTTGCTCTAAGTTTATTTATCAAACATTTTTTGAAATATCACTTTCAATAATAATAATAAAAAATTCCAAAATATAAGCAGCACTTTTAGTAGGTTCGATCTTAATCTTATTAGGACCATTTTTATTCAATATTATTTGACATTTCTAAAGAAATTGTTTAAAAATAATATTCTAATAAAAAATTGTTTCAAAAATTAAAAAAATTATTCTATTTAAATAGAGGTGAATATTTTTATAAACTAAACACATTTTTCGCTTGTTATTAAATATACATAATAAAACAAATTAATTTTAAGTTAAAACTACTTTCTCTATGTTTTTACAAGATTTGAGTATTAATCGCATTTTTTCGAAATAGGTTATATATAAGAATGTTGATTTTAACATATAATAATATAGATATTTATTTGAAAAATTAATTTCTTAAACTTATATACTTTAGTTCTATGCAATGTTATTATAATTAGCAATATAATTGAAAATACTGCAATTAAAAAATGTCGATTAAAATATAATAGAAAAAAACAGTAAAATAGTTTAAATTATTTATAACTTGTGCGAGTCAAGTATTTCTGACTGAAAATAAAAGCAAACACAGCTGTACACTGCCGACCTAACGCAACTTGGGACTGCCAGGCAAATACTGCCTGGGTCCCAAGTTGCGCTGACTTGAGTTCTACTACCGGAGTAACTCAAGCAGTTTTCACTTGAGTCCCCGGTTCTGATAGCCTTTTTTTTCTCTCCGTGCAGTAAGCATGTTCACAACATACATTTTCGTAGAAATATAGTCATGTTCATGATCAAGGCAAACTTCTCAATACCTGTGTACCCTTGGCCTAACTGCGAAAAAACCCTGACAGTACGCATGTTGAAGTAAAATGTAGGTCTTGACGAAGAGAAGTTAGAAACTCGTTTCGAAGTATAAATTTCTGTTTTCTCATGTTTAGAACCTTCGTCTTTGCAATCCTCATACACAGTACAATGTTTGTGAAGAAAACCTTGTTTTTACGGGTTCGTTCTACCACAATCATGTCAATTTACATTGGAAAGGAAACGTGACAAAAGTCTTGTACCCACTAGAAGGTATTCAAAATTACTCTTTATTTTTTGAGCAGCACTAGAAACAGAAAATTGATTTTTTACTCGAACATTCAATTGTGGCGATCCTAATTAGTTAGTTTACAATCTTTCGAGCTCATTGACGTTATGAATATGTGAATAATTTGAATGCACTTGTTGGTTTTCAGCAACTTCACATTCAACAGTATTGTTCAATTGTTTGAATAACTTCAATTAGAAGGACAATTTGTCAAATCGGTAATCAAAAATAAGCGGTGACGGTTTTGTGAAAAAGTGTTTTCAAAATGCCAAAGAAAAGAAATTCCGAGTATTACAGCAATAAGGTGCAAAAAAGATGGAAAAATATGAACAATACTGTTGAATGTGAAGTTGTTGAAAACCAACAAGTAGATTCAAATTATTCAGATAACGTCAATGAGCCCGAAACATTACAAACTAACCAATTAGAATCGCCAAAATTGAGTGTTCGAGTAAAGAATCTACCTTCCGCTTCTAGTGATGCTCAAGAGGTGCAGAGTAATTTTGAATACCTTCTAGTGGATACAAGACTTTTGTCATCTCTTCTTTCCAAAGTAAATTGCCAGGATTGTGGTGGAACGAACTTGAAGATTGTCGTTAGTAATGAAAAACAAGGTTTTGTTCACAAACTTTGTACTGTGTGTGAGGATTGCGAAGACGGAGGTTCTGAACATGTCAAATCAGAAATTTATACTTCAAAACGTGTTTCCAACTCCTCTTCATCAAGACCTCCATTTGATTTGAACATGCGGATTGTTATGGCTTTTTCGCAATTAGGCAAAGGATACGCGGGTATTGAGAAGTTTGCTATGATCATGAACATGACTACATTTCAACGAAAAACTTTTGATACGTGTACAGACACTTTACATACAGCGTGCAACAAAGTTTTAGACTCAATTTATAAAGAGTGTCGAGGTCATGTCAAAGAATGTAACGAAATTGTTGAAGATCATTCTGACCCAAATGATTTAGTAGATATTGGAGTGAGTTATGATGGATCTTGGCTGACACGTGGTTACAAGTCAAAGTATGGTGTAGGGTGTGTTGTTGACATGGTAACTGGCTACGTGATTGACTCACATGTCATGTCTAAGTACTGTCCGATTTGTAAGGTGGCAATAGCCGATTTGGGAGAAGAATCTCCTGAGTTTGCAATATGGATGGAAGGTCATGTTGATGAGTGTTAAGCTAACCACGAAGGCTCTTCTGGATCGATGGAGATTGCAGCTGCAACATCCATATGGTTGCGATCTGAAAAATTTGGTTTTCGATACACAACAATGTTATCAGACGGTGATTCGAAAACTTTCAACCACTTGACTTCATTGAATGTGTATGATACCACAATAAAATTGAAAAAAAAGAATGTTTCAATCATGTATCCAAAAGGTAAGTAAACAACAGAGAAGCTGTGTAATCAATTTTGAATTTATTTAATTTTTGCATAAATTTGCCAAAAAACTAATCTTGAGGATTATTTTGATTTTCTAAAGGGCATACACTGGAATCAAAAACGCAGTTACATTATGGAAAGCTCGTAAAGTAACACTTGGTGGAAGAAGTCACGGTTCCTTGAAGGAAACAACCATTCAAAAGTTAGCTGGATACTATAAAAATGCTTTGTACAGGAATAAAGGAAATATTCAAGTAAATAAAAATAAATAAATAAAACCACTTTGACATTTTGACAACTGTAAAAAATAATGGTACACAATTTTTAGGATAACTTCTCGAGTTATTTATCAGTTATTCTTCTTTACAGGATATGAAAAATGCAATTCTCGCAACAATTGAACATGCATCTTCTACTGATGTGAATCCAAATCACAGTAAGTGTCCATCTGGCTCTTCGTCATGGTGTTTCTATCAAGCAGCTATTGCAAGAAACAAATCCCCTGGTTCTCATGCAGACAATGTTGGTACCCCACTAAATTCTCTGTGTTATGAAAAATTTTTACCTGTTTACGAAAGATTGACTGACGAAGATTTGTTACTTCGTTGTACTTTGGGTCTAACGCAGAACAGCAATGAAAGTTTGCACAGTACAATATGGAATAAGTGTCCAAAAGAAACTTTTGTTTCTAAGGTCAGAGTTGAAATTGCTGTTGCTGAAGCTATCTGTGAGTTCAATGTTGGAGTAATGAGAACGGTAGCTGAAATTCAACGCGAACTGGGCTTAGATCTTGGAGACCGAACAGTAGAGATATGTACAAAGAGAGACAGTGAGCGTTATAAACAAAGCGTCAAACAAGCTTCAGAAAAATCCAAGCAGGCACGCAGAATAATAAGCTTAGCTCAATCGCGAAGGGACAAATCTCTACTTGAGGCAGAAGGTCCCACGTATGGAGCAGGCATGTTTTGATTTACAAAAATGGAAGGTTATTTAATTAAAATAAAGTTTTATGCGTACTAAATGTTCGACATTATACTTTATATTAACCAAGAAATGCTTCTCTTTTTACAAATTCTATTATTTTTTTATGGTTTTTGTTTTATTGAGTTTGTTAGACTTCATTTCATAATTAAGGGTATGGATTTTGTAAAATTTTAATTTTGTCAAAAGTTGCAATGTTAAAATTGCAGAAAAAATTTTGGAATTTTTTTTCCCTTTTCACATGATTTCTGACCAAAAATAGTCTCCGAAAAAAAATATAAAAAATTATTTTAATTATATTCTGTTATAGTTGGAAATTCGGGTGCGGGTCCCCTTAAGGAATTTATTTCTGTCAACACTTTACATCATAAAAGATTTTTAAAAATTCTAAGAAAGATGGATCTTTCGAGAAGAAGTGGATCAAGAAGAAAAATGAGTGTTACAATCATATTTTATACAAATATTTACTATTTACTATCTATTTTCATCATAATAAATTCTCTCTTCGTTATCTATCTCTCCCCGATTTACTATATTTTATAATTCCTGAAAATAAAACGTGAAAACTACCCAGTTAAAAATTCCTACGTAGGATCCCACGTAGGATCCTACGTGGTATCCTTTATAGTATCCCATATAGTATCCCATATAGTATCCCACATGGTTTCCCATAAAGGATCCTTAGAACAAGGGAACTTGTATACGATCCTTATGGGATACTGTACCAAGATCCTCCGTGGGATCCTATTCTATAGGATCCTATATGGGAACCTTGACAGGATCCTATCGCCAAATTTTTTGTTGTTGAAATTATCAGGATATGGGATCCCACGTGTGTACCTATATAGGATCCTACATATAAATCAGGTAGTTTATTAGGTAGGGTTCCCTTATGGGATCCCATGTATGTTCCCATACAGGATCCTACACATCGCAAAGGTTAGCAGGTGGGGTTTCTTTACAGGATCCTTCATGCGCCAGAGGTTAGCAGGTGGAGTTCCCGTGTGGGATCCCATATATGTTCATGTACAGGATCCTTCATGTCCCAGAGGTTTACAGGAGGGGTTCCCGTACGGGATCCTACGTGTGTTCCTGTACAGGATCTTTCATGTCCCAGAGTTTAGAAGGTGGGGTTCCTATACGGGATCCTATATGTGTTCCTATACAGGATCCTATACAGTATGGAGGTCAGCAGGTGGGGTTCCCGTACGAGATCCTGCGTGTGTTCCTGTACAGGATCCATCATGTCCCAGAGGTTAGCAGGTAGGGTTCCCGTACGGGATCCTACGTGTGATCCTGTACAGGATCCTTCATGTTCTAGAGGTTAGCAGGTAGGGTTCTCGTACGAGATCCTACGTGTGTTCCTGTACAGGATCCTTCATGTTTCAGAGGTTAGCAGGTGGGGTTCCCGTACGAGATCCTACGTGAGTTCCTGTACAGGATCCTTCATGTTCCAGAGGTTAGCAGGTAGGGTTCCCGTACGTGATCTCACGTGTGTTTCTATACACGATCCTACAAAGCCTACATGTTAGAAGGTCAGGTTCCTGTATAGGATCTCACGTGTGTTCCTGTACGGGATCCTGCTCGTACCAGAGGTTAGCAGGTGGTGTTCCGTTACGGGATCTTATTAAAGTCATATATCTATATGACGCGGCGTATATTGCCATGTGAGGAGTTGTATCCTCACTAATTTCCTGGTCTGCGTGGACTCACTCTTCTTATAATCTTTACGCCTTGAGTTAACAGTGAGAGACACTGATAATAGCAATGCCATGCGGCGAGTATATTAACTAAACAATGGGTTCTTATATGGGATCCTTTATGATTTCCTATAAGTCATTTAAGGGCTAAAAGCGTCTTTTTGCCATATAGGAAATCATAAAGGATCCCATATAAGAACCCATTGTTTAGTTAATATACTCGCCGCATGGCAGTGCTATTATCAGTGTCTCTCACTGTTAACTTAAGGCGTAAAGATTATAAGAAGAGTGAGTCCACACAGACCAGGAAATTAGTAAGGATACAACTCCTCACATGTCCATATACGCCGCGTCATATAGATATATGACTTTAATAAGATCCCGTAAGGGAACACCACCTGCTAACCTCTGGTACGAGCAGGATCCCGTACAGGAACAGACGTGAGATCCCATACAGGAACCTCACCTGCTAACACCTAGGCTTTGTAGGATCGTGTATAGAAACACACGTGAGATCACGTACGGGAACCCTACCTGCTAACCTCTGGAACATGAAGGACCCTCTACAGGAACACACGTAGGATCTCGTACGGGAACCCCACCTGCTAACCTCTGGAACATGAAGGATCCTGTACAGGAACACACGTAGGATCCCGTACGGGAACCCTACCTGCTAACCTCTGGGACATGAAGGATCCTGTACAGGAACTCACGTAGGATCTCGTACGGGAACCCCACCTGCTAACCTCTAGAACATGAAGGATCCTGTACAGGAACACACGTAGGATCCCGTACGGGAACCCTACCTGCTAACCTCTGGGACATGAAGGATCCTGTACAGGAACACACGTAGGATCTCGTACGGGAACCCTACCTGCTAACCTCTGGAACATGAAAGATCCTGTACAGGAACACACGTAGGATCTCGTACGGGAACCCCTCCTGTAAACCTCTGGGACATGAAGGATCCTGTACATGAACATATATGGGATCCCACACGGGAACCCCACCTGCTTACCTCTGGCACATGAAGGATCCTGTAAAGGAACCCCACCTGCTAACCTTTGCGATGTGTAGGATCCTGTATGGGAACACACATGGGATCCCATAAGGGAACCCTACCTGATAAGTTACCTGATTTATATGTAGGATCCTATATAGGTACACACGTGGGATCCCATATCCTGATAATTTCAACAACAAAAATTTGGCGATAGGATCCTGTCAAGGTTCCCATATAGGATCCTATAGTATAGGATCCCACGGAGGATCTTGGTACAGTATCCCTTAAGGATCGTATACAAGTTCCCTTGTTCTAAGGATCCTTTATGGGAAACCATGTGGGATACTATATGGGATACTATATGGGATACTATAAAGGATACCACGTAGGATCCTACGTGGGATCCTACGTAGGAATTTTTAACTGGGTATTTTATAATTACTAATAAGACTTATTCTTTTCCAAATTAATACTGGGAACAAAATAATTTTTAAACTAATTTATAGGAATTATTTGTTCTTTTATTGATATCAATACAATATTCATATTTTATGCATATTAATATTAAAAAAATTTAGTATATAATAAGTTATTTAAATTTAAATTCCATGGCGTTGTATGTACCTCCCAAGTACTTCATGCACAACTTGTTTGAACTTGCAGCTTCCTTCATCATCACCAGGGTGTTTGACTCATCTTTAAAAAATTTTACAAATCTGGCTGGTAGGAAAGTTATAAACTCATTATCTACTTCTGTCATAATCCTTGATCCAAATCTTGTCTTCACCTTTGTAAGTTTTGTAATCATGTAGTTACCATTTGGAACTAATTCGCTTAGTGGCTTCGTTGGTAAGGTAGCTTCCATGCGTCCAACAGATTTTACTTTTTCTAAATCCATATTTTAGTAATTGAAAAACTAACCTTAAACAGAAAAGATAAAAGAAAGTAGATATTAAAAACTTTAAGATGATAAAAGTGTTTGAAAAAAAATCAGTGAAAGTAAACAAGCTTAAAATAAGAGCTAAAAATAAGAGCTAAAAATAAGAGCTGAAAATAAGGGCTGAAAATAAAAGCGGAAGAAGAATGTTGAAAATAAGAGCTGAAAATAAAAGCTGAAAAAGTTTAAAATAAAATCAGAAAAAAGGCTGAAAAGAAAAGACTTAAAAAAAAAGCTGAAAATAAAAGAGGAAAAGGGATGAAAATAAATGCTGAAAATAAGAGCTGAAAATAAATGCTGAAAATAAGAGCTGAAAATAAAATAGGTGAAAATAAAGGTGATAATAGAGTGGCTTATACTTACTGTTACTTCGAGAGATACCTGAAGAAGAGAAGGACTCGGGTTGCCTGGGAGCCGCCTTATATTGCCACTATCCCCTCTTTTTTTCTAGCCCCCCTTTCACTAGAATGTAAGCAGTTGTGAACTACCCATATGCGCACGCAATTCTAACCTTACATTACTGATTTTTCTCAATCAACATTCATTCTATTACAGAAAAAAGCAATTTGTATCGAAAAATTATATATTTTAATACATAAACATTTTTTTTTTTTTACAATTTTTTGGTGAAAATACATCTGGTGGTTGTGATAACTCCGTCCTCTGAAAAATTATCATCATTTTTATTATTATTATATAATATTATATATAATAAACTATATATATATATATATACTAACCTCAGAAAAAAATTGATGAGTCAATGAGAAAACCTATACAAAGAATATATTACAGGATAAAAAATAAATAAACATTTTCAAAATATATGTAAACAATATTAAATGGAGATCAGTTCTTTACTTTTTAAGTAATGTATTTCACAAACAGAACATTTTTTTTCTTAATCTAGATTAAAAAGAACCAGCGATTTCAGTAACTGTCCATTTCTTAAGCCACGCCCCAGAATCTTTTTGGGGGTTAAAGCAGGAGCGTAATCTTCATTCGAGCAGGTGGGTTTTCAAATTGTTCAAAAGCCTCGTGCCGCAGCGAAATACACAGCACTGACGGTAGTAGTAGAGGGAGGGACACTTTCTGAAACATGCTCCGGGACACTTGCTGAAATGGACATTTACTGAAACGGACACTTACCGCGACCTTACTGTACCTAAGAACACAATAAATAAAATCAGTATTTTTTTTTGTGCTTCAGAGACATTTTTTTTAAATTTCCAATTTAAAAAAGAATGATCTTTGTAGATGAAAAAAGAACACATATATCTAATAACACATTTTTTACGTTTTAACTCATTTAAATGAAAACAAAATTAAATAATATCTACATCTATAAATCACATGAGCATTCTACTTCTTAAATATCTTAAATTATCAACTTAAAGAAAGGAATGATTGTCTAGAAAAATAAATATTTCACATTTAAGATCACATATTTTAAATGACACAAGTGAAACAATTTCTTTGAAAAAATATTTAAAAATTTAAAGATAAATTATGTCTTTGAAAAAATATTTAAAAATTTGAAGATAAATTAAAATTTTTTGTTTCTTTTTGCTTTTACATTTTCCTTTTCAATCGAATTCATCCGTTTGCGTTTACAATTATAAAACTTTTCATTCTCGCACTCTTCATCATCACTCAGATTTGTTTCACTCTTTTCTACTTATTTATTTTCTTCAATATGGACACTTTCAACCGAATTTATGTTAATTTCCTTTAAAATGTTCTCTTCTTGATTTTGAACATTCTCTTTGAGAATGTTAAGACAATAATGCATTACTTCAAATAAAACATCATCACATGGTTGTGGAATATAAACCGAATTTGTAGCTGCTGAATCAAAATTCTGATCTTCAGTCTCTTGTGTCTCCATTTTTTCAATATTGATGCATTCTTCATCTTCATTCATACAATCACCAGATTGTGAAATAGAATTCTCAAAATTAGGTTTATCAGAACTAGAAGATTCAATATTGGAATTCTGATCTTCAGTTTTTTGAATTTTTTCTGAAATATCGGATTTTTTAACTGAAATATCTTCAAAAAAACATAATGAATTTCTTTCTGGAATCTCAATATTTTCGTTATGAAATTCACTTAAACATTCGTCAGCTAACAAAAACTCGTCAGTGTTTCGCAAATGTTAATAAGATCTAAATCGAAGCAATTATCTGAAATCTCTTGAGCATTTCCCTCCTCAACGTCATTGTTTGGATTATCCAATGTTGTCCAACTTCCACTCGTCAGTGTTAGAGGGCAATTCTTTGGAACTAGACGAGGAACATCCCATCTCCTTAACCTCAAACAACTTAATATATTTATCCTTTTTGGAGTTTTTGGAGCTTGCTGTGAAACAAAAAGAAAATAAATTAAAGAATTTAAGATAATATTTACCTACTAATGCTATAATGAAAACAATATGTTTACTTTCAACTTGAATAAAGTTAAAATCTACACTCAATTAGATTCAATAAGTAATATATAATATCTTTCAAATTGATTAAAAAGAGGATACACTAGATAGGTTATGTTAAACAAGTTCCACAGAATAATATAATTTTTTCTTAATTTCTTATAATTAGTTTTTAACCTAACATATTTTAATATTAAATGTTTCATTATCAATAACAAAGCAAAGATTACTTACATGACTACTAGGTTGAGGAAGATGTTCTTGTTGTAGTGTTTCCAAAGCTCGTCTAACATGTAGAGCCTCATCTTCACTAATCATTTTATTTTTTAATGGAAGCATATTAGTTTTAGAAATTAATATTTAAGATTTGAAACATCAAATTCAAAAACCAATCAACACTTGTCTATTTGCTGTAAATAAGAAGTACAAATAGGTTGAGTCTTGACACTGAAGCCCTTTACACGACAGAAGAAAGGAGATGAATGCATACAGGCAAACAACAGAGAGGGGGACATGGAACCTTATTCAGGGTTTGGAACGTAAATTACTCAACTTAATATACACACTGTAAAAAAAAACCTGTAAATTTACTACCTTGAACGTAGGACCGAATATTACCAACTGTGAAGGTAGCGATATAACGTGAAAATAGCTTATTTCCGAATAGGTTATGTAGAATATCAGACAAAATCTGTAAAATTACAGAAATTGGTAGAACTTCATGTTTCTGTGTATTTACAACATAAAATTGTAATTTCACAAAAAACTGTATTTAATTATTCAACGTATTGAAAAAATCTTGGAGGATAGGGGATCGAAACCCTCATGTTTAACCTATATACGTAAATCTAATCTGTGCCATTAAGCCTCTCGGCCAACCCACACATGTATTTAGAAATATTGAAAATTCATGTTACTCTTCCATCAAGTTTAGGGCTATTTCCAAAAAAGTTAATATTTTTCGCGAGAATAAACTATATATCGCAAACTATTATTAGAGATAAAATATAATTTACATCTCCCACGAATATATCGTGCCTGACTGACTACGCGTTCGCGCTAAAACAAAGTAAAATTTCGTCTGCTACTTTCAATACATTCAATATTGAAATTATACAAACGATTGGTAATTATTAAATACAAATCTGTGAAAATGCAATTTAAAACATAATTTCCACAATTAAACTTTGGTATTTCACTTTTAAATTGTAAAACTACGTTCGAAAAAGCAATCTCACAAACTTTTGTATTTTTACAGTTTCTAGTAAAATAGACACAATAAATGCAGTGACCATTTATTACCAACATTCAATGTAGAAGATTGGCATGTCTACATGCCATGGCGAGTACATGGCGAGATCGCAGCGCCATGTACTCTTGCGACGCTGAACGCAGTGAGTGGGCGAACAAAAACTGTAAAATTACAATTTTTGTTCGTAAATCCCCGCTAGCATTACCTCAAATTTGCACTTTCGCTGCAATTAAGGTAGTAAAATTACAGAAAATTTTAACCCTTTTACCAATTATATCTGTAATAAATTTTTAATTTTTTACAGTGCATGGTTTTTTACATACGTAGAAAAAGTATATTACAGCAAATTACATGCAAAAAAGAAATTCCGCAACTTACGTCGCAGACCTCCGAGTTACGCGTAACTTTAGAACCCTCAAGTCGTAATTTCTCTCTCTCTCTCTCTTTTACGTATCCCCTCTTTTTCTAAATAGTAGGGAAGAGCGGGGCAATCCGAACCAGCGGGTAATTCGGCTCATTAGCGATTTCACGCCTTAATTAGAATCTAGGAGGGAAAGGTCGCTATAGAATATAGGTCTCAACATTTTAGTTAGGTAAACGAAATTTAGTGTAATTCTATTGATTCAGCCTCGTGTCAGGTAGAGTATTATGTTTTTATGCGTCGCGCGTACACTTTTTACTTACAAACTTTTACGTTTTTAGTACATTAATTTACGAGCCTAATTTTTTTGGGTAAGTTTTTTTTATGCTCTCAGGTGTGCTCTTTCGATACACCTATGCTATTTTATTTATATGTATCAAATGTGACTTTTATTTTTTTTAAAGTGCCAAAAGTCTGGGTGGGGTAAATGGGCTCACGCGACGGTTAATCATCTTATCCAAAAATACTTTGTCTTGATCCGCCCCTGCTTAATTATGACAAGAATATGACTACTTTTAATAATTACCAATAATGAGTGTAATAACTTTTTTATTTTTTATAAAAAAATAAAAAAAAGTAAGGTCTGATGAATTTTCTTTAATTTTAGGGGCCCCAGTCCCCCCCAAAAATTTTGACCTTGATCCATCACTGCATAATTATAATAAGAATATAGGTACTTTTCATATTTACAAAATAAAGGTTATTGAACTTTTTTATTTTTCGTAAAAAATAAAAGTCGCCGAATTGCCCCACAGGGTGAGCCGATTTACCTGCCAAATTTGCAGTTTGAGAATTTGGTATATCTGCATTCAAAATTATCTAGAGCTAAAACTATAAAAGATAAATCAAAAAGTCCTTGCAAATTTGAAAGTGCAAATGATAGGCTACTAAATGATATATCCATGTTTGGATTTAAAAAATAATTTCCTAACTTTTTTCCTGTCTGACCAAAAGTGAGCCGAATAGCCCCGGTCTCCCCTAAGTTACGCTTTCTCTCAACCATTTGCACGCATGCATTTTTATCTCCTCTCTGTGATGTTAGGGGTATCTATATGGGACTTGATTCTGCGTTAAGCAAAACGCGAAATAAATGCAATGAGAGAGAAAAGGACTGCAACAATAACAAACATTGTCTGTCTTTGTCTCTCTCATAATTCTGCATTCCGCGTATTTACGCATAACAGCGAGAATTAGCTCCCATGTAGATAGTGGATAAGGATGAAGTCACATGTGAACAGAAAAGTGTAGAATGAAAAATATGAAAGTAAGCTCCCATGCGACGGTAGGTTCCCACCACAGTTGGGTACAAGCGCGTGTTAAAATCATATCCTTACGGCTGATACACAATACCCGCTCGAGTACCGGAAACATGAGTTGCGCGCACGACTTGTGAGTGGGGGGGAATGTGAACTAATGGCATTCACTCCAGCGCGCTAAAATTCAAATCAGTAAAGGAATGCGGAAGATTTAAATAACATTTAATATACATACCTTACATCACTAGCTCGAATATTCAAATAACTTGAACACTTAGACATTACGGGAACTACAACTCGGTCGGTAAAGTAGAACTCTGACTTACCGATCGAGTCAAAATTACTGTCAGGAATCTGCATTACCGACTGATGGTAAAGTAGAAATCTGTATTCTCGACCACCAGGAGTTACAGACCTACGATACAGTAGGAATCTGCATTACCGACGAGCGCGTCGGTAAGTGAGCCCGTACCCCCCTAGCTATACTACTAAGGATATAACTAAATCTGAACTTATGCATACCATAGTTTATTTCTTCACGTTCTACTTTTAAATTAAAATTCTTACCATGTGAAAACTGAGAGCGAGAGAATAACCAACCTTATATTGTTTGGTTAATATATGTAAGGTTATGTCAGGGTTGGTAAAGTAGTGATAAAGTGAACATATGTTTGGCTTCTGATTGGTCGTTAGTATTGTGATGTTAGAAGTAACCAATCAGAAGGTTTTTAATAGAAAAAGGTGAATGTAGAAGAAATACACTGGAAAACTTGAACAGTTGGTAACTATGTTATAGTGAATCTCACTGTTGGGTACTATTCCATAAAATCAACTGTTCAAAGTCGTTGTTTTACACAGTAGGGTGGTAAAACGTAAGTAAAAAGAATATTTGTAGAAACGACTGGGGGAAATTGACTCTACATCAGCGTTAGGAAGTCACACATCACTCAAACTTTTGCTGACATAATGATTTACGTAAAACTTGTGTCCAACACTGCTTTCCATTTCAAGACATCAAATACATCGGTTACCAACTACAAAATTATAAACCTTATATTTTCACTAATATTTGTATATTACGTAAGCAATACCAGCATAAAAATAATTTTGAAATGACCAACCGAATATTCCAAACTTCTATAGTTAACATATGGTGGATTTCACGTCAACTGTCCAGCAAAAAAAAAAAATTGTGTTTAATCCTTGCCCAATTTTTCTTATGAGTTGTTTTATAGGTGAGTAATTTATCAGCCAAATATTTTTGAATTATATAAAAATTTTATTTTAAAAGAAAGCTGAGATTTTTTCCTACAAAGTATGTAATTTTCAAAAAACCGTTTTTTTTTTTGTTTTTGAGAAATTTAATGTTGAAGTTAGCGCTCCACGTCAAGGCGAAGTCTCACTCTACCGCCCCGCTTGTTGCTGTGCGCTGTTTGCAACATTACGTGGACATTTAATTATTCTAAACCTTAATTGAACTTTTCTCTGCAGTTTACAGTGCAGAGACTGACATAAAAACAATTATGTGCCTGCACTATAGTTTTTTTATTTATCTTTTTATGTTTAAATTTTTTTGGTAATGTTTTGATATTGCTTTCTCATAGAGAAAGTATTGTTTTACCTTTACAGAATCGATTGAGATTTTCTGAAATATCTTGATATATTTTAAACTCAGGATGTCAAAAATGATGTTTTTAAAAATGTCTTGCTTATGTGTGTATGTAGTTATGTGTGTTAAAATTATGTTAGGCTCTATATTTTGAAAACAATAATAGTTAAAACAATGTCTTTTTTTTCGAAATTATAGGTCTTTAAGTGTGACAAATTATGACCTACTTTTGAGTCTGATCTATCACACTATAAAAAGTGACCAGGGGATTTCACATCGACGCCTGATGTAATACTACTCACAAACGTACATTCACGTCAACAGAGGGCGTAAATTTACGTTTCTGAGTATAATCACATCGAGCGTCGAGGGTAATAAAAGGACCTTGCAGCGTCGATGTGATTTCTCGTCTACGCTGGATGTAATTTTACGTCGCGAAAACGTAAATTTCCAAAACACTTAAAAAATAAAAGAACTATAGAGCAGGCGCTTAATTGTTTTTATGTCAGTCTCAGCACTGTAAACTGCAGAGAAAAGTTCAATTAAGGTTTAGAATAATTAAATATCCACGTAATGATGCAAAAAGCGCCCAGCAACAAGCGGGGCGGCAGTGTGAGACTTCGTCTTGACGTGGCGCGCTAACTTCAACATTAAATTTCTCAAAAACAAAAAAAAAACGGTTTTTTGAAAATTACATATTTTGAAGGAAAAAGTTTCAGTTTTCTTTTAAAAATAAAAAAAATAAAATAAAACGAGCCCGAAGACGAAAAAAAGTGAAATTTATTTTTAATTTTCAAAAATTTTGGTCAAAATAAAAAAAAATTTAAAATAGACCATGCCAATCGAAAGCTGATGAAAAAATCTAGAAAAATCATGTACCAAAAAATTTTTTTGGCATTTTTTTTAAGCTCAATAAATAAACAAATGAGAGCGTCTTAACAAAAAGTTCAAAACTTTAATCCGCTCCCTCTCGCGGAATTTTTTATATAATTTAAAAATATTTGGTTGATAAATTACTAACCTATAAGACAACTTATAACAAAAATTGGGAAAGGATTAAACACAATTTTTTTTTGTCTGGACAGTTGACGTGAAATGCATCATATATAAAGGCTTAAGCAGATAGAAAGACGCATACGAGATCAGAGCATGAGACTGAAACAGTCTCTGTCCTTTATTGTCTCATATCCTGCTCCCATAACCGTATTCATTGTGCTTTGGACTTAAGGTCAGGTCAGAGCCAAGGATGAGTACAAACGATATAGTATGCATAATACGTTTAATACGTGTTATTCACAGAGATGGAAAGTTACGCGTAACTTCGGCTTCTTCTCTCCCTCTCTCCCACGCACACGCACACACACACACACACTCACACACACACACACACACACACACGCACACACACACAATTTCGCGTGGATGCGTGCAGAATTTTGACGCATAACCGCAGAAAGGTTATGAGATATAAAACCTTAATCATAAAATGCTTTTCAATGTGTAAAATTATCTGAATATGAGAATTGTTTTTTCTGAAAGTTATATGTTTGTAATCTAAACTAAATACAGGTTTTACATATAATATAGGTAAAATATTCTAGGTTTAAAAATATTAACAACGCAGGAAAATTCGAAATAAGAGCAGACACGTGGACGCAAGTACAAACGCTGTCAGCAAGGATGGAGAACTCCACACCATTCGGTTTCACCAAAGTTGATAAATTAAAGGTGTCATTTACAAACAAACGTTAGAAATTAAATAGAAATGATAAAGCATTATTCAATTCAAGACACTTTTCTAAGATAAACAAAAAAATTAGATTGTATAAAAGTAAATTAATATTAAACTATGCTTAGAAACTAAAATAAAAGAAGCATTAAGGGATAGGTTTAAAAGTAAAGAATGCATATTTAAAGAAAACTGTTTTTTTTTATTTGAAAAACTTATAAAAATATTTACAAAAAAGTTTGAAGCTTTTTATACAATTGTTGTAACTTAACGTAAGTAAAATTAAGTTTATCGATTTCCTGAAGTATAGCAAGATTATCAGCTGGATCAATTTTATTCACTACATCAATTATATTTACTTCATCGACTTCATCGACTCCTTGAGCAGCTATGGTTATAAATTTATTTAAAGGTTTGAAAAACCAGTCTCGGAGAACAAGAACATTATTTACAGCACAATTTGCGTTTTCAAAAGAATGATTTTTACAAGCAGCTATTGGTGAGAGCATTTTTAACTTTTTAATCGATGGACACTCAAAAACTTCTAAATCTTGCACATTTAGTACAAATTTTTCAAGCCATTGTTTCTTTTACAATCCTTTAACGTAGATTGTTTTTGCATATAATAAAGACTCTTTTAGAATAGGCTGCAGTTAATCGTAGGGTATTTCTCCATCAGACCAGTTAATTCCAAGGTAATTACGTTTCAGCCAATTGTTTTCACTCTTATATCGTGTAGATAACCGGCTCCAGACATAAGGTGGCTCGAAAAATAAGACAAGTGATTGAGCTTCTGCCTGAACAGCAATTATGCCTAACTCCTTGAAGACGAATTCATTGTAAGGCCTTTTAAAGCCCTGGACATATACGATGAACTCCATCCCCACTACATCAACTCCCACTTACTAACCCCCTCTACAGCGATTTTGCTAACAACACCGCTGATTGGTTTATATTGTACAATTGTGTATCCCCCACTAAGTCTATCCCCACTTATTTACCCCCTCCCCTGCAGCAATTTTTGCTAACAACGCTGCTGATCGGTTTATATATTGTACAATTTTGTATCCCCCACTAAATTTACTCCCAATTATTTACCCCCTCACTACAGTAACTTTTTAACAACGCCGCTGATTGGTTTATATTGTACAATGCGATCGGAGATAATGATACAATAGGATGTAGTGTCATCTAGCATATTATTGGTTGATTCAAATTCTAAACGTACGTCAACAGATGCCTGTTTGGGAAATTCGTTTTGTTTGGAACAATCAATAACAATAAGAGAAGCCAAATTTTTAAAATTATTTCTTGTTAAAACAGGTACAGATTCCTTTCCATAATAAGAAGTTTGAAAATTAGCATACATTTCATAAAGAAGAGAATATTGATTTTGATCAAAATTTATATTTAAATTACCATAAAGATAAAACTGAGAATTTAAAAAGAGTTTGAAATTTGTAATATTACTATGATATCGTGGCTTAACTAATTGTGTTGAAGTTTTAATTTGCCACATATCTTTTGAACTTGTAGGAACTAAAGGATACTCATACATTTCCCATGAACGAAAACTCATTGAAATTAATGGATCTTTTTTAATAAATTTTAACAATTTAATTTTAATATTGTCTGCTGGTAAAATGTATGGAACCATCCATTCAATTTTGATGATTGTAATTTTAGATTCTTCATCAGCTTCTGCTTGCCCTGTTTGAATTATAGCATTAAAGTCATTTCGTGATCTTGTCAAGATGAGTTCAAGTTTAGCGTTTATAACGATTTTTTTATAATCTTCAGCAAAGCCAAAAATCATGCCCAGTGGTATTGTTACATCGAGATAGCCATTTTCTACAGTAATTCCTGAAACATCTGATATTTTTGATAATCCTACATTTTCCATAAAGTTAAGCTGAGGGGGGTTTAAAGAAACCTAATTTTTCATTATTGTAGTATGTCCAACGTATTTACATCTATCAATTTTAATACCATTTAATTCATATCGAATTTCATCAAATAGAAAACAAATATCGTTGCTGCTAAAGTATACATTTTCGGTTAGAGTAACTCCATTATTTCTAGTCAACTTTCCGAATATGTGTAATCAACTTTTACTTGGTAGAATACACAGATCTTGATTTTGTAGTGCAATGCGAATTTCATCACTATGGTTAAAGGATGAAAAAGCATAGGGTTCATGAGCATGAATCTCATAATAAGCTATGGACTCGTCAAAATTAACTGGAGTTGCAATGTTGAGAAGATCTTCCATTTTTGCTGCAACAACACCCAAAAAATATATAGATTAATTGTTTTGTCGTTTTCCTTGAGGTATAACTTTTAGACCTATTTGCTTTAGAAAACTCCGATTCTGAGGTGTAAACACCCTGCGAGATAAATTTAGACTGACTTGTCTCTTGCATGTTGACAAGCTTTTATAGTTTCCTCTAACCTTTTGATTATATACAATGCCCATTATATTGATTTTATATGTAAGCGAATCGTAATAGTTTCTCCTCGAAAATTTATCAAATGACCGTCTTAATCGACAATGCGAAGCTGAATGTTATGTACTGTCTTGACAGCTATCAAAGGATAAATGACATGTGCTGGTACTTCCACAATCTTATATCCTGCTGGAACGCTAGGAAAGAATTCGTGGATGGTGTGCACTTTTTGATTATTTATATATGCTCCAGTTGTTATATTGCACTCAACACGTAGAGCAGTAACTTTTAAAATAGATACGGGTAAATCTGATATATGAGTCTCATTACCCACTAGTTTACGAGATGTAAATCCCAAGAGTGTACCGATAGAATTTGGATGTTTAAAATTAATTTGATAATTTGAGAAAATCATACTGCGTAATGTATTGTTATTAGGTTTTATATTTAGTGTACAATCATCTGGTACGGCACTTAGAATATACGCTTAAATATCTTTAATTTCATAACTACCTGTTGGTATAGTAATTATCGTATAACCAATATGAAATTTGTTATTGGTTTCATCAATGTTGGGAATTGAATTGAAACTCAATAGTTCAACAAGACCAAGTACATAATTTTTATTTGGATTGAGTTCTATTGGTGGGAAGGATTCAGCTTCAAGAACTGAAGACATTCCCGTTAACGTTAAAGTAAACGGATCACTCATGATGCAGTTACTTTTTACACTGAAGGTTACAAAAAGTTACATTTTCTTATATAGTCTAAAACTGCTCTTAACATTAAGTTGATTACATAAAAATTTTAAACACAAGTGTCCACATACAAATGTATCAAAATTTTGATATCTCTCATGATTATATTTTATGAAACTACCATCACCCAGGTATGTGGTGAGATCAGTTTTTTATAATTGTTTAATTTTTTATATGCAACCCAATGTGTACCAAGACCTTCCTTATCATCCAAATTAATAATTGCTGACTCAGGTTGAAAAGGTCCTTTAACAGGTAATTTATTGCGCATAAAGACTCTTCGAAAATGTGGTATTTTTAGAGTCTTGGCATATTTTAACAAATCAGAGTCAGTCAATGCACGTTGAGGTAGCTTTAATAATAGTTTTTTTTCTTTCTTGATATCCACTTCTTTCTTAATGTTCGTTTTCTTCTTTGACGTTCGTTTTCTCTTTTTTAACCCTTTTTCCAGGTTGAATGGTTTAATATCCAATGTCCAAGTTGTTGTCCAAGTTCTTGTCTGTAGGGTTATAAATGTAACCCTTTTCCAAGTGAGATTTCTTCCATAGTTTTATTATGTCGATGAGCTTCTGCAAGTTGTTCTTTAGAAGTTTTAGCATTATTCACAGCCTTTGCAATACCAGATGCTCCACCAGCAAGAGCCCCTAATGCGCTGAGTCCAGCATAGATTGGAATTAGAAGGAAAATACCACCAACTTTTGTTGATACTGGAAGAATTCGAGGCGATAAAATTTTAGATTTACCACCAGCATTACTAATTGCTTTGCGTGCATCAATCATTGCAGCTTGAATAGATTCTTGAGCATTATTGCTAGGCATCATACTCTTTTTGGCAGCATTAACAACTTTTTGTAGCGCCATTCTCTTCTTCTTGCATTTTGTTTTCTTCTTAACTGAAGATTTCTTTCGTATCTCCATACCTAATGTTGATTTAGTCTTCATTGTTCCAGATATAGCTAAAGCAGCTGCTCTTTCACCAATAGTGGAATCTTTAGCTAAAACACGTTGCCACGCTTTTTCAGCTAGTACTTTATCTGCATCGTTGCTTGCGTTTATATTTTCACGATTTTGTGAATAGGCAATGTCGTGTTCTTTGCATGCAGCGTCTAATGGATTACCACCTTGATCTCCACGAGCTAACCGCTTTGCTAATTTAGTACCAGGTCCACAGAACTGATAACCGGGTAAATGTAACTCGACTGGTAATTTATTAATAACACGGTTGACTAAGCCTTTACCTCGATAATGACTTTTTTATGCACAATCATGTCAAGCGCACATCACGATGGTTCTTATGCAACTGACTGAAAGGCTATATAAGCGCGCTATTTATAGCTTTCCAGCCAGTCGATGTTAAGATGTTGTTTACGATACACACAGTTAGTCAAAATGTTGTTCACAGCACAACCTGTTAAACTGACAATCACAAGCGTCGACGTTGCAACTAGTGAAAAAAAAGATTCTCGGCTAAGTCGGTAAAGCAGATTTCTACTTTATCAGCAGTGGTAATGCAGGTTTCTGCTGGGGGGTTTTTATTCAGCCGGTATTTTAAAGTTCTACCTTACCGACCGAGCTGGGATTCCCCGGAAATACAGGGGGTATTGCTATTTCAGACAATTGTGCAAGGGTGTTTTAAAGGGGTGTCACTAGATGACGCAATTGAGCTAGGATAATTTGAGTTCTACCTTCCCGACCTAAAGGGAAATCCCCAAATTTTCAAGATAGCTACCTCTATTTCAGGCAATTGAGTAAAGGTATTTTAAAGTTCTACCTTACCGACAGAGATGAGGATTCGCACAATTTAACTATTTTCAAGATGGCTGCCGCTAGATGGCGCTATTTTGGGCAATTGAGAGAAGGTATTTTAAAATTCTACCTTACCGACTAGGATTCCTACTATTGTCAAGATGGCTGCCTCTAGATGGCGCTATTCAATTGAGCTAAGATATTACCGAACTAGAGGGGGTTACCACAATTTTCAAGATGGCTAACACTATTTTAAGCAGTTGAGTGATCATATTAATACCATCGGCCGGTAATGCAGATTCCTTTAGAGAAATTTTAATTTTTTTCGACTAATGTAGCCTGTAGCGAGTTACCAATACTTACCAGTACCATCGGCCGGTAATGCAGATTCCTTTAGTAAAATATCAATTTTCCCGCCAAAGTGAGCCTGCAGCTAGTTCTCAACACTAACCAATACCATCAGCCGGTCAAGTAGAATCGTTTTATGAGGTGCAACTTTTTACCACCAGGTGGTGCTTTAGGTAAGTTTTTAGTGATAAATCTATCTTACCGACACTTTAGGATAATTTTATAACATTATTTAGTGATTAATCTAACTTACCGACACTTCAGAATACTTACATGATGCAATTTAATAATAAATCTACCTTACCGACACTTTAGGATAATTTTCTAACAATATTTAGTATCAAATCTACCTTATAGACACTTTAGGATACTTACCTGATGTTATTTAATGATAAATCTACCTTACCGACCTTTTTAGATAATTACCCTAAGCTCTTTTCAAGATGGCTGCCTTTTATTTTGAATTTACAATTACAAACATTTAAATATTGGCGTCTTCTCAAAATTGTCACCTTTACTACATTTTCAATTAACCTAACCTGAAAGTAGGCAATAAAAATAATCGTAATAACTACACTTAACCTAAAATCTAAGGTAAATGTAATCTAAAAACCAAATATTAAACTTGAAAAAATATTATTTACTATTTTAATTTTATTAAATTTCTAAAGTTTGTTTAACCTAACCTCAATTCAAACTTTTAAATTAATCTTAGACTTAAGTCTTAACTAAACCTAACCTAAAAAATAATTATGAAATTATACTTAAACATTTTTTTGTTTTTTCTTTTAAATTTATCATATTTGTTCGCGCATACGCAGCATAGAGTTCTGAGTTGCGTAGGATTAAATTAAATGTTTATATATAATAATAACAATAATAGATTAGTATTGTTAAAGTCAGAATAAATTAACTTTAATCTAAAAATAAACTAAACATAAAGTAATGTAAAAGTATAGTTAACGTAAAGTTAAAATAAGGTAAAAGTAAAATTAATCTAAGGGTAAAGTAATATTAATGTAAATTTAACCCTGAAATTTCACACTGGGTATGCCACAACCGGACAATTCTTATAATCGTAGTCTCTTGAAAAATTCAGAGGATTATATATATCTCCAGAGACTCGAAGGGTTTGTCATATTGCTACCAGCTATTTCCAGCCTTCATCTTTAAAAAATTCAAATAATTATGTTAGAAATTCGCAGAATTATCAAGAGCTACAAAACGTAGTATGGAGTTATAAGGTTAAATTAGAATTAAAATAATATTAATCCAAAAATTGTATTATTCATATGAAATTGAACTAAATTGAAAGTAAATTAACTTTAAAGTGTAATGAGGATAAAATAAAACTAAAGTTAAAGTAATATTAAAGTATAGTTGAGATAAAGTTAAAGTAAGGTTCAGGTAAGGTTAAAGTATAACGTTACAAAAAAAGTTAAGGTGGAATTAAAGTAAAGTTAAGGTAAAGTTAAAATAATGTTAAATTGAAGTTAAAGTAACATTAAACTTAAGTTAAAGTACAGTTGAAGTAAAGTTGAGGTATAATACTTAAGATAAAGATGAAGTAACGTTAAAGTATACTTAAACTAAATGTAAACTAAAGTGAATGTAACGTTGAAGTTGAGTTGAGGTAAAGTAAAAGTAACGTTTAAGTAAAGTTAAAGTATAGTAGACGAAAAATAAAAGCAATGTTAAAGTATAGTTAAACTAAAGTTTAACTAACATTAACGAATAATTGTCGCTAAGTCAAACTAAAGTTAAAATCACGTTAAAGTAAAGTTAATGTAATGTGAAAATATAACGTCAAAGTAATGTCAAAGTATAGTTAATGAGAAGTTAAAGTATAATTAATATTAAATTAAACACAAAGTAAAGTAATAATAAATTAATGTTACAAATATAGTTAAGGTGAAGTTTCATTTTCATATCTTGTGCTTAAAGACTGTTTTTTTTCCTGAGTAATATCGGACCACTCCAGTTAAGATGAAGTTAAAATAAAGTTCAAGTGACGGAACAACATAGTTAAGGTAAAGTTGAAGTAATGTTAAAGTAATGTTAGAAATTCGCAGAATTATCAAGAGCTACAAAACGAAGTATGGAGTTATAAGGTTAAATTAGAATTAAAATAATATTAATCCAAAAATTGTATTATTCATATGAAATTGAACTAAATTGAAAGTAAATTAACTTTAAAGTGTAATGAGGCTAAAATAAAACTAAAGTTAAAGTAATATTAAAGTATAGTTGAGATAAAGTTAAAGTAAGGTTCAGGTAAGGTTAAAGTATAACGTTACAAAAAAAGTTAAGGTGGCAATGTAACGTTAAAGTTTAGTTGAGGTAAAGTTAAAGTAATGTTAAAGTATCGTTTACACTGAAAAATGTATGTACTAAAATAATCTGCAGAGCGATTGTTTTAAAGCAATTTCAGATTATTTAAATTCAATTTGGTACAAAAAAGAGCGTTCCAGATTAATTTAATCCAAAACAATTTTCTGTGTAAGTATATAGTTAATAAAAATTAAAGTAATGTTAAAGTATAGTTAATCTAAAGTTAAACTAACATTAACGAATAATTGAGTTAAAGTCAAACTAACGTTAAAGTAACGTTAAAGTATTGTTAAGGTAAAGTCAAAATTACGTTAAAATAAAGTCAGTGTAATGTCAAAGTATAGTTAATGAAAAGTTAAAATAAAGTTGAAGTATAATTAATATAAAATTAAACAAAAGGTAAAGTAACGTTTAATTAATGTTACAAAAATAGTTAAGGTGAAGTTGAAGTATGGTTAAAATAAAGTTAAAGTAACTAATGTTTAGTTAAAATAATGTTAATGTTTAGTTAAGGTGAAGTTAAAATAAAGTTAAAGTAACGTAACAACATAGATAAGGTAAAGTTAAAGTAATGTTAAAGTATAGTTAAGGTAAGGTTAAAGTAACGTTGCTGTAAAATGTCAAAAAATAATAAGGTGAAGTTAAACTAGAGTTAATGTAAAGTTAAGGTAAAGTTAATGTAATTTTAAAGTGATATTAAAGTGAAGTTAAGGTAACGTTAAACTTAAGTTAATGTAGAGTTAAAGTACCGTTAAAGTATAGTCAGGGTAAAGTTTAAGTAACTTTAAAGTACATTTAAAGTAAATTTAATTTAATGTAACGTTAAAGTTTAGTTCAGGTAAAGTTAAAGTAACCTTAAAATATAGTTAAAGTGTAGTTAAGATAAAGTTAAAGTAACGTTAAAGTATGGTTAAGGTAAAGTTAAAATAATGTTAACGTTAAAGTTAAGCTGAAATAAAGTTAAACGTTATTGATAACTCCGCATGAATTAAGAAGTTTGGTTTCTATTCCTGCTAAATGCTTTCGATTATTCTTAAATCTCTCTGTGATAATAATAATAACATGTGAAGAATTAAGAAATAAGAGGCATAGTGTAGACCAATCAATTGACTCCAGACAGGAGCAGAATTATTTGCCAGTAAAAGGCTTTAGGTAAATTAGTTTAATAATATTATACATAATGAATGTTTAGAAATGGTGGTAAAAATCATATTTTATTCGAGAAAAGAGAATCAAGCAAATTAATTAAAAACCTGAATTGATATATCAGTACTCATCATTTCTACTTCACAAAACTCGGAAAGTTAGGTTAGTCAACTTGAAACATCTATTACCCAACAATATGTCCCCTGTTTAGCTTCAGACTAGAATTGAGCCTGTTAATTCTAAATCAGTTCTTAGTTTTTCTATTTACAGAATAGAATAAACTTGAATTAAACAACAATGAATGATCTGAAATATTTAATTTCCATCAGACTTACCAAAACGATCAATGTACTGTAGATGTTTGCAGTGCAAAAATAAATTCTCAAAAGATCATCGTGTTGAAAGAAATTCACAGTGTATAGAATTTAGCAGAGAAACATTTTATTTGCCTGTTTCATCTTATTCTACAATAGGTGATAGTCAAATTAAATTGTTTCATATAATGTAAGTTGTTTTTCATTCGAAGTTGCAAGCGGCAATTGAAGAAAAATTGAAACAACAACCATAATCTTCTCGAGATGAGACATGAAAATTTACATGATGGGACGTTCCTCCACCGACATTAGATATTCAAAATTGGAATAAATTTCACAAAGCTGTGAAGATACTCTTATACCTTTAAAATAAACATCTTTACATGAGAAAAGTACAATCTCAGAAGAGAAGCATTTAATGAGTTCTGAGTCTGATGGAGGCGAGAGTTTGGAAAATGAAGAAAATTTAGAGTATAACGAGGATCCTAAATAAGACTAAGAAATTTATAAGGAGCAAATTTATAAAGATTTCAAACAAACATCGGTATCATCCTCTTTGAGATCAACCTCTCGGAGGTCATCTTCTTAGGAATCATCCTCTTCAGGTTCATCCTTTTACCAACATCTTAACGTAAAAAATAAATACAGTCAAAAAAGGGATAGAAGCTAAAAAAAATAAAACAATGAATTATGATACACTTCATGACTTTATAATTCTAATCATCAAGATTCAAATTCAACGTAAAAACATTTTGAAAACCCTGAAATAACACTAACCTGCAGTTAAGCATGAAATGGACACTTTTTAGCTATGGAATAGAAGTAAAGTGATAATTCTTATATTTCCACAGAAAAGAGATTTATAATAACAGATTACCAGTACTTTACCTTAACTATACATAAACGTTACTTTAACCTTACCTTAACTTTACTTTAGCTCTAACTTAACAATACTTTAACGTTTCTATAACTTTACCTTAACTATACTTTAACATTACTTTAAAATTACTTTAACATTACTTTAAAATTACTTTAACTACACTTTAACTATAATTTGTTACTTAAGCTTACTTTAACTTAAGTTTCGAGTTGAAGTTACTTTAACTTCATTATAACATTAATTTACCTTTAGCTTAACTTCTCTTAAACTCAACTATAACTTCACATAAACTATTTTCATATTATTTTTTTAACTTTACCTCAACTATACATTAACGTTACTTAAACTTCACCTTAACTATACTTCAAAGTCTCTTAAACTTTACTGTAGCTTTACATTAACTATTTTTATAATAATTTTAAGTTTAACTTTACAATAACCTTCACTACAGTTTAACGTAACTTTAACTTTAGTTTAACTTTCCCTTAACTATTTTTGTAACATTACTTTAAAATTAGGGGAGGCCAAGTCTGGTTGTGTCATTTTGCACTCTTCGTTGTGTAACTTCGTAAATTTCCAATTTATGAAAACCTTCTCATACATAGTCATGGTAAAGTTTAAGTAACTTTAAAGTATATTTAAAGTAAATTTAATTAAATGTAATGTTAAAGTTTAGTTCAGGAAAAGTTAAAGTAACCTTAAACTATAGTTAAAGTGTAGTTAAGATAAGGTTAAATTAACGTTAAAGTATGGTTAAGGTAAAGTTGAAATAATTGTAACGTTAAAGTTAAGCTAAAATAAAGTTAAACGTTTTTGATAACTCCGCATGAATTAAGAAGTTTGGTTTCTATTCCTGCTAAATGCTTTCGATTATTCTTAAATCTCTCTGTGATAATAATAATAACATGTGAAGAAATAAGAGGCATAGAGTAGACCAATCAATTGACTCCAGACAGGAGCAGAATTATTTGCCAGTAAAAGGCTTTAAGCTCATACAGTAAACTAACTCTAATATTACAACTTTCATTAAAAAAAGCCCTGATTTCACTTTTAGTTTGTTGGGGGGGGGGGAGGGGTGGACATTTTTGGAGTATATTATAATATACAGCAAGCGATCTAAAAATTAATTTGCTATTTTTAAGGTATTTGTTGCGTGCTGGATACAGTGAAAAAACAGATAAAAAATATTACATGTACAACTCAATAGAGTTTTGACGTATAATACATATTTTTATTTGAAAAATATATATATATTTATATATATTGAGGAAATTAAATTAGAAAGGTCTACTATAAAAAAATTATAAAAATTAAAAAAGCCCACTATAACAATTCAAGAAAGTTATGAAAATTAAATAAGACCACTGTAGCAATTCAAGAAAATTATGAAAATTAAAAAAAGACCACTACAGCAATTCAAAAAAGTTAAGAAATTTAAATAAGACCACTATAGCACTTCAAGAAAATTATAAAAATTAAAAAAAAGACCACTGTAGCAACTATAAAAAAAATTATAATAATTAAAAGAGAACCCTGTAACAACTCAAGAAAATTATGAAAATTAAAAAAAGACCACTGTAGCAAGTATAAAAAAATTAGCATAATTAGCATAATCATAATAGCACTGTGAATTTCTTTCAACACGATGATCTTTTGAGAATTCATTTTTGCACTGCAAACATCTACAGTACATTGATCGTTTTGGTAAGTCTGACGGAGATTAAATATTTCAGATCATTCATTGTTGTTTAATTCAAGTTTATTCTATTCTGTAAATTGAAAAACTAAGAACTGATTTAGAATTAACAGGCTCAATTCTAGTCTGAAGATAAACAGGGGACATATTGTTAGGTAATAGATGTTTCAAGTTGACTAACCTAACTTTCCGAGTTTTGTGAAGTAGAAATGATGAGTACTGATATATCAATTCAGGTTTTTAATTAATTTGCTTGATTCTCTTTTCTCGAATAAAATATGATTTTTACCACCATTTCTAAACATTCATTATGTATAATATTATTAAACTAATTTACTTAAAGCCTTTTACTGGCAAATAATTCTGCTCCTGTCTGGAGTCAATTGATTGGTCTACTCTATGCCTCTTATTTCTTAATTCTTCACATGTTATTATTATTATAACAGAGAGATTTAAGAATAATCGAAAGCATTTAGCAGGAATAGAAACCAAACTTCTTAATTCATACGGAGTTATTAATAACGTTTAACTTTATTTTAGCTTAACTTTAACGTTAACATTATTTTAACTTTACCTTAACCATACTTTAACGTTACTTTAACTTTATCTTAACTACACTTTAACTATAGTTTAAGGTTACTTTAACTTTACCTGCACTAAACTTTAACGTTACATTAAATTAAATTTACTTTAAATATACTTTAAAGTTACTTAAACTTTACCCTGATTATACTTTAACGTTACTTTAACTCTACATTAACTTAAGTTTAACGTTACCTTAACTTCACTTTAATATCACTTTAAAATTACATTAACTTTACCTTAACTTTACTTTAACTCTAGTTTAACTTCACCTTAATTATTTTTTGACACTTTACAGCAACGTTACTTTAACCTTACCTTAACTATACTTTAACATTACTTTAACTTTACTTTAACTATGTTGTTACGTTACTTTAACTTTATTTTAACTTCACCTTAACTAAACATTAACATTATTTTAACTAAACATTAGTTACTTTAACTTTATTTTAACCATACTTAAACTTCACCTTAACTATTTTTGTAACATTAATTAAACGTTACTTTACCTTCTGTTTAATTTTATACTAATTATACTTCAACTTTATTTTAACTTTTCATTAACTATACTTTAACGTTACATTGTCTTTAGTGTAAATTTAATTAAAGTATAGTTTAACGTTACTTAATATTTAACTTAAGTATTATACCTTAACTTTACTCCAACTGTACTTTAACTTTAGTTTAACGTTACTTTAACTTCAATTTAACATTATTTTAACTTTACCTTAAATTTACTTTAATTCCACCTTAACTATTTTTGTAACGTTATACTTTAACCTTACCTTAACTATACTTTAACGTTACTTTAACTATACCTTAAGTATAGTGTAACATACATTAACTTTGTTTTAACTTTACCTTAACTAAACATTAACGTTATTTTAACTATACTTTATAGTCACCTTAACTTTACTCTAACTATACTTTTTACTTCACCTTAACTATTTTTGTAACATTAGTTTAACGTTACATTACCTTCTGCTTAATCGTATATTACTAATGCTTTACCTTCACTTTAACTTCACATTAACTATACTTTGACGTTATTCTAACGCTATTTTAACATTATCTTAACTTTACTTTAACGTGATTTTAACTTTAGTTTGACTTTACCTTAACTATACTTTAATGTTACCTTAACTTTAGTCTGACATTACCTTAGTTATACGTTAATGTTAGTTTAACTTTAGTTTAACTATACTTTAACATTACTTTAACTTTTCATTGACGACATTTTAATGTTACTTGAACTTTATCTGAACTTAACTTTAACGTTACATTCACTTCAGCTTTAATTTAGTGTAAGTATACTTAAACGTTACTTAATCTTTACCTTCAATATACTTTAACGTTATTTTAAATGTACTTTAACATTAGTTTAACGTTACTTTAACTTCAATTTAACATTATTTTAACTTTACCTGAACATTACTTTAACTTCACCTTTACTATTTTTATAACGTTACTTTAACCTTACCTTAACCATACTTTAACGTTACTTTAACTTAATCTTAACTATACTTTAACTGTAGTTTAACGTTACTTCAACTTTACCTGAACTATGCTTTAACGTTACATTAAATTAAGTTTAAATTTAGTTCAAATATACACGTAAAGAAAATGCTGTAATTGCGTCTACTCCAGGAAACTAGTAGTCAAAATACTCCAGGCTGTGGTAACAGCAGCCTCAACTGAAGTGAATGTAGCTACAGTTATGAGATACATGAGTTGCGTGAGCATGCGCGGTAGCGCTCTACTCAGCTGACAATCGACATTGTGTTAAACTTTACTCCAGGCTGTAGCTGTCCTATATATTACTATTTTTTGTGATTCCCATTACTCCAGTTGAAGTAAGTTGAACTCCAGTTTTTTACGTGTACATTAATGTTACTCAAACTTTACCCTGACTATACTTTAACGTTACTTTAACTTCACTTTAATATCACTTTAAAATTACATTAACTTTACCTTAACTCTAGTTTAACTTCACCTTAATTATTTTTTTGTGACTTTACTGCAACGTTACTTTAACCATACCTTAACTTTACTCTAACGTTACTTTAACTTCATTTTAATATCACTTTAAAATTACATTAACTTTACCTTAACTCTAGTTTAACTTCACCTCAATTATTTTTTGTGACTTTACTGTAACGTTACTTCAGCCATACTGTAGCTATACTTTAACATTACTTCAACTTTACCTTAACTATGTTGTTCCGTCACTTGAACTTTATTTTAACTTCATCTTAACTGGAGTGGTCCGATATTACTCAGGAAAAAAAACAGTCTTTAAGCACAAGATATGAAAATGAAACTTCACCTTAACTATATTTGTAACATTAATTTATTATTACTTTACTTTGTGTTTAATTTAATATTAATTATACTTTAACTTCTCATTAACTATACTTTGACATTACTTTGACGTTATATTTTCACATTACATTAACTTTACTTTAACGTGATTTTAACTTTAGTTTGACTTAGCGACAATTATTCGTTAATGTTAGTTAAACTTTAGTTTAACTATACTTTAACATTGCTTTTATTTTTCGTCTACTATACTTTAACTTTACTTAAACGTTACTTTTACTTTACCTCAACTCAACTTCAACGTTACATTCACTTTAGTTTACATTTAGTTTAAGTATACTTTAACGTTACTTCATCTTTATCTTAAGTATTATACCTCAACTTTACTTCAACTGTACTTTAACTTAAGTTTAATGTTACTTTAACTTCAATTTAACATTATTTTAACTTTACCTTAACTTTACTTTAATTCCACCTTAACTTTTTTTGTAACGTTATACTTTAACCTTACCTGAACCTTACTTTAACTTTATCTCAACTATACTTTAATATTACTTTAACTTTAGTTTTATTTTATCCTCATTACACTTTAAAGTTAATTTACTTTCAATTTAGTTCAATTTCATATGAATAATACAATTTTTGGATTAATATTATTTTAATTCTAATTTAACCTTATAACTCCATACTACGTTTTGTAGCTCTTGATAATTCTGCGAATTTCTAACATAATTATTTGAATTTTTTAAAGATGAAGGCTGGAAATAGCTGGTAGCAATATGACAAACCCTTCGAGTCTCTGGAGATATATATAATCCTCTGAATTTTTCAAGAGACTACGATTATAAGAATTGTCCGGTTGTGGCATACCCAGTGTGAAATTTCAGGGTTAAATTTACATTAATATTACTTTACCCTTAGATTAATTTTACTTTTACCTTATTTTAACTTTACGTTAACTATACTTTTACATTACTTTAAGTTCAGTTTATTTTTAGATTAAAGTTAATTTATTCTGACTTTAACAATACTAATCTATTATTGATATTATTATATATAAACATTTAATTTAATCCTACGCAACTCAGAACTCTATGCTGCGTATGCGCGAACAAATACGATAAATTTAAAAGAAAAAACAAAAAAATGTTTAAATATAATTTCATAATTATTTTTTAGGTTAGGTTTAGTTTAAATTGCAGTTTAGATTAAATTTATTAATTACTTTAAGGTTAGGTTTAGTTAAGACTTAAGTCTAAGATTAATTTAAAAGTTTGAATTCAGGTTAGGTTAAACAAACTTTAGAAATTTAATAAAATTAAAATAGTAAATAATATTTTTTCAAGTTTAATATTTGGTTTTTAGATTACATTTACCTTAGATTTTAGGTTAAGTGTAGTTATTACGATTATTTTTATTGCCTACTTTCAGGTTAGGTTAATTGAAAATGTAGTAAAGGTGACAATTTTGAGAAGACGCCAATATTTAAATGTTTGTAATTGTAAATTCAAAATAAAAGGCAGCCATCTTGAAAAGAGCTTAGGGTAATTATCTAAAAAGGTCGGTAAGGTAGATTTATCATTAAATAACATCAGGTAAGTATCCTAAAGTGTCTATAAGGTAGATTTGATACTAAATATTGTTAGAAAATTATCCTAAAGTGTCGGTAAGGTAGATTTATTATTAAATTGCATCATGCAAGTATTCTGAAGTGTCGGTAAGTTAGATTAATCACTAAATAATGTTATAAAATTATCCTAAAGTGTCGGTAAGATAGATTTATCACTAAAAACTTACCTAAAGCACCACCTGGTGGTAAAAAGTTGCACCTCATAAAACGATTCTACTTGACCGGCTGATGGTATTGGTTAGTGTTGAGAACTAGCTGCAGGCTCACTTTGGCGGGAAAATTGATATTTTACTAAAGGAATCTGCATTACCGGCCGATGGTACTAGTAAGTGTTGCAAGTTGCTAAGTGACGTCATTTAGCGGGAAAATTTTTAATTTACTAAAGGAATCTGAATTACCGGCCGATGGTACTGGTAAGTGTTGGTAATTTGCTACAGGTTACATTAGTCAAGAAAAATCAATTTTCACTATAGGAATCTGCATTACCGGCCGATGGTACTGGTAAGTGTTGGTAACTCGCTACAGGCTACATTAGTCGAAAAAAATTAAAATTTCTCTAAAGGAATCTGCATTACCGGCCGATGGTATTAATATGATCACTCAACTGCTTAAAATAGTGTTAGCCATCTTGAAAATTGTGGTAACCCCCTCTAGTTCGGTAATATCTTAGCTCAATTGAATAGCGCCATCTAGAGGCAGCCATCTTGACAATAGTAGGAATCCTAGTCGGTAAGGTAGAACTTTAAAATACCTTCACTCAATTGCCTGAAATAGAGGTAGCTATCTTGAAAATTTGGGGATTTGCCTTTAGGTCGGTAAGGTAGAACTTAAAATACCCCACTCAATTGCCTGAAATAGCACTATCTAGCGGCAGCCATCTTGAAAATCTGGGGATCCCCCTCTCGGTCGGTAAGGTAGAACTCAAATTATCCTAGCTCAATTGCGTCATCTAGTGACACCCCTTTAAAACACCCTTGCACAATTGTCTGAAATAGCAATACCCCCTGTATTTCCGGGGAATCCCAGCTCGGTCGGTAAGGTAGAACTTTAAAATACCGGCTGAATAAAAACCCCCCAGCAGAAACCTGCATTACCACTGCTGACAAAGTAGAAATCTGCTTTACCGACTTAGCCGAGATCAGAACCGTGTTCCAGAATCGGCATAGCTCAACTACTGAAGCTAAACCAAATTCAATATTTATTTTTGATGATATAGCTTGTGAGAAACAAGACAATGTAAGAGCCCTCTTTTGTATGGGTAGACATGTAAATGTTGATAGTTTCTACTTGTGTCAAACTTATGCCCGTATTGCAAAACATTTGGTGCTCGACAATGTCAATTTATTGGTACTTTTTAGACAAGATGAGAAAAATCTTGAATATGTCTATGAAGATCATGTTAATACAGATATGAAGTGTCCTAAATTTCGTCACTTATGTTCAGAATGCTGGAAATCTGATAGATATAAGTAGTTAGTGTCCGTTTGGGCCCGCCGGAAAGTGCGCGTGGCTATGACGCCACTGGCGCCAGACTGAGAGAGAGGGGTGGGGGGAAGTAGCGGGATAGAGAGAGAAAGAAGATATGAAGTGGGTGTGTAGTGGTGGGGGTAGGTGTAAAAAGGGGCGTGTCGGAATTATGGGCCCCGAATAGGAGAAGAGTGGGGGTTGTAAGGATTTTGAGGCCCTTGGGAGTGAGGGTGATAAAGGGTGTGTACATGAGTCAGTCTTTATGGGCCCCCCCAATAGGAGAAGAGTGGGGGTGATTAAGGATGTGGTGGGTGTGTGGGATTTTGGGGCCCAAGATGGTGGGGGTGAGTGTGGAAGTATAGGTCTTTTCGGGCCTTGAATAGGAAAAAAGTGGGGTTATGTTAGGAAGAGTGTTGGATTTTGGGTCCAGGAGGGTGGAAGGGATGAATTAAAAGAGAGAGAGAGAGAGAGAGAGAGAGAGAGTTGTGAGTGACATAGTGTCTAGACTAGACAAATGTATCGGAATGAAAATGGTGAACTTGAGCTGAAGACTGGAGAAAACAGGTTGTGGAAGGAAACAATGCGGGTGGCGAAGGGGGAAAAGAAGAAGGACATTTAAAACTAGACATAGACTAGATTTTAAACTGCTTTTAAAAGTTCGTGTTTTTCTATTCTGATATTTTCTTTTCAAACTAATTTTATGAACACACACACACACACACAAACACACACACACACTAGAGTTTTAAAATACAAACATATATTTAAAGTTTTTTAAAATTTCACAAGAGTAAATCAGTTACACACACAAACACACACACATACATACATATATATATTCATATTTAAGTGAGAAGGTTTAACTGAAATTTACTCGTATTTATTATTATACACTGGGTTATAGAAACCAAAGGAAAAAAGTGTTGTCGAAGGTCTACTAGACAGTTGTGATGTTGAGGGGTCAGGAATGCGGTGCGGGGAATAGTCAAAAGTGCTCTCTCGGAAAGCAGTGTCGATGAGTAAGTCCTGTGTGTCTACAGGTTCGAACATATCTCCGCTGAGATCTACCTCCCCTGCAGCATTAAGATGACTCGTACTTTCTATGACTACTGCTGGTCTAGAATAGACGAATTCTCCCTCAAAATCTTCGTCGTAGATTTCTATGGGCTCTTCGGGTTGTGGACGAGGTACGGTGTCATTGACCTCTATGTTGACGTCTCCATTATTCACTACATCCATAGGTGTTGATTGCCAATCTATAAACAAAACAACAAGCTATTATATACAATGTCAATAGAATGTTATAAAAAACACTTTTAATAAAAAATAGTGAATTAATTAATGTTTTTAACACACTAGATAAAACATACATACGTACATATTTTTTTTGTTGTATTAAATTTAACGCTATAGTAAAATTATGAGTAGAGTGTCGGTAACATTTGAAATAAATAATAACAATAAATAATGTAAAATTAATAAAAAAATTTAAATATGATAAATAAATTAAATTAGTACAACAAATAATAATAAAGAATTTATAATAAATAGGAAGCTGGTAAATAATTTTAAAAAAATTGAATAATGATATAAATAAACTAACAAAAGAAATTAGAAATCTTTGCGGAGTCGTTTATAACCGTAGGGTAAAGAGTCACAGTTTTTAATCCTACGGCGTTTCATACTCACTACCCTGCAAAGTTTTTCTTCGTCGCGTGTTATCACATCATGTAGTCGAGTTGTCCGAATTACTCTTGATGATACTTTTATGGGATCTGCGTTATTTGTTACTAGGTCACGAAGAGAAGCAAAGTTGATAAGTTTCGAATTTTTAAAATTCAAAGTGATCCCCTTTGCCTTACATACTGTCGGTTCTGTATTGTCGTACGCTTTAACTTTATAGGCGTAAAATTTAGGGCCACCGGAAACGAAAGTTTGAATAAAACTACCCTGACCATAGTCTTTTTCAAGCTCGTCTGTTAAATCACCTAACAATGACCCTACAGGAGGCTTGTATTTCCCAGGTGTATTGCGACTTACATAAATGCAAGAATCCGTATTATAATACAATACCCTTTTATCTAAGTTAGAAAGATAATGGTACAGTTTTAGTCGAGCTTGTGCAGTTGTGTAAGCTACAATAACGACATTGGTGTTTAGCTGAGGAGTAGAAGCTTCTTTTCTGTACTGCCAACCAAGATAAAGTGTTTCATCATTGACAGGTATAATGTCATTTACTTCAATTTCGGGATTTGATAATATTTTTATTAATTGTTCTTGACTTTGAACCACTGTTGTTCGAGGTAGGTTATCTCTTTGTCCGAATTTTCCCCAAAACGAATTTAAACAAAGTTTTGATACAGAGCGAAGTCCAGGGTTTTTTAAAATATTTTCAGGATCTAATTTAATCCCTTCTACCTGTTCATAATGGGTTAAATAAGCATGCTTTGAAGTTTCGTCAACACAATATGCAGGCCAACCATCAGCTTCTTGTTTTATTTTTAAAAATGAATTTATATATTTTACAAAAAGCCCTCCGTCGCGAGTGTTTGGGTTATATTGAGTTGTTTAATATTGCCAAATTTCAAAAATTTCGATAATTTTGTACCCAAGCTTCACAGCTTCCTTTAACTCAACGGAAACCCATGTACCTTCTATTACCCGCTGTGCTTGATCCTTGTCAGTGCATTCATCTTGCTCAAGAGTATCACAGCAAGTTCGACAGAGAGGGAACATGAGTTTTCCATGTTGTCTGACAGGTAGAACGGGATGATATAAATTTCGAGGTGGTAATACTGTACAAAGTATTAAACCCTCTACATTTTCGAGATCATAGTTATAACCAGTAAATTGTTGACACTCTTCTCGTCCAATGTAAAGTTTCGGATGGCCAACAGGGAATTTCCCCGTTTTACGAATAAAAGGATATAAAGAACATACCTCTTTATATTCAATTATTTCATTGGGTTTGGCTTCATAAAATGATTTTGTGTTCAATGTTCTACCTCCGTAAAACGCGTCACGAGGGTTTAATACTTTGGGACTATTCAAAATGGGGTGATTTTTTAAAAAGATTTTTAATTCTTCATCATCTTTTTTTATTAAATTAAATTTGCATTCCCACATTTCAATAACATTATACCCACAACGACGAATTTTATCACTCATTGCAAGTGTACGACTATACCGAATGTTCATTGACTCTTGTGTATCACGTAATTTCTCATCCCTGTTTACATTATAGCATTCAGGGCAGCCATGCCAAAAGCAACCATGGAATTGGTAAACATTACGAATCGATTTGTCACCATTTTCGTAATAACCATCAACTAAAGGTCCTTCAGGTAGACGGTATTCTCTACCTCGACCAGCGTGTTCAATATTGACAACAAGCTCATTTTCAACGGTAAAAAGCCACTCGATAGCTACACGAGATTGGTTATCATTACATCTATAACCTCCTCTTGGAATAATTCCTATAGTATCCTGATGTAAACAGTGTGTCCTTCTTCTTCTTCATTGGAAGTACGTCTTTCCTGTCCCTCATCCAGGGACAATATTATTGTTTTGTCCCAGGGTGATGGTTGAAAGTCTGGTATCTCTATCGGGGCGATGCTAGCACCAGGAAAAGCTGAAATTAAACCAAAAATAATTAAAAATTTAAAAAGTAGAAATTTTTTTTAAAAATTCAATATAACATGTAAAGAAAAATATATTAAAATCAGATGTTATTAATAATATTGTATTTTGTGATATAATTTGAAATTATTTGCATATAATTTACTTACTATTAATTTCTTCAGCCTGTACAGGTACGGACACTTGTTCAGAAGGTTGTATACTTGTTTGGTTACAATCTGAAAATAAAAAATAGAATTTTAAATAGAAAAATAAAGAACATAATTCATAAATAACAACGGTAATAATAATAACTGTTACTTACTTGTAGTGGTTGCATTCTGCAAGCTAGTTAGTTGCTGTATTGCTTCTTCCACAAGCAATAATAGTTCTGGATTTTTGCAAGCAAATAGTTTTGCTGCTTGCAGAGCTTCAAGTTTAAACTCCCTTATTTCTGTCTTCGAAAGTTAAAGAAAATATTGCTAAAAAATTACGTGAAATGAAAAACGAAGCAATTGAGCATTAAACAATATTTTTCTACTTTTTGTTGTAGAAACTGATATTTTTTCATTCCTTTTTTCTTGATTAATAAAAAGCATGAAAACAAACATTATTGTATCTCTTTATTCTCACAATATTTTTATGTTAACAAAACATTTTTATTGGTATAAAATAAAACGAAAAATTGTATGTAATATATTGTGTGTGTATTTTTTCATGACCTTCCTTTTCGTCCCAGAACTAGTAAGATTCAAGGTATTTAAAAAATATATATATATATGCATTCAGATATGTACTGCAACTTAAGACTAGTTTTATACCAGTTTTTTCTACATTTCCAACAAGAATATTTTGAGTTTTTAAAGAATATAAATCATTATAATTATAATGAATTTTAAGAGAATGAAAAAGTAAAATTTTAAAACGAAAAAACAAAGATTATTATCTTCTTATTCAATCTTTTTATTTTTACTTTATAACTAGTAAAGAAAAATTAAAAAAAAATTTCAAACTTTTAAAATTTTCCACATAAAATCAACATAGCTGTAGTGACGACGGGGAGGGGGCGGCGGACGCGGCAGGTCTTGCGTCTTATTAGCTCATTTGTGACGCAAGACATACGCAACGCCGATAAATTAGCGTGCAATCGGCGTTTGAACCAGGCTTGATAAGCTCATGAAGCCTGGTTGGCGCGCGCGCGTCCGCAACAAACGTACGCGGAACCAAAATTAGCTTAAAGGTTCCGCGTTCTGAACATGCGCAGGTGCTTAAACTTTGTCTGTATTTACGTAAATTATAAAAGTATAAAAGAGCAATAATTTTATAAATGTTCAGTACAAAAAATGGATGCACGATGGAAACATCCATTTACATCTATGATTTGCGGCCCTACTGGTTGTGGGAAAACATATTTCGTAAAAAATTTTTTAAAATATATTGAGAATATGTGTGATACCCGCTTCAAGCGTATTCTTTTTTATTATTCAGAATGGCAAAATGGTTACACTGAGTATACTAAAACTATCGAGTTTAAAAAGAAGGATTACCTCAACCTGCTGATTACTCAAACGATAATAATGTAGCCAAACTGATCGTTATCGATGATTTAATGAGAGAGTCCTCAAATAATACAATTGTTAATCTCTTTACAAAAGGTAGTCATCATAAAAATCTTAGTGTTGTTTTTATAACGCAAAACTTGTTTCACCAAGGGCATGGACAAAGAGATAATTCACTTAATGCAAATTATTTTGTTGTTTTTAAAAACCGAAGAGATCGAGCACAATTTCAACACCTTGCCCGACAAATATTTCCTGAAAACCCTCGATTTTTACAAGAAGCTTACCATGACGCAACCTCAAAACCACATGGTTATCTTCTTCTAGATCTAAAACAATCAACAACTGACAATTGTCGTTTTAGAACAAATATTTTTCCTGTAGATGGCTATTCTTACGTTTATTTACCACTGAAAAGCATAAAAAGAGTTGATAAACACGAAGAGATACCAGTTGTACGATTGTAATGGCGTCGAAAGCATACAGGCGTATTGGTGCAAAAAACGCAGCAGCACTAAACGCGTTATATCGTCTTGATTCTAATCAACGACAAGCTATTTTAACGAAAGCTGATACAAACCTTATAAAGTGTATTTGTGAGTGTGCTCTCAATATTTTGGCTAGAAATGTACCACTGAAATCTCATGAAAAACGTAAATTAAGTATACATAGACAGAAGTTACGTAAATTAGCTGAAGCTCGTGGAAATTGGAAACAGAAAAAACGTTTCATTGTACAAAAAGGATCTGGATTTTTACCGCTTTTACTTGCACCAATCATCGGCAATATTCTTTCAGGTCTGTTCACATAAGACGTCTTAAAAATTATATAAAAGTTTTTCTAATATGGTGCATGCAAAAAAAATGGTTTTAGTTCCTAGTGAACAAATTAAAAAAATTCGACAACATTCAAACTCGTTATACAACGATAATGTTTTAAACAATAACTCTAGTAGTGAGGGTAGTATTAATCAAGCAGTTAAAATTTTTAATGGGAGTGTGTTTAAAACTCAAACAACTATCAATGTCTCTCATTACCCTACTACATCCACTATTCAAACACCTGGTAATATTATGAGTAGACTTGATAATGAAATGAGTCAAATATTGTATTCACCTTTTTTAAAAGATGAACGTAAGAAATGGAAAATGTATCAGCAAATATTACAAAAGTATTTGTTTTTTACTAGTGTAAAAAGAAAACCATAAACTTTAAAAAATTTAAAAAAAAACGGATAAAAAAAATTATGATAACAATGTTGATACTGATGATGATGATATTGAATCAATGAGTATTAACGATATACTTGTAACACTACCAAAATCTTTTCAAAACAAAGGATTAGTACTATTACAACGCATTAAGAAATCTGATTTACGTAATCGTATTAATTGGGATTTACGTGGTTGCGTTTTTATTGATGGTAAATGCATAAAAAACTCGAATATTATTGATTTGGTAAATGATGCAATGAGATATAGAAAAAGTGTTAATCCTCAGGGTAGACTTCTGTTTGCCTCTTTCCTTCGAGATATTGGGATTTCACGTGAAATCGTAACAAATAAAGAATATTGGAAAAAGAATGTTGGTACTGGGTATTTAAACTCAAATGCTAGCCAACAGCCAGACGTGTCGATACTTGCACAGGACAGTACTATTCAAAACACACCTTTATTGACAGAAGACGAGGATTCCTCAAACAGTGCAGATACTGCCAATGATTCACAGCGGAGAGTCGGCGAGTCAACTAGACATAGAAGTAGAAGTAGAAATAGAATAAGATCTAATGTGAACAAAGGGCGTGAAAACGAAAAGTGGTATTCTCTTCTTCTGAAATAATGAAAGTACTCAAAGATATATATTATAATCCTTCGCACGAAGCTTCTTACTCTGGAATTGAGAAACTTGTTAATGCTGTGCGAGGGAAAATATCAAGAGCAAAGGTTGTTGATTGGCTGAAAAGTCAAGATGCATACAATCTACACATTCCTACAAGACGGAAATTTCAACGTGGATTTTATAATGTCACAAATATTGACGATCTCTGGGAAATTGATTTAGTTAATTTAAAAAATTTAAAAGAATATAATGACGGTTATTCATACATTCTGGTTGTTATTGACGTATTGAGTAAATAAGTCTGGGTTGAACCACTTAAAAATAAATCCGGAAATGAAGTAAAGAATGCTTTTGAACGCATTTTGAATAAAAAACAAAATGGCCGGAAAAGAACACCTGTCTGTGTACAAAGTGATAGAGGAAAAGAATTTCTCGCCAAGGAATTTCAGCATTGTTTATTAAAAAATGATATAAAATTCCGTCCAGTACGTGATCCAAACACGAAAGCAGCAATTGTAGAAAGATTTAATCGCACCCTTAAGGAACGTATGTGGAGGTATTTTACGCATCTCAATACGCATCCTTACGTGAATGATTTACAACAAATTGTGCATGCATATAATAATTCTCGTCACAGTGCTACTAAAATGATACCTTCATCTGTGACTCTAAAAAATGCAAGAAATGCATATTTAAATATTGTACAAAAATATGATAAAGATGCAATTCATGCAATTTTATGAACGTGAGCTATCACATGTTAAGAAGAATAATCTTTCTTACTGAAACTAAATTTATTATTGAACGAATAATCAAAAGTATAGGTAAGGGAGCGAAAAAACAATTACTTGTTAAATGGAAAGGCTATCCAAACAAATTTAATTCCTGGATTTCTGCATCTGATTAAAAAAACAAATAATAATAAGAATGGAGAGTGAACAATTTTATTTAATTTTACCAAGTAACAGTAGTATGAAATATTTTCCTCAAAATACAACAACTCATTTTGTCACTCAGTTACCACATGAGATACGATTAAATGGACATTGGACTGTTGCACTTACTGAGATTCAATTTCCACGTACATTTCTACACATTAGAAATCAAAAATCAAAAGCAGATGAAAATGCGAAAGAAATTGAAAATATTATTTCTCTGTTGACAAACTCGTCAGAAAATGGTTCATCAATTGAAAGCTATAATAAAGATGGTAAAGAATTAATTATTGATGGTGAATATTTACTTAAAAAATATAAACTACCTTTTCTATTAAAAACTCAGGATGAAATGAATGCATTGTACAATAATGGTACCGAGAATAACATCATCTCAAAAGATTTAATAACTGGAACGTGGCGTAGACCTGTTGTTAACATTTTTCGACCTGGAGTTTACAAACAGATAAAAGATCTTGTCACAGTGATAAACCAGACGAGAATTGCACAAGAGCATGCACGATTAGTTTTTAAAGATGGTGAGGATGGATACGTTAAAGTAGAAAAAGTCTGTAAACCCAATTGCGAAAATAGTGGTAATCATTTTCTAGCAATGAGTCAAAAAATATCACGCATTCTCGGCTTCTTTCCTCACCAAATTATTCCTGTAAATTCGTACTATGCCCGTCACCCAGCTAGTCTGGCTCGTGGGGTACCTGAAAAGCTCTTTGTCTATTGTAATATTTGCGAGCCTCGTATAACTGGAGACGTTCAAACACCGCTTTTACGCATTATACCTGTTGGTACACAAAATTATGTTTTTGCCTCTACTCAGACTACTCAATTAACTTCAGCAAATTATGTACCACTTATTCGCACAGAATTTCGCACAATAGAAATTGATATAAGAGATCATTTAGGACTTCCTGTACCATTTGAGTTTGGTACTCTGACGGTGACACTACATTTTAATCAAATTTATTAAATTAATAAAAATGAGTCATTACATCGATTATTATACCTCACAAGTTGGTAGTGGTGGGCTTTCAAAAATTTATGTTGGATCACCTTATCAAAGAGGACATGGTATAGGTAGTTTTCTAGGCGGACTTTTTCGGCGAGTACTGCCAGTACTTGCACGAGGTGCCCGCGTTGTTGGTAGAGAGGCTTTACGTGCTGGTATTAGTACTTTGGACGATGTTGAGAGTAACATACCATTTAAACAGGCTATCAAAACACGGTTCAATGAAAGTCGGGATAATTTGAAAAGAAAGGCTGTTGATAAAATTGATAGTTTGATGAACGGTTCTGGGTATAAAATTGATACAAACAATTTTAAAGCTCAGTTGTATGATGTTCTTGCACCGAGAAACATCAAACGTAGAAAAATTGTAAGGAAAAAAAAGAAAAGGCAACCATCTAGTCTTAAGAAAAAGGCAAAGAACAGTAAAAAGAGAAAGAAGAATAAAAGGAAGAAGGGCACAAGATCAAAACGGACTACAAGGAAAAATATTAAGAAATCTACAAAGAGTAAAAAACGGGTAACAAGAAAAAAGTCCAAGAGTTTAAAGAGAAGAAATAGAAAAAAATTTGATACTTTTGGAAATAAATAAGTTTTATAATGTCTTTTTTACATTCACACTCTTGCGAGTGTTTGAAAACAGAACTAGATCTCTTTTCATTACCACCGACACAAACCTCTATCGAGAGTTCGCAATGGATTCATTACAAGCCTGTTTCTTCATTAACCGATGATTCGCCAAAAGAATTTGTTATTCCAGGACACGGTGAGGAGTACATAGATCTTGCATATACTATGCTTAGGATACGTATTGATTTACGAGCGCCTGAAAAAACTGACGACAATAAAGCAGATTTAAAAAATGTTGCTGTTGTAAATAATTTATTACACTCTCTTTTTAATCAAGTAGATGTCTACTTTAATCAAAAACTGGTTTTACTTTAAAACAATGCTTACGCATACAGAGCTTACATTGAAACTTTACTCAATTATGGACCACAAGCGAAAAATTCCCATCTGACGTCATCATTATGGATTGCAGACCCTGCCGGAAAAATGGAAGATTTAACCACAAAAGATACTGGTTTGGATGAACGAAGAAAATATTTATCTTACGGTGATTCGATAGATTTAATCGGACATTTGCATTGTGATGTATTTAATCAGAATAAGTTTCTTCTGAATGGTGTTGAAATGAGACTACGATTAGTTCGTACAAAAAATGCTTTTGTTCTTATGGACCCTACTAACGATTGTAGTATACATATTGCCGAAGCAACACTTCTTTTCACGAAGTTAAAATTTTCTCACACAATCTGAGAGAACATTATTGAGCCCTACACCATCACATGTAACGGTACACATACATGTTTACAAATACAGTATATATACGTTCTGAAACCGAAAAAATTTATGTCATTCTGTGAGCAAAGGTTGGCCAGAATGGTCGCTACTGGTCGTCGTACAGTTTTTCTTATAACATACTACAGTGATGGATTACATAATTGACATTCAAGGCTTTCGTGGCAAAGATGATCAATTTATTGAAAAGGAAGTGGCAGTTTTGGCAGTTTATCATGATTTTATTGAACACTGGATTGTGGCACCGCCGTATCCATTCCCTGAACTTACATCAACTGCAAGACATAAGAAAAACTGGTTAAGCTGTTATTTTCATGGTTTGGAGTGGTTTGAAGGAGATGTTCCTGTCAAATATTTACATGCACATCTTCGCTCTATAGCGAAAACAGCAAGAACAATTTACACACGAGGAGTTGAGAAAGCAGAGTTACTTCAAGAAATTATGAGCCGACAGATTATTAATCTTGAACAATTAACCTGACCCTCTTTCAAGAAACTGAATCCAACTGAAGAGTATTGTTTACATCACGGCATGAAAGAGCACAAATTTTTTGTCTGTGCACTGAACAACTATTTTAAATTGAAAAAGTGGCTTACCCAGCAAAGACGTGAAAGAGAACAGCCACCACTAACAACTTTTCTTGATGAAGATGTATATTCTAAACCATTCGACTGTTCAAAAAGTAAAATAAAGAAGAAAGTCAACTTTGATGTCAACACAACCGACAACGTTGTAAGTTTAGAAGATGTGGTGAAGAAAACTTCAATCTCTTCGAAGGTAAAAAACATTTTAAAAGAATTTCCTCAACTTGGTTGTCCGTTTGCTAAATCTTATGATGAACAGTCTACAGATTTTACAACTGCTACAATCGGTTCCTCGGACTACGGTTGGCGTATTTCCGGCGGATCGGATACCGAAGGTCGTGACGTTGCCGGCAACAGTTGTTAGTAATACAGATGGCTACAGAAAACCGGGTAGTCACTGGATCGCAATCTACATCGATCGTCATGGGAGAGGAACATATTTCGACAGCTACGGATTTCCGCCTTATGTTCCTAAACATCTTGATTTTCTGCGCAGAAACTGCACCTTATACCGATGGAACACGAAACAGTTACAAAGTTACTTTTCTCAAGTGTGTGGTCAGTTTTGTGTTGTGTTTCTGCTTCATATGCATAGTGGTGCTTCTTTGCATGATTTTACAAAACTTTTTTCTAAAAACTTAATAAACAATGATCGCATTGTAAATAATACGTATAATCAACTTTTAAATAAGTGTAAGAAGAATGATAATAACAGTATGATTAAAAAGTTACACAGTTTTCAAGGTGGTTATTACTTTCACGATTTTCGTAATAATCATCTTCATCTCTGCGTTCAATCGTGTGCGTCTAGAAATGATGTCTAATAAAATTTAATATTAATTATAAAACATAGGTTAGGTCATTGCTTGTGCGTTCTATATGTTTTCCGAATGCGTCTCCCTCACATTATTGGTCAAAATGTGTTTAAATATTTCTTATTTTATTATTATAATCGATTTAATTAAGTGTAAGTTTTATGAAATATAGATTTAAGGAGTCCCTGCGTTGCCTTGCTACATTATGTACTTATTGGGTATGGTTTAGCCTTTAAAATGTATGTTTAATAATTGCAAACGTCGTACAATGTTTATGTATTAGTTAATAATTTTAATTATGATCTTATTTACTCGTGTATAATTTTAAAAAACTTAAAATATATTTGTGTATCTTAAAACTCTGAATTTTTCATTTCAATACCTTCTTTTTAGATCAAGTTATTCGAAAATAAATTTAACAAAATTTTTAATTTGTCTGTTCAAAATAAAAATCATAATGATAATGAAAAACAAAAGAAATTTTGTAATAATAATAATATTAATTAGGAAGTAAATTGTTTTCACAGAATTAGTTTGAAATAAAAATATCAGAATAGAAAATAAATGAACTTTTAAAACCAGTTTAAAATCTGATATATATCTAGTTTTAAGTTTCTTTTTTCTTTACCATCCACATTCTTTTATTTTGAAAACCTGTTTTTTTGTCTTGATTTCAAGCAAGCCATTTTCCTTCCAATGCTCCCCACCCTCCTGGACCCAAAATCCAACACTCTTCCTAACATAACCCCACTTTTTTCCTATTCAAGGCCCGAAAAGACCTATACTCCCTCTACTTCCACACTCACCCCCAATATCTTGGGCCCCAAAATCCTACACACCCACCACATCCTTAATTACCCCTACTACCACAGGCACCAAAATCCTGATAACCCCCACTCTTCTCCTATTAGGGGGCCCATAAAGACAGACACACCCACACACCCTTCATCACCCTCACTCCCAAGGGCCCCAAAATCCTTACAACCACCACTCTTCTCCTATTGGGGGCCCATAATTCCGACACGCCCCTTTTTACACCTACCCCCACCACTACACACCCACTTCATGTCTTCTTTCTCTCTCTAACCCACTACTTCCCCCCACCCCTCTCTCTTAGTCTGGCGCCAGTGACGTCATAGTCACACCCACTTTCCGGCGGGCCCAAGCGGACACTAACTACTGATATGGGTTTGTTGTCATTGATAAGGATAAGACTTTGAATGAGGGAAGATATCGGAGGAGATTTGATTGCTTCGTTACACTATAAATACAAGACTTTAATTTAATTTAAATTAGTACCTATAGTTTATATTGTTGAGATAGAAACATGTATGGAAAAGAGCAAGACACACTTCGCCAATAGCACCACTTTAAAAATTAATAAATGTAAAAGATGTCACTGTATAAGATATTATGCTTGAGAAGATAAAGAAGGAAGAGGATAACGATTTTTCTTTTTCAAATGCGTTTGATGATTCCAAATGGTTCATTTATAATTGGTGATACACCTATTGTCTTTGAAGGTTCAAATATCAAAATTGTTAGGAAGAAAATTATCTAAAAACTGCTGGATTGCTTGAACTTTTATTTAAACAAAAACCTGATGAATTTTTTATAACTTCAAATGATTTGGCAAATTATAAAGAAATTCTTGTTTCTACAAATGCACATTGCAAAAATTATAGTTTAAATGAACCCATTCAAACTTCTAGAAATTCCAAATATACCAGTAAAATTACAAAACTATTCAAGAGTACTCCGAAAAAAGGCGGTGGTTCTTTAAAGAGAAAATTACCTAAATTTATGGTAGCAAAGAAACAATTTAAACCAGACAATATATATTGGGATGATCCAAATGAACTTGTTGACCGTTTACGACTGCTTATAGCATCACAGCAAGTTGAAAATACGAGTCATAACAATAAAATCATGTCAATAATTGAAGAACTACGTGAAGCTCGAATTATATATTAAGAGAGGTTATTTGTATAAAGTATCAGTATTACAATGAGCATTTACGTGTATGGACATCCCTTGACAAGATCTGCTGCTGCAAGTCGTGGACCCTCTGGTAGTGGATTTAAACTTACATCAGGCGGACATTACGACCTTGTAACGTTGTAAAATCGTTTCACCAATTTTTACAACTTACAATTTTTAAATTTTTCTTTCATGTGATTAATCTTTGCAAGTTAAATTTAATAATAATAATTTTTAGTTAATTTTCCTCTATAAATTTATTATCTCAAAAGTTACACACGATACCAAGACTTTGAAATTGATTTCTTTATTTATTTAAATATTTAATTCTAAAAATTTATTGTATTATTTTATGAAAATCTACATGACGAGACTATTTCAATTAAAAACAACTCCAAATTGAAGAACCATTGAGAAATATTTTGGCTACTAAGTTTGAAAATTAAAATTTGAAGAATTATTGAGTTTCCTGTTGTTTTCTGAGTTCCTGTTCCGATTAAGAATTTGGATTTTTATTTTATGAATAATTTATCTTGGATTATGAAATCCTTTTTGGTTGAACCTGAGAATCTTAAAGATTTTGGAATGCCAAATATAATCTTGCTGCGTTTCCTGCCTTGTATTATATAATTTGACCTCGTCACCTGGAGTGATATCCTTAAATTTTCATTTTTTGGAAGGTTTTATCATATATTTCAACTCTAAGTTGGAATCTTCTATTGCTGAGGAAAGCCAAAGCCCAATTTATTATTATGATGTTCCTGGTGCTGAATTTGTTTTAATTATTGAGCTATTGATGACCACCTTATTGTTTAGTATCATATATTTCGAGAAAATTAAGAACTTAGCAGCCAGCTTGTTCAAATAACTTTATTGGAGAAGAATTATGATAAATTACCATCTTCAGAACCAAGGATTATTAAAGAAGCCTACTTTTATATTTTAATTTAAAGATTTTAATCAATTGTATTCATTATTAGTTGTAATTTTAAATTTAAATTTGTAAATTAATATAATCTGATTCTCACAAATCAGAAGTTAGGAAGTAAAGAAACAACAGAAATTTTGATTAACTTAGTTCCAAATCAGTTTGGTTTTTTTTTAATAAAAAAAAACATCTATCCTTGTCATGGTGAATAATTAGGGATTTTCTTTTCATTCTTTTGGTAACTTTCGAGAGACTAGGATATGTTTATTTAATTTGAAAATAGAAAGAATAAACTTTACTTATTATTTAATTTTAATATTATCAAAAATTATATTTGGAGAATCTAATCGAATGAAGAATTATTAATTATATCAGAACTATTTCGACCTATTTAATCAAAATTTCTACTTTTTTTATTGAGCTTCTTGGATTTGACTTATGGATTATAAATTTTTTATAATATTGATCTTTTCTTTCGGATTTTAAGGATTATTGGTAAGATCTCATTTCAATCTTTTCTTTTAAGAAAAATCAGATTATATTAATATTTAATAAATTTTATTATTGAATTCTTTAGTAAGTTAATTTTGTAAACTATTTTTTTTTAAATCTATTTTAAAGTCTTGTTTGTGATTATAGAGAATCCTTACCTTAATTTTTATTAGGTTAAGTAATACTTTGTTTTATATCAAAAAACTGGAAATTTAACTTTTTGATTTTACTATTTTATTATCTCATTTTACTATCAAAATTTTGTCTTTTAAAACCTTAAAAATTCATTATTAATTTTATGAAATAAATTGTTATTTAAATTGATTTTTGCATTTTAATTTTCTGAGTAAATAAATCTTTTCAAATATTATTAGTAGTGATCCCCTCCCTCTACCATTATTCAGCATAAGGGGCTGAGCCAGTTGTTGGAAATTTTCGGAAGATTTAAAGATCGGTCAATTTATTTGGTAAATTGAATAAATATAGATTTATTATTTTTTTTTAGTCCTTTTGTTGAAGTGATCAAAGATGGTCTGGCGCCCTCTGTTTTCTTTCTTTAGCTTCCGAAAATAATTGTTTTAAATCAGGGTTATAATTTCTAATAATTATAATTTTAGTGATTACAATTTGACTCCCAAAGTGGGCTTAGTTTTGTCAAAAATAACATTATTATTTATTTGAAAAGATTTGACTGAATTTAGTTTAAAGAAAATAAATAAATAAATTTTGAAATTTTTGGGGTTATATGGAATAAAGCCTTATTTAATTTGAATTGTTGATTATAGGACTGTGAAATTCTGACATTATTTACATTTGCAATATTATTCAAATTATATTAATTAGTTATCTTTTATATTTTCATAAACAAAATAAAAATGGCAAACGAAAATGATTCTCATGCTTGGATTTACACCTTAAATAACGAACAATTATATGAGGAATTAAAAACACGTGGTTTAACAGCAGCTGGAGGTCTTTGTGCAAAGCGTAACCGATTATTTAAATTTTTGTCTGATTTTGATAGAATTGAACAAAGTAATGTTGAGAATCCTAACCCTATTGATGTGAATCATGTTTTGTCTTCACATGGTGAAGATTTAAATCTTTCTAATCGAAATGAATTTGAAACTTCTGAATTTGATGTTTATTCCCAAAATAGAACTCAAATTAATAGATCTATAACTGAGAATGATTTAATTGATTTTGATAATTTTCAGGAAAAATCTTCTGTTTTGAATTTGGATCCTGAAGTTGGTGCAATTCATCGTGAATCAAATCCTAACCCTTCTAGAGATTTTAGCTCGCCGTGTTCTCAGGATAATATGGTTAGAATTAATCATCAAAACTTTTACCGTGAAAATAGAAATTCAATTTCTCGTCAAAATGAGTTGGATTATAGATCAAAATCAGTGTTTCCTAGAAATAATTATTTACAACCAAATACTGGTAACTATTTTTCTTCTAGAAGTCAGAATCCATCCCAAATTATTGAACGAGAGGTAAATTTAACCAATCCTATTAGTCTTTTTAATTCTCGGAATGTTAGAGAATCAAATGAAAATCGTCGTAGAGCAAATTTTAAAGATTTTAGTCAACAACATGATTTACTTCCCAGGTCTCGGGAAAATAATTTTCCTCGTTGTCAATCACCAAATTTAGATCAGTTTCAAAGCCGAAATCAAATTAATGATAGAAATTTTGTTGAAAATAATTTATATTCAAGAAATAATAGAATTGATAGCCAATCAAGATTTAAATGCCCTTCTAATAATGAAAATTTTGAATATAACAATAGAAATTTTAATCATCCTACTCGAGTTCAAAATGTAAATACTTTTGGTGTTAATTCTAGAAATTTTAATAAGTGTAATTGTGAAAGTAGGCGAGATTCCTCTTTATCGGCATCACAAGCTGTTGAAATTATGAGAAAATGGGGTTTGAAATTTTCAGGTTTAAGATCGGAAGACCCAGAAGCATTTATTCTTAAAATTCAAGATGGTCGATCGATTGTTCCTGTAAATGATCACGTCATAATTCAAGTTCTTCCATTTTTCTTGGCAGGAATCGCTTTAAAATGGTTTTATGGTGTTCGCCATGAATTTCAGAACTTTAATGAATTTGCTGAATCTTTTAGATCTAGATTCGGAGACGCAGACTTCCAATTTGAATTGAGGCAAGAAATATACAAGAGAACACAAGGAGAACGTGAACCTGTTGTGGACTATTTTACTTGCATGATATCGCTGTTTGATCGAGTAATTCCTAGGTTATCTTCTATGGAAGAAATTAGCTTCATTCATAGGAATTTGTTACCAAGGTTCCAATTGGTGATTCCTAGGCAAACTATTTATAGCCTCGCTCAGTTTGAAAAAATTGCAGTATCTATCGAAAAGAGTCATCTTGTGAGTAAGACTTTTAGACCGCCTCCTCCTCCTGAAAGATCGTTGCTCCCTGATCTGGCCTATAAGGATCCTGCTCGTTCGCGTATTAGAGAAAATAAAGAAATAATTTCATTGATGAATGAACCAGATTCTGTTGTTTGTGATCGAGATTTGATAGAAACTCTTTTATCAATAAAAGAACAAAAATCAAATCATAAGACCAATTAAAATAATTTAAAAGATTCAAAAACTTTAGCTTCTAAATCTTTACAATCAAATAACTCTTCTACTAATCTTTTCCTTTCAGAATCTTCTGATTCCAATCAAAAGATTGAGCTTAAAAAATCAAATAAACTAATCTGTTGGAATTTGTGACCAAGAAGGTCACAGACATCAAGATTGTAAAGGAGTGAAACAAATATTTTGTTTTCGATGTGGTAGAAAGAATGTAACTCGTCCAAAGTGTAATAACTGTTCGGGAAACTGAATAAAGAGCCGTTGCTTGGGTAAAAAACGACTCTTTCTTTTGATGAAAGGCTCACCTCGATAAGTTTAGATAGTTCTTCTCTGAAATTCAAAAATAAATTAAAACAAAAATCAAAAATAAATAATTTAATCGAAATTGAATATTTTGATCCTGATTGTGACTTATCTAAATTTAAAGGTGTTTATATACCAAAAGATTTTGATTTAATTATCTTTTGTGACAATGGTAATTATTTTATAAATAAAAATGAAGCTAATAAAGTAATTAATATTGAAAATATTAAAATTAAAGCTATAAGTGGTAATTTATCAAATAAATCTGATTAGGATTTTTCTTCTAATTTGGAATTGATTGATTTAAATGAAAATAAAGATTTAGACAAAAGTAAAGATTTCAATAATTGTTTAATTAAAGAATCTGAGGTAAATATTGAATCGGACTTGATTAATTTTTCAAACGAAATTAAAGTTGACAACAAAATATGTTTAGATAACAATGGCAATTCTGACTTAAATATAAAATCTCTATTGGATGAAAATATTCAATTTAATTGCAAAGAAACTAAAAATTTAGATAATTTAAAAATCTTAGAGAAATCTCATATTTTTAACATTTCTGATATAAATTATGTTTCTGAATGTCTTTCTAGATCGGAACCTCTAATGTTTGTTAAAATTAGCATTCTTGGTATCAAAATCAAGGCCTTAGTTGATGGAGGTGCTACTCGTTCATTTATTGGACCAGGAGGATCTGAATTAATAAAGAATTTGGGTTTGAAAATTGAGAAAAATCAAGGTTTAATCCAAGTAGCTGATAGTTCGATTTTAACTGTTTCAGATGAATTAATTGCTCCCATCGAACTTGAAACTAAGGCTAGATTATTGAAGATTCGAGTTTTAAATTCTCTTCCCGTAGATTTTGTGATAGGACTAGATTTTCTTAAAAATTTTGGAATTTCAATTGATTATGAGAATAGGACGCGGTTCTTTAATTCTAATCCTTTTAAGAGTTCTAACTTTATTGTACAAAATTCAAATCCTGAAGTTTGTTGTGGAATTAGAGAACTAAGTTTTGAGCAATCTGAAATTTAAAAAGATTTCTTAGATAAAGAACTTCCTAAAGACGAAGGTAAACCTGGTTTAACTTCCTTAACAGAACACGAAATTAATATTGATAATCACGCTCCAATTAAGCAGCGTCATTATTCTGTTTCGCCTAAAGTTCATAATGCTATGGTCAAAGAAGTTGATAATATGTTAGAAGATGATATCATTGAATTGTCCAATAGTGGCTGGTCAAGTCCCGTAATTATGATTCGAAAACCCGATGATACTTACCGATTTTGTCTTGATTTCCGAAAATTAAATTCTGTTACTAAAAAAGACGCTTACCCTTTACCTAAAATAAATTCTATTTTGGACAAATTACGAAGTGCTAAATTTATTTCTAAGTTAGATATTTGTAAAGGTTTTCTCAACATCCCTTTAGAAAAGAATAGTCGTAAAAAACTGCTTTTTCTATTCCGGATAAAAGTTTATTTCAATTTAAAAGAATGCCATTTGGGTTGACCAATGCTCCAGCCACGTTTCAACGTTTGGTAGACAAACTAATTGGTCCTGAAATGGAACCTAACGTCTTCGCCTATATGGATGATATTATAATTGTAACAGAAACCTTTGAGGATCATCTTGATTTGTTATCTAAGGTCATAAAGAAAATAAAGGATGCAAATCTAAATTTAAATGTTAAAAAATGTGAATTTTGTTGTCAGGAGGTAAAATATCTGGGATACTTAGTAAACGAGAATGGTTTGATGGTAGATCCTAACAAAGTTGCTCCAATCCTAGAGTATCCAGTTCCATCCAATGTCAAAGAGGTTCGAAGACTTTTGGGTATGGCTTCGTGGTATAGGAGGTTCATTTCAAACTTCTCTTCAATTGTAGCTCTTTTAAATCTTTTACTGAAGAAAAAACAACGTTGGTTTTGGTCAAAAGAACAGAATTTAGCTTTTCTCGAAATAAGATCTTGTTTAGTAAATGCTCCTATATTATCTTGCCCAAACTTCGATATCCCATTTGAATTCCAAACTGATGCGAGTACATCAGGTTTAGGTGCTGTTTTAGTCCAAAAAATTGATGGTGAAGAGCGTGTCATTTCCTATGCAAGTAGATCACTACTGAATGCAGAAAAGAATTACACTACTACCGAGTTAGAGTGCTTGGCTATAATTTGGTCAATAAAGAAATATCGTGAGCATCTTGAAGGTTATAATTTTTTAGTTGTTACTGATCATGCGAGTCTTAAATGGCTGCAAAATTTAAAAAATCCGTCTGGAAGATAAGCTAGGTGGTCTTTGTCGTTACAAGAATATAATTTTGAAATTGTTCATCGCAAGGGAAAATTCCATCAAGTCCCAGATGCACTTTCCAGAATGCATGAATCCCCAAAAGAAAAGATCAACTTAATTGAAGATTCTAATTCTTCCTGGTATATTCGGCGTTTTATTGCAGTGACCAATTATCCTGAAAAGTTTCCAAATTGGAAAATAATTGATAGCAGACTATATCATTTTAGGCCTAATCCTTTAATTTCGATAGTTGTTGATGATCTTACAGCATATAAATTGATTCAGAATGATAAAGAACGTGAAAATGTCATTTTTCAGGCACATAATTGTCCTCAGTCAGGTAATTTAGGAATAGAAAAAACATATAAAAGAGTTTCCTTAAATTATTACTGGCCTGGTTGTTTAGCAAATGTTAAAAACTATGTTAATAAATGTGACACGTGTCAGTTGTGTAAAGTAGAGCAAAAACCACCTTCTGGATTAATGGGTCACCGAATTATTGAAGAACCTTGGAAAATCGTTGCTGCAGATATAATGGGTCCTCTCCCTCGAAGCAAGTCTAGTCATCAATACATCTTGGTATTTCAAGATTTATTTACTAAATGGGTGGAGTGTGTTCTGTTACGTATAGCTAATGGTAGAAAAATTAAAGATTCATTTAGGGATTTAATAATAAATAGATGGGGTACGCCTAGAATTTTGCATACTGACAACGGAACAGAATTTGTTAATGCTATTCTTCGATCCTTCGCTCCCGAATTCAATATTATTCATACTACGTAACCAACGTATCACCCACAGGCTACTTCTGTAGAGCGTATTAATCGTATCTTAAAAACTATGATTATATCTTTTATCAATGATGATCACAGATCTTGGGACGAAAATTTGCCTGAACTAAGATTCGCATATAATACTTCTTATCATTCCTCAGTTAAATCGAGTCCAGCTTTTCTTAATTTAGCAAGGAATCCAGAACCCATCAATTCGCTTCGAAAACCTAAAGAACAAGATGATGATATAAATATTGATTCATCATCAATAGAGTTGTGGAATATTCGAATGAAAAGAATTCAAGTAATGAAAGACTTAGTCATCAATAATCTAGATAAAGCTTTTCAAAGACATGCCCAACATTAGAGGGCATTCATTAATTACGTGAGGTCCAAAAGGGGAGGGGGGGGTCTGGCAAAATCTCACCAAATCTTACCAAGGGGAGCGGGAGGGTCAACAAAAATCTCACGTCAACTTTTTAATTTTAGGCAATAAACATGTCACTATATTAAATAACATTTCTTTGTTATGTATGAATATGCTTTCTCTCTTATACACTTGTAGAAGACTACAACAACTTGTCTGGTTGTTTGTCAGTTAATTCGTCATGATACGAAGACCTAAAGTTTAAAAAGTCTTCCCATTTAACAACTTTATATAGGAAGCAATAGAACCATCATTTTGTTACACTCCGAAATTTTTGTTGTGTGTCGAAAATAATACGTTTCTAGTTTGGTCGTTAAGATTTATTGCTAAAATAACACCTACGGTGCACCTAAGTAGCCTGTAATAATACTTGAATATTGTAAAAAAGTTACATTTAATATTACTGATATTACGGGATGATATTACAGTGATATTAACGTGACATTACAATGTCAGCGCTAAGGTAATATTACAGGGTAAAGTTGTCGTAATATTATAGTAATATTAATGATATTGTGGTAATATTACAATTAAATATGATGTATAGTACCGGCCATAATTGAGTGAACTTGTCAAACTTTTCTCTGACATCGATTCCTTACAAATTTGTAAAATTAATACGATTTAGATTTATAATAGCTCATTTTCTTCAGAAATAGATTATCAACGAATTATCGGAAGTGGATTTTTGAAAAAATTGCACCGTTTTTCGAATAAGATTATTTGTTTAAAAAAATTGCACTTCATTTGTGAAACAAATAATCATATTTGAAAAACGGTTCAGTTTTTTAAAAATTAACTTTCGTGAATTTGTAAATAATTTATTTCTGAAGAAAATGAGCTTTTGTAGAACTAAATCGAATCAATCTAAAAGTTTGTAAAAAAGCGTTGTCAGAGAAAAGTTTGATTGTCTACAAATGTGTGTAAATAACCCATTTTTACCTTACAAATTTTTTTTTCTAAAAAAGAACATTTTCCCTTCACAAAAATATAGTTTTAGAAAAATTTTAAATTCTTTGAAGGACACTGGAATTTTTTTCTGATAGCCTGTATTTAAACAAGCGATATACCTCACCGTGTATTGTAAAAATAGTGAAAATTGTAATGAGTTTTTAATTTTTAAATAACTCATAAAATAATAATGGTTTTTTTATGTTCTTGGTCTCATTTTAAAGTTAATTTTCCATAGAATTAGACTGTTTTATTGGTATTATTGCACAATTTTTTCCTGACTTTCGGGAAGAAGTTGAATTTGATTAAAAGAAAAGTAAAAAGTCTAAATAACATTGTTACTGGTAAAAATATTTTTAAAAAATATTTTAAATTAATTATTGCACAGTTTTTATAAATATTTCTATAAAATATGAATATGATTTATATTATTTTTTTAGACAGACCAAATAACTCTACAGTTTTTCAAAATTTTTGTTCTTACTTCATCTTTTTCCCTAATGTAAGAAAAAAGTTGTCAAACGTTAGTGATAAAATTGTCAAATTTGTTTACGTTTATGATTTAGGGTTTAAAATTAAATTTCGTCAAATTTTAATTAAAAACTAATTTATTCCGTAATTTAAGTTCTGAGCATGTTTTGAAACATTTTTTAAGGTATGAATCTGAATTGTAAAAAAAGTTGCAAAATGTCATCCAGTGTAAACGACAAAGTTCACACTATAGTAGGTGTCAATTCGAGAAGAAAATCGCGAAAATTAGTTTGAATTATCAACTTCCTAAAATAAGGAAATTTTAGGTATTTATTAAAAATTATCTAAAATGAAAAGAATTAAGTGTTTTTTATAGTATTTAACTTTTATTTGTAAATTTTCCATCATATATTGTCATTTAAAACAAGGAACAAACCATGTTCCATCTCACCAGGACAATTCCATCTTTCCCGGAATTGTCATCTATTTTTAAATTTTTTTTTTGAACTGAGAAAAAATGAAAGAGAATTAAAACGGCTTCACGAGCTAATGAACTCTCCCGGACTTACCCTACACTATTTTTACTATACACGTTAAAGAAATTGACAAAAAAACTTCATCCTGAGCCTATTTTTTCAGAATTTAGATAGTTTCAAACTAATAACAGAAAAAAAATTATTTTTTTAAAATTTTAAACAAAAAAATTAATTATTTTAAAACACTTAAAACAGGTGTCCACTTAATTATGGCTGGTACTGTACAAACAATTTGGGCCGTCGAGTTTTGAAGCTTTGTAAGTGAACGAACTGTCCAAGAAGGTAGACGCCTCTCTCGGCTATTTAGCTCTTAGAATACATTTCAGAAAGTGTTCTTCGCATTTTACTACAAACTTGTAATATAACTATAATATTACTGTATAATATTTGCAATATTGCAGGAAGATTTGTAATATTACTGTAATATTAACTCAATATTACTTTGTAATATTACTGTAATATTACCTTAACATTACCCTGTAATACTATCTTGACGCGGATATTTTAATGTTACGTCAATATCACTGTAGCTGCATTCCGTAATATTAAATGTAATATTACTACGACAGTCACGTAATATTACATCATACTTGGGTAACTAATAACTCGTTTGAAATTTATTAAATTTTATTAACGATCTTATTCTCATTATACAAGATTTTGATCGACTATTAGCGCAGTTACCTTACAATAAAATTATTTTAAATCTGTTCGCTATAATGTAATACTTCCTTGATAAGAAAAGAAGTCTTTTTTGAGGATTATACTATTAAACTAATTAATAAAAAAAACAATCTCCTTGGGAGAACAAATTTAAAAAGCTGTATATAACATACCACCTTTAATATAGTATCATTTTTTATGCTTATTTAAGAAAAAATGAAAATCTCACGTTAGGGGGGGGGGGTTCCACAAAATCTCACTAAATCTCACCAAGGGGGAGGGGGGGTCTAGATTTTCAAAAAAACACCTCACGTAATTAATGGACGTCCCCTTATAATACTAATCGACGTCAATTAAAATTTTCTATCGGAGAATTTGTTTTAGCTCGAAATCGTGAATTATCTTCTAAATATAAGAAACGATCGGCTAAATTAAATTCAAAATATCTATCTCCAACGGTTTATGAAATTTCTAGTTTTGATAAGACAAAGGTCTTTAAATCTCATATTCAAGATTTGAAACTGTATGTTTCTTAAATTGGTAAGCATTTCCTCATTATTGATTTACTTTTCATTTTAATACCAATTTTTCAATGATTTTGAAAAATGTATTCTTTGTGTTTATAGATTTCAATTTTAAAGTTTCTTAAATTAAGTCTGGTTTTCTTTAAGGAATTGCTGAGATCTTGCTATTGATTTGTCAAAATTATTTGTTTCTTTTCAGTAGCTAAAATAACTAATGTTATATTTAATTATTTACTTTGTTGTTTAAATGTCAGATTAAAAATAAATTTAATTATAATTATTTATACCTCTGGTATAAGACCTGTTAGGTCATCTCCAGGGAGGGAAAAGTATAATGTTGTAAAATCGTTTCACTAATTTTTACAACTTACAATTTTTAAATTTTTCTTTCATGTGATTAATCTTTGTAAGTTAAATTTAATAATAATAATTTTTGGTTAATTTTCCTATATAAATTTATTATCTCAAAAGTTACACACGATACCAAGACTTTGAAATTGATTTCTTTATTTATTTAAATATTTAATTCTAAAAATTTATTGTATTATTTTATGAGAATCTACATGACGAGACTATTTCAATTAAAAACAACTCCAAATTGAAGAACCAATGAGAAATATTTTGGCTACTAAGTTTGAAAATTAAAATTTGAAGAATTATTGAGTTTCCTGTTGTTTTCTGAGTTCCTGTTCCGATTAAGAATTTAGATTTTTATTTTATGCATAATTTATCTTGGATTATGAAATCCTTTTTGGTTGAACCTGAGAATCTTGAAGATTTTGGAATGCCAAATATAATCTTGCTGCGTTTCCTGCCTTGTATTATATAATTTGACTTCGTCACTTGGAGTGATATTCTTAAATTTTCATTTCTTGGAAGGTTTTATCATATATTTCAACTCTAAGTTGGAATCTTCTATTGCTGAGGAAAGCCAAAGCCCAATTTATTATTTTGATGTTCCTGGTGCTGAATTTGTTTTAATTATTGAGCTATTGATGACCACCTTATTGTTTAGTATCATATATTTCGAGAAAATTAAGAACTTAGCAGCCAGCTTCTTCAAATAACTTTATTGGAGAAGAATTATGATAAATTACCATCTTCAGAACCAAGGATTATTAAAGAAGCCTACTTTTATATTTCAATTTAAAGATTTTAATCAATTGTATTCATTATTAGTTGTAATTTTAAATTTAAATTTGTAAATTAATATAATCTGATTCTCACAAATCAGAAGTTAGGAAGTAAAGAAACAACAGAAATTTTGAAATTTTTTTTAGTCCTTTTGTTGAAGTGATCAAAGATGGTCTGGCGCCCTCTGTTTTCTTTCTTTAGCTTCCGAAAATAATTGTTTTAAATCAGGATTATAATTTTTAATAATTATAATTTTGGTGATAACAACCTTGACAACAAAAGACTTCACGGTGGGTCCGTGAATGTCTCCTCAGTGATTCAAGGCCAAAAAGAAAAAAATCGTTAGAGGCATTTCTAAAAAAATCGAGGTGTATTTTTTATGCTAAAAACACTGCTACTCAGTTATAACTTTAACCAAAAAATCTTAGCCCTTCAAATTTTCTTGTATATTTAATTACTATTATTTTTTTAGTAATTTCAAACCAAAAGAGAGGAAGGTTAATTGAATAAATTTAGTGAAAAGTTGATTTTTTATATTGTTTGCTTCTTAAATATATTGATATTCGACAAAAATTTTATTTTTTTTACCGCGCATTATTTTTATTAAAAGTAAATAATTGAATTAAAATTGTTTTAGTAATAATTATTTATTTGTTTGTTAAACTATGGACATTAACGAAAAATTGAAAACAGTATTTAAAATGAACGCTGATTAAATCATTGTTTTTTTATACATTGTTTCGGGAGAGTCAGATAGCCTCGGATAGCAGTTAGTCCTAAACACTCGTGAAATACAATAACCTGTATACTTTTTAAACTTAAAACCACGTTTGTGTCGTTCCACATGGTCTTAAAATATAATTTAGAAAGTGGAGTCTATCACCATTAATTAGAATAGTAAAACATCGAATTTAAATGTTCTCTGTTGTCAAATCACTGGCCTTCTAAGAGTTTAAAATCATATTTAACGTCAATTTTTTATGTAACAAAATCAAATATAATTTTCTGTCTTTGCAGAAATACATACATAGACTTACCGTCTACGAAATTTGTTAATATTGTTTTTGTTATTTAAATTTTTTTATTTTTATCGCAAATTTACCGATATATATCACCGTCGGGTAGCCACGGACATTTTTTATCGCATACTACCAGACACATTTTGTGTGTAGAAATAATTTGTTTCTGTCAAAAGAACAATTATGTTGTTTAGGTTTGGTTAATTGTGATTTATACAAAATTAAGAATCAATGTTAAATTTATAGCAAATAAACAGAAATTTATTAGAAAATTGCTGTACAACAGGTATTTTATTTTAACAGCACTTTTCTTAGCGTTTAATTAACCATTTTCTTAGAGTCCGGAGATACCCGACACTTTTTTTTCATAACCATATTTAGCGTAAAATAGTTTTCTTTTATTCCCTGTATGTTTATTTTTTGTATTTATTTTTTGAAGGTATTGGTAATGATACTCTAACTATAAAAAACCTCAGGCACTAAAATTAAGATCATTATTTTATAATATATGATTCAAAAAGCTTAAGTGTCCGGGGCTACCCGACTCTCCTCTAAACCCTACTAAAAAATCCGGACGAAATCCGGATGAATTCCGGACGAAATCCGGACAAAACCGGATTAATTCCGGATCCGGAATTAGTCCGAAAGTGTCCGATTTAACGTAGGTTTTTGGCACGGAATTTAGTCCGGTCTTATCCGAAATAAATCCGGCCGTATACAATCCGGATACAGTCCGGTACAGTCTGGAACAAATCTGGTCCGAAGTGTTGTTTAAATCCGAAAGTAGTCCGGTACAGTCCGGAACAAATCTGGTCCGGAGCGTTGTTTAAATCCGAATGTAGTCCGGTACAGTCCGGAACAAATACGGTCCTAATCTGGTTAAACTTTTTTTGTAATCCGGATTTAGTCCGGCTTCATCCGGAATTAGTCGGAAAAGCAAAAAAAAATTTTTTTTAATTGTTTAAGTCATTTTTAAACAATGTTTGGAACTTAACATTACACAAATATTCATACATTTATTACAACGATTATATACAACAGTTATATTAAAGAAGAAAAATCGCACGCATGAGGGGAATCGAACACGGGATGTTACGCACGCAACGCAGAACCTAAACCGACTGAGCTATACGAGCTCTGAGGTTCAACTTGTTAAATCAAACATACATGTAATCTGTGGATTAAATCCGGAAAGAATCCGGTAAAGTATGGCTATAATCCGTCCCTAATTCTTAATTTCAAATAGAACCCGGAGTATGTACGAAAATAATCTGACATTCGTTTTACAATCCGGAAAGAGTCCGATACAGTACGGATATAATCCGGCACACGTTTCAAATCCGGAAAGAGTCTGGTTTAGTATGAAAATAATACGGCAATCGCTTTCACATTCGGATAGCGTCTGATTTAGTATGAAAATAATCCAGCATTCTTTTTATAATTCTAAAAGAGTACGGCAAAGAACGGATATAATCGGACACTCGTTTTTAAATCCGGATAGAGTTCACTTTATTACACGGTAACAAGGGAGATATAGAAAATACAGTAGGACCCAGTATATCGGACCCTATATATCGGATTCCCGCTTATATCAGATATTTTTGCCGGTCCCTTGAATTTAAATATAATGAATTTTTACCCGAATAAATAGAATTCCTGCTTATATCGAAAAAAATTCTCAGACCCTTGGAATCCGATATGTGAGGGTTTTACTGCAAATAAAAAATGGATTCGGAATCTATTTATAGCCCAAGTGTGAAATCCGTTTTTAGACCGGTCAAGTTCGTCAACTATCCGGCACAAACTTTACAATCCATTTTAAGTCGGGTTTTATCTGGAATTAGTCTGACAATTCATTTAGATATTATTTTTAGTTAAAGTGAAGTCCGTTTTTAGTCCGGTCACGTCTGGAAACTGTCAGGTACAAATTTCACAATCCGCTTTAAGTCAGGTTTAGTCTGGAATTTATCCGGTACTTAATTCCGAATTTACTTATAGTCTAACTAAAATCCGTTTTTCGTCCGTTCACATCCGAAAATTGTACGGCAGTCAATTCCGAAATTATTAATAGTCAAACTGAAATCCGTTTTTTCTAATCTGTTTTTTTTGTCCAAATGTTACTTTTATTTATTATCATTTTCATTATAACGACACATCACGACATGGCTAAACGACCTCAAGAAAAAATTGTTTTAAAAAATGTGTTTCCTATTTTCTAAATAAATCGTACTATAATCTAGATTTAAAAACATGTGACGGATAAAAACAGTATTTGTCTGGCTTCTCCGGATCGCAAAAAGAATGCAGGAATATTTTTGCACTAAACAGGACTCTTTCTGAATTTAAAAACGAGTACTGGATTATACCCAAACTTCACTAGACTTCTTGCCATTCACTTGACTCTTTCTGGATTGTAAAAGATATGCCAGACTTTTTCCGTATTCCGGTAAAAAGGGCGAAATGAAAAATAGTTAAAAAGATGGAGATGTTCTTAGAAAATGCAGCGAGCCAATTTAACTGACGAAAATTCAGAATCTTTTGAAGCGAAAGTAAAAGAAAATCATTCAGAAATTGAATTATTTTTAATGCAACTATTTTCCGACTTCCTATAATTTAAAGCAATAAAATTTTCTATTTTTCTAAGATCCATTGCAAATCTTTTTAGATGTCACCATCCAATAAACATTAGCGAATTATAAAAACAATGCAGATTCCTAATTTCCTTTAATTAGCTCAATTCGCTACTAACAGAAAATAAATGCTTTTGCAGATATTTTACTGCTTTCAGGCGGGATTAACAAACAGAAAAGTCGCATATAAAATATAATTGAATGTTCCGCATGTTCTAAGAAAATTTCCAAATAAATGAATCTCCAAAATCACCGGAATCCGGAGGTGAGCGAACGGGGAAGGGAAAATAGGATGACTATAAATAATTTCGGAATCGACAGCCGAACTAATTACAGATATAACCAGACTTAAAACAGATTTAAAATTTATTCCGGACAACTGCCGGATGTGAACGGACTAGAATCGGATTTCACTTAGACCATAAATAATTTCGGAATTGACTGCCGGACTAATTCCAGATAAAACCAGACTTAAAGCAGATTGTGAATTTTGTGCCAGACAGTTGCCGGACTTGACCAGTCTTAAAACGGACTTAACTTTCACTAACATTAATTTGTAAATGGACTGCCAGACTAATTCCAGATTTAAAACGGATTGGGATTTTTGTGCCAGACAGTTTCCGGACGTGTCCGTACTAAAAACGGAGTTCTCTCTAACTAAAAATAATTTCTGAATCGACTGCCGGACTAATTCCAGTTAAAACCAGACTTAAAACGGATTTAAAATTTATGCCGGACAACTGCCGGATGTGACCGGACTAGAATCGGATTTCACTTAGACCATAAATAATTTCGGAATTGACTGCCGGACTAATTCCAGATAAAACTAGACTTAAGGCGGATTTAAAATGTATGCCGGACAACTGCTGGATGTAAACGGACTAGAATCAGATTTCACTTAGACTATAAATAATTTCGGAATTGACTGCCGGACCTATTCCAGATAAAATCAGACTAAAAACGGATTTAAATTTTATGCCGGACAACTGCCAGATGTGAACGGACTAGAATCGGATTTCACTAAGACTATACATATACTTTCGGAATTGACTGCTGGACTAATTCCAGATACAAACCAGACTTAAAACGGATTTAAAATTTATGCTGGATAACTGCTAGATGTGAATAGACTAGAATCAGATTTCACTTAGACTATAAATAATTTCGGAATTGACTTCCGGACTAATTCCAGATAAAATCAGACTTAAAACGGATTTAAAATTTATGCCGGACAACTGCCAGATGTGATCAGACTAGAATCGGTTTTTACTTAGACTATAAATAATTTCGGAGTTGAGTGCCGGACTAATTTCAGGTAAAACCATACTTAAAACGGATTTAAATTTATGCCGGACAACTTCCGGATGTTAACGGACTAGAATCTGATTTCAGTTAGGTTATAAATAATTTCGAAATTGACTCCCGGACTAATTCCAGATAAAACCAGACTAAAAGCAGATTGTGAATTTTGTGCCGGACAGTTGCCGGACTTGACCAGTCTTAAAATGGTCTTAACTTTAACTAACATTAATTTCTAAATGGACTGCCGGACTAATTCCAGATAAATCCAGACTTAAAACGGATTGTGATTTTTGTGCCAGACAGTTTCCGGACGTGTCCGTACTAAAAACGGACTTCTCTCTAACTAAAAATAATTTCTGAATCGAATGCCGGACTAATTCCAGTTAAAACCAGACTTAAAGCGGATTTTAAATTTTGTGTCGGACAGTTTCCGGACGTGACCGGACAAAAAACGGAATTCACTTTGATCATAAATAATTTCGAAATCAATTGCCGGACAAGATTCGGACTATTCCGGATTAATTTCAGATCAAATTTTTTGTGTCAGACAAATTTCGGACTAATTCGGATCATTTCCGTACACATTTCGGATTAATTCCAGATAAGACCGGACTGTTTTGTCTGAAATTCGTCCGGAATTCGTACGGAATTAGTCCGGATTTTTTAGTAGGGAATACTTTCTCAACTTCGTCTTTCAACTTATTTTTTATGGAAAATATCTTTTTAGTTTTGCCATAACAAAGCAAACAGATTTTGACTCGATTTTAAGCGTGTGTATTATTTATTTTTATAACCGTACAACTTAAAAGTATAACTTTTTTATAATTATTGACAACAGCAGAAATAAATAAATAAATGTGTACTGTAAGAGAGATTTTGGTTTAAATTACTCAGTAGATAATGTAGAAATAAAAATTTAAAAAAAATTTAATGGTAAAGAACTTTTGGCTTAAAGTTATTGCAGAGTAGCAATGTTTTTAGCTTAAAAAATACAAAAATTCGATTTTCTCAAAAATGTGTCTAACAATTTTTTTCTTTTTGGTCTTAAATTACTCAGGAGACATAATAGAACATAAATTCACAAGAAAATTTAAAGTGCTTCAACCTTTGGGTTGAACTTGGTTCGGACCCACCGTGACTTTGTAACGTCAAAGACGCTGAAGAACCGCATGACGCTGTAACTTTAAAACTTGCACAGCAAATTATTCAAAACGAGACAAAAAAGTCTTTCAAGTTACAAATTCAATAACATCAGAAGTTGATAACAATAAAACATTATTAAAAATCCTTGAGGATTCAATAGATCGAAAATTAAACATTTTGGAAAGTCAAATAAGTCAAGACTTGGTTTTAAGAAATGCAGAAATTATTCATCAACTAGACGCTCGCTTAACTCTTCTTGAAAATGGACGACAAAAAGTTGACAGTAGTCTCAGAAGTTTATAAGCAAGCTAGAAAAAATTATCCTCGACGAAACGTTAAAATGCGAGGCATAGATGAAACATGGCAAGCAGATTTGGTTGAAATGATACCATTCGCTAAAACAAATAAAAGTTTGAAATATGTGCTTACTGTTATTGATATCTTTTCAAAATATGCATGGGCTGTTCCCGTGAAAAGTAAAAGTGGAAAAGATATTTCTGCTGCCATAAAATCTATTCTGATACAAGGACGTATTCCTAAAAACTTGCATACTGATAGAGGTTAAGAATTTTACAACTCTCATTTTCAAAGTTTAATGCAAACATATAACATTAAACTCTATTCAACTTATAGTAATTTAAAACCATCAATTATTAAAAGGTTTAACCGGACTCTCAAGAATATGATGTGGACTCAATTTAGTTTGCAAGGTAATTATAAATGGATTAATCTTTTACCTACTCTTATATCAAAGTATAATAATCAGAAAAACCGTTCTATTGGTATGAAACCCAAAGATGTCACCGTAAATGATGAGAAAAAACTACTAAAACGTATCAGCAAACAGAGAAGAATTCCAATGAAGAGAGCAAAATTCAAAGTTGGTGATAGAGTTCGAGTCAGCAAGTATAAAATTATCTTTGAAAAAGGATATACTCCCAACTGGACAATGGAAATATTCACTGTGGATCAAGTTAAAGCAACAAAACCATTAACATACATACTTACCGATTATCAAAATCAACCCATCGAAGGCGGTTTCTATGAAGAAGAACTTTAAAAAGTTAAATTTCCTGATGTTTATCTAGTAGAAAAAGTTCTCCAAACACGAGGAAATGAAGTTTACTGAAATGGTATTTCATGATTTAGAAACCATTTCAAAATAATCTTAAAAATATAATATTAAATAAATAATAATAAAAATAAAAATATTAATTAAATGGGAAATTTAAATATAAACAAATATTGGGGTCTGTTGGGATCGAACTTTGGACGTTTGAGTTGGTGGTCCGGTGGCTTGTGCGTGCTGGTGTGCAGGACGTTGAAATTAGTAGAGAAAATTGAAATGAAGAATTGCTACTTGGATTTTTAAAAATTCAGTTAAAATAATTAATTTTGATAATAAAATTTATTAGATTATTATTATAAATAATTATAATAAATTAAATAAGAAATATATTTAGGAACATATTTTGATAGAAGATTTAGTATTTCAAAATAAAAATCGAAATAGAAAGTTAAAAGTTGAATATTGTTGAATAAATAACTGAATATTGAAAATCTGAGAAATGATTAATTGTAAAACAATAGAATAAGCATTAAAAAATAATTTGAATAGAAAATAGGCAGAATTCATTGACAATTAATGATATATTAGAATTAACATGAAAAAGTGCAAATTTTGCAATAAATATAAACAATTATAAAAAAATATTAGTTGATAAAATTAGTAAATAAGAAAGTTCACAAAAGTAAATAGTAGAATTAGTAAAATAATGTTTAATATTTGAATAATAGTTTAAAAACGTTTAAAATTGAATAATTTGGATGTAATTATCATTAATAATGAAAAAATTGATAATACAAAATAAAAATAATTAAAGATAGGTAAAGCTAAAGAAAATTACGGAAGTACGATAGGATTAATTATTAAATAATAAACAATAAATCAATTTTAAAAGTTCAGATAGAGTTTTCTATAAGAAATAATAAATATATAACAAATAAATTTATGGTAAAATATGGAATAGAAAATATAGAATATTTCACAAGAAAGAAAAATTAAATTATCAATCTTTATAAGCGTTAAAATTAAAATAGAAAAACCGCGGAAATTAAAAATTTTGACAGTTGTAGCGGTTATCGAACTTTCTGGACGTTTTTGGGGGTAAATCAAGGGTATATAAGGAGCTCATTTGCATAGACTCGTCCTCTTGATTTTTATCAACAAAATTGGTAAGACCTAAATACTTGGCGTCATATTATTTTAGTCAAATTGTACTAGTTGATAAATTCATTAAAATATTTTATTTTGATGAATTTATTATTAACGGTGCAGTTTTATTAATTATAAATTTAAAAAGTACAAAAAATTTATAGAGAAAGATAGCGCCATAAAAGTTAATTATTTATTTATTTATTGAGGAGTACATAGTACAACCTCAATATTTATTTAAATAATTCAATTATTGCGAATAATAATTTGAAAACGGAGTTTTGTTGGGTGAAGCTTTTAAGCAATAATTATTAAATAATTGCGATTCAGCAATTATGTAATAACAAAAAGTTAATCGATCTTTTGTTGGAGTACATAGTACAACCAACAATTGACTGGTTAATATTGTTTAAATTCCTCGCTTGGTTTACACTACTTTTTACAAAACTTGTTAAGTTGTGGTGCATTGTAGCATCACCACGACTTATTCATGAGTTTGTAAAAAGGAGAATCGTCCAAAAATTATAAAATATTTTTTTTTTTGCTTATTTTAAAATATAAATAAAGAAAAAGAATTAAAAGAAGGAATATATTGTAAAGTAAAAGTATAATTTTAAAATTAAATAATTATTAAATTATTAATGGAGAATTTGTATTGATTTTTGTTAATTTTATTTAATAGATAAATCAAATTCTTAAATTGGGCAAGGAAACTTAAGGAGGATATATTCGAAGCTAATAGCAAAATAGATCAGATCAAGTAGGTCAATGAACTTTGTTTTTGTTTATTTTCAAATTTTAAAGTAGAAGTTTCATCAGAAATATAATTCTATTAATTGTAAATTATTTAATAATGATAGATAAAAGTTTAACTGTATTAATATTAATTTTATTTTATTTTTATATTTTTTTTATTTTTTTTAATATCATAAAATCAATGATGATCTCCCTAATGCTTGTTATATTATTTAACAAGTATTATAACTGAGATTATTAATATTAACAAAATAAAATTTTAATTTAATTTAATTTAAAAGTCGAGCAGAAATAGAATAGAAATTGTAAATATAGTAATTAAAAGTCAATTTAAATTCAGTATGAATAATATTTCAAAAGATAGATAATTACTACAGGTGGCATACATATAAATATTTCCCTTTTAAACTTGAGATTTATGGGTTTAAATGCCCATAATTTGGACTACTTTCTATCTCACTCTAAATTGTTGCGATAATAGTAAGCATATGAGTCACATTCTTAGATAATATGAAATATTGTGAATCCCCGGAAGGAACCGAGATAGGAAGTATGCTTTAACTGGTAACCCTGGTGATTAGAATAAATAAAATTTAGTAAGATAATTAATAAAAAATTTTAAGAATAGTAATTAGATATTAAAGGTAAAATTAAATTTAACGTAAAATTCATTAGGAAAAACAAGTTCGTTTCTATTCTATTTTGGTTAGCGTATTTACTTTCTGATGAGACTTTAACTTTATAGAATAAAAACAAGATAGAAAAGGAAGAAAGGAAATAAAGGATTTTATTTTTGATTTATATCAATAGATTAAGAGAGTAATAAATAAATAGAATATTTTAAAAATAAAAAGAAATAAAATTAATAGAAATAAATAAAATAATTTATAAATAAATAAACAAATTATTAATAAATAAAAAATTAAAAAAACCTTCGGATCAAAATACTAATAATTCTAATGGTGATAAAAATAACGATTTCCAATTTTATGATCCATTTTATAAAAACAAAGATGATAAAAAAGAACAAAATGAAGAGGATAAAGATAGCATAATTAGTGATAGTAAGGAAGATAAGGAGAAGAAAAACGAAAGTATAAATTTGGGAAATGAACATGATGAAACGGAGGAATGTGAAAGAGAATTTAATAATATGTTATCGGGAATAACAAATGATGTAGAAAATTTAAAAACTAGAATTTAGAGGGTTAAAATAAATTTTAGAATAAGTAGTAAAAAAACAGAAGAACAACAAGGGATAAGAGAAAGAATGATAAATATGACTAAATTATTTAAAGATATAAAATTAAAATATAAAAATGAATTGGATTCTAAATTGGCTAATAGAAAAAGGGAATGTGAAAATAAAAGTAAAGAATTAGAAAATACAAAATGAAACAAAAATAAATAAATTAGAAGAAAAACAAAATCAAATAGAAACTAAAATTAATAAAATAAAAATAAATTCGGGAAGTGTTGATAAATCAATGTGGATTAAAAATATACCAGCTACAAAATTTTCAGGAAGAGAACGTCCTATGATTTTTTTAAAGGATTTAGAAAATTATTTGGAAATTAATGACGCGTGGGAAGATGATTTTAAGTATATTATTTTAACATGCTTCGATGGATTTGCTAAAGAATGGTGGATTTTAGTTTCGTCAGCGCAAGAAAATTATAAAACATTCAAAGAAAAATTTATTAAAAGATACTGGAATGAAGAAATACGGTTTAAAATAAGCTCTGCATTACAATTTGGGAGTTTTGATCCAAATGGGAGATTAGCTAGGACCGCATGTGCTATAAAAATAATAAACAACGCGAAAGATTTAATTCCAGTTATTCCAGAAAGTGAAATTGTTTTAAAAATGTCAAGACATTTTAAAGATGAAATTCGTACGGCTATTATTATTAGGAAAATTCAAACAGTAGAAGAATTGATAGATTTATTAGAAACTTTTGATTTAGCTGGACCTTCTAATTCATCGAGAAATTTTTTGTATAAACAATCTAATCAAAATTTCAGTAATTTTAGAAATAAATCAAATAATGAAAATTTGCAGAAAAAAGAATTAGGAAATCAACAAAATAATTATGCAAATAGCCCGAGAAATTTTAATAATTATAATTTCCCGAATCAACAACAATATAATCCACAAAACTATTCTAATAATAACTATAAAGGTAAGAATTATAATCCGAATTTTAGACAATTTAATAATTTTCAAAATAATTTTGATAATAAAAATAACATGCCAAATTTTTCAAATAATGGTTTTAATAGAAATAATTATCCACGTGAAAATCGGTATAGTCAAAATAATAATAATCAAAGTGGGCAAAATAATTATAACCCAAACAGACAGAATAGTAATAATTATAATAGGCAAGAATATAATAATGGATTTGTGGAAAATAGGAGATATGTGAGTAGGACTAATCCAAATTTTAATAAATATCCAGAAAATCAAAAAGAAGCGAAACAAGAGACTAATTATTTAAATAAAAGAAGCGGTAAAGAACAAACTGAAAATAAACGAAAAGATGATGATTTTTTTGCAGAACCGGGATGTTCTAAAGATTTTCGCGAAAATTCGGGAAACATGTAATCCTCGGGTTTGAGGTTAATAATAATAATAATAATAAAAAGAAAACAAGCAGGAGGTTAAATGAAGAAACGAAAATAAATAAAGTAGATTCCATTCCATTAAATACAAGAGAAGATTTATTAGAAAAAGAAAAAAATGAAAGTGAAAATGAAAAGAGGTTAGATAGATCCCAGTGGGCACACATGTCCGAAAGACGTCCCTATGTCGGCCTTTATGTCTAAAAGACGTCCTTAAGATGTCTTTTGGAAATTTTTGCCCACTGGGATGTCCACAAATTAAAATCGGATTAGAAAATATAGACACAAATGCATTAATTGATACGGGTAGCGAAATAACTTGTATTTCCGAAATATTTTATGAAGATAATAAAAAAAATTTTATAAAATGTGAAATTTTACCGGTTGTAGGAGTAAATATTGTAGGAGCAACAAGAGCAAAATCAGTTAAAGTTAAACAACAAATATATATTACATTCAAAATGGGTAATTGGAAAGGAATGTATGTATTTTTAATAGTTCCTAAATTAAATAAAAATTGCATATTAGGGATTGATCTTTTGAGAAAAATTCAAAGTAAAATTGATTTAAAGAATCATATATTAAAAGTATATGATGGGAATAATTGTTTAAAAATAAAATTGATTGAAGATGAAAATAATAAAATGAAAATAACAATAAAAGATGATGAAAATAAATTATTACAAAATCAAGAAAGATACTTTGAAATAGAAAAGAATAATCCATTTGTCATTAATGAAAAAGGAATTGTAGAAAATTATGAAAATATTCATTCTGAATATGATATAACAAATGATGAAATAATGTCAAAAGTTGCTAAATGCACACTATTAGATAACTCACAAAAAGATGAATTTTATAATTTAGTAACGCGTTATAAAGGGGTGTTTTCTAAAAATCCGGGAAGAATTTCAATATATGAACACGAGTTAAAAATAAATGACAGTAGGCCATTTATAAAAAAATCTTATCCGTTACCAATTAATGTGAGAGCTAAAGTAAATAATGAGATTAAAAAATTAATTGATTTAGGAATAATAAAAAGAGCGACAACTCAATATATTAGTCCTTTAGTAACAGTAATTAAAAAAGATGGATCAATACGACTTTGTTTAGATGCCAGAAAATTAAATGAAATATTAAATAATGATTATGAAAGGGCTGAAACAACGGAAGTATTATTTTAAAAATGTGCAGGTGTAAAAGTAATGTCTTCTCTAGATTTAGTAAGTAGTTTTTGGCAAATTCCATTAACAGAAAATTCAATGAAATACACGGGTTTCTTAGTAGAAGGAAAATGCTATGTTTTTAAAGTAGTTCCTTTTGGTTTGAAAACAAGCACGAGTGCTTTAGTCAGAGCTTTAGACCACGTGTTATGCGATCTAGGTGATTTCATTATAACTTTTATTGATGGTATGCTTTGCACTTCGGGAGATATTCCACAATATTTAATTCATTTAGAAATGTTATTTCAAAGATTAGAAGAAAATAATATGACAATAAATTTTGCAAAATCTCACTTTTTTAGACCGGAAATAAAATTTTTGGGACATATTTTAACAGCAGAAGGAATTAAACCGGATCCAGAGAAAATAAAAGTCATCAAAGAATTTCCATGACTGCAAAATTTAAAAGAATTATGAGGATTTTTGGGATTAATTAATTTTTATACAAAATTTACTAAAAATCATGCTCAGGAAATAGTACCTCTTTTACAGTTATTAAAAGGTGGGAGTAAATGGGAATGGAATAACTATAAGGAAAAAGCTTTTAATAGAGTAAAAGATTTATTTTGTGATTACGTAATTCTAACGTACCCATATGTTTCCAATACCTTTTATTTACAAACAGATGCGAGCGATATTGCGATAGGATCAGTTTTATATCAATTAAACGAGAATGGAGAACAACTTCCTATTTCTTTTATTAGTCGTACATTAAAGGGAGCAGAATTAACTTTTTATACGACAGAAAAAGAATTATTAGCAATAATATGGAGTCTTGATAAATTTAGATCGTATATTTTGGGATCTAAATTAATAATAATTACAGATCACAGAGCTTTATCATTTTTAAAATCGTGTCGATTGTTAAGTGGTAGATTAACAAGATGGGATTTGTCTTTTCAGGACTATGATTTTTCAATGCAATATTGTGAGGGAAAATTAAATACGGTTGCAGATACTTTAAGTAGAATTCCGCATGTGGATGAATCAGGAAATAATCAAGAGAGTAATGAAGGCAAAGTTTTTCTATATAATTTAGCAAAAAGACCTTCTTCTGAATTAAGAAAATTATTTAAAAACTATGAAGAAGAACAGTTTAAAGATGAAACTGCTAGATCTATAATAGAACAAGTAAAAAACGAAAAAACTAAAAGATATATAATTTATAACGATTTATTATATTTTGTATCAGGTAATAATAATAAATTATATTTAACTAAAGATACATTAAATTTAGTTATTGATGAGACTCACGAGCTCTATGTTCATATAGGTGCTCAGAGAGTTTTTCGAATGCTTAATGAATATTTTTATCATCCACATTTTGCTAGAATGATTAGACATAGAATAGCAAGTTGTGATTCTTGTCAAAAAAGTAAAATATCAAATCAAACTAATTATTCAGAAATGCGAAATTATAGTCCTAAAAAACCCAGTGAAATATTATCTATTGATTTTTATGGGCCGCTTCCTGCTTCGAAGGGTGGTTTTAACTATATTTTATAAACAATAGATGCTTTTAGTAAATTTGTTCGGTTATATCCAATTAGGAAAATGACTACTAGGGCTGTAATAAATAAAATTTTTAACCAATATATCCCTACATATGGAAAACCTAAAAAAATAATAACTGACCATGGAACACAATTTACGTCGGAAATATGGAAAAATAAATTAATTGAAGAGAATATTCAACCTGTTTTTTCATCTATACGACATCCTCAAGGCAACATTGTAGAAAGAATTCATAGGGAATTATCTAGATTTTTTAGATCGTTAATCATTAAAAAACATAATTCTTGGTGGAGTTGGGTAGAAATAATAGAAAATTGTATGAACGAAACTCACCATGAAACAACTGAATTTACCCCTATTGAATTACAATTAAATAAAAAACCTAAAAGAATGTGGGAAAAATGGCTTAAACTTCCTCCAAAACTTGAAAATCAAACTTATGAAACAAAACTTAAACTCGCGTTTGAAAATATATGTAAAAAAGGTCAAAATAGAGCTGAAAAGTTTAATTAAACTCATAAATTAACTGAATTTCAAGAAGGTGATAAAGTGCTAATTAAATTACTAAATAGGTCGGACAAAGAAAATAAAATTATTGCGAAATTTTTGCAAATATATGAAGGACCGTACGAGATAAAAAAAGTAATAAATAAAGGTACATTTATTATATGGGACCCAGGGAAAAGAGGAAAAAGGACAATTTCATTTACAAGATTTAAAAATTTATATTCAGAGACAATAAACTATTAGTGAAAATAAGTGAATTAAAATCAAGTGAAAAACTGTTAAATAAGACAAATTAAAAATAAGTGTAGTGTAAATAAAAGGATAGTAGACAACCAGAAAAATATAAACTGAGAAAAACAATAACAGTGAATTATAAACAATGAAAATTAATAAATAAGTATAAGAAATAGTAAAATTTTTGTAGAATTAAGTAATATAGATATAAATAGGTTTAAAAGTATTTTAATATAATAAAAAATAATGATAATAATAATAATAATAATAATAATAATAATAATAATAATAAATTCTAAGTGCGTGTCCGACGTATGCATGTTCCAGGTATATTGAAAGACACAATGCTGGACTTAAGGTGTTGTATTACCATCTTCGACACCAATATGGTGTAGATAAGGAACCTGTCTTGCCATACGCCCAAGAGGATCAGGAGGCTGTTGTGGAGAATGAGAATTGCAGAATCTACTGGAATTTTTCGTTTTCTACCACTCATCGTATCAGTGCTACTAAGCCTGATATAGTACTCCAGGATCATAAAGGTAAGATCATCTGCGTGATTGAGTTTTCGGCTCCTGCCGAGGGCAATATTGCTCAGAAGGAGGATGAGAAACGGCAAAAGTATCAAGACCTGCTGTTCGAATTGAGGAGAATACACAGAGGCTATAAAGTCCATTTAGTTGTCCTTATTCTCGGCTGTCTAGGGGGGATGAGAGCTTCATTTGTTAGCCAGCTTCAAAGAGTTCCAACCTGCGAGCGTCAAGCTGACGCATTGGCAGGTCGAATGCAGAAGGCAGTTCTGCTGAGCTCTCTTCATCTGGTCAGGCAGCACTGTTCTTCATAATATAACATCACGAAGGTAGCTCTAAAAAAGCATCCAATAGCGTTCCTGGCCACCGCGTAAGAACAACAGCGGCAACGGACAGGAACACCTACAGAACAGTGAACTGAAAACACCTCGAGCAAAGGAATCGCGCTATTGCTTACCTTTCAGGACGGAAGGAGCAAAAGCGGATAAGAATACGTAAGGCAAGAATGGGAGAGGTTGTTTTAGTGAGGTATTACCACAGCATGTGGTCGAGTCCCACACGAACAAGTGCGTAAATGCATTTTTTCCTCTCCTAAACTTGTTTTGTAAAAAAAAAAAAAAAAAAAAAAAAAAAAAAAAAAAAAAAAAAAGTAAATAAGAACAGAACAGGGATTGGCATCATTAACACCTTTGATGCTTAAAAGACAAGTAAAGCAGGCTGAACATGTACTTCTATTGGAGCAACATGTTAGGAAGCCTCTTCATGGGCAATTCTATAAGATTCTTAGGGAGATGCAGTTGTCTAAGGATCTGTCTTTTAGATTTCTGAAATCTGCTGGTTTAAGATCGGAGACTGAGGGATTTTTATTTGCTTGCCAAGATGGTGTTATCAATACCTTATATTATCGCAGTAAGGTCATGCAGATACCTGTCGACAATTACAACTGTCGAGCATGTAAACAATATCCGGAAACACTTAGTCACATTCTAAGTGCGTGTCCGACGTATGCATGTTCCAGGTATATTGAAAGACACAATGCTGGACTTAAGGTGTTGTATTACCATCTTCGACACCAATATGGTGTAGATAAGGAACCTGTCTTGCCATACGCCCAAGAGGATCAGGAGGCTGTTGTGGAGAATGAGAATTGCAGAATCTACTGGAATTTTTCGTTTATCAAGACCTGCTGTTCGAATTGAGGAGAATACACAGAGGCTATAAAGTCCATTTAGTTGTCCTTATTCTCGGCTGTCTAGGGGGGATGAGAGCTTCATTTGTTAGCCAGCTTCAAAGAGTTCCAACCTGCGAGCGTCAAGCTGACGCATTGGCAGGTCGAATGCAGAAGGCAGTTCTGCTGAGCTCTCTTCATCTGGTCAGGCAGCACTGTTCTTCATAATATAACATCACGAAGGTAGCTCTAAAAAAGCATCCAATAGCGTTCCTGGCCACCGCGTAAGAACAACAGCGGCAACGGACAGGAACACCTACAGAACAGTGAACTGAAAACACCTCGAGCAAAGGAATCGCGCTATTGCTTACCTTTCAGGACGGAAGGAGCTAAAGCGGATAAGAATACGTAAGGCAAGAATGGGAGAGGTTGTTTTAGTGAGGTATTACCACAGCATGTGGTCGAGTCCCACACGAACAAGTGCGTAAATGCATTTTTTCCTCTCCTAAACTTGTTTTGTAAAAAAAAAAAAAATAAGTAAATAAATGAATTAAGAAAATAAAAAAATGTAGAAATATAAAATTAATTTGGACGAATCAATTGTCTTGTCTCGATTTCCAATTGCTTCAATCTGATCTAAATCGTCTCGAATTATGGTGTGACAGAAACCATGTGTCAATTAACTTAAATAAGAGTTCAGTAATAACTTTTGCTAAACGAAAAACATATGTTTACTGTTACCTGGTTGGTACTACTGAATTGACCAGGGTAGATAGGATTCGGGACTTGGGAGTATTATTATATAAAGATTTATCTTTCAATGAACACATCTCCGAAATAATATCCAAAGCAACCAAAATACTTGGATTCGTGATGAGGAATGCCTCCGCTTTTCACAATATGTCTACATTAAAATCTTTATATTTCAGTTTAGTACGGTCAAACCTTGAATATGCCTCTGTCATTTGGGTTCCACACTATACTTCTAACATTATAAGACTTGAACGTCTTCAGAATAGGTTCCTTCGTTTTGCTGCACGTCAACTTAATTTACAACTCGATATGCATGCCCATGACTACAGTAATATGCGCTCCCTGCTTAATATACCAACACTTAATTCTAGATTCCAATACAATGACATGTTATTTTTTTATAAACTATTAAATGGTCATCTTAATCTATTCCTTTCCATAAGACTAACTTCGGATTTTATTCGTTATCCAGTAGATTAAGCAGAGAGGCAAATTAGTTCTCTGATGTCATTGACTTTTTTGAACCCAATATGGATAGATTTAAATTAATTCTGAGTCGCTTTATACTTGAAAATAACAATTAATTAGCCACGCTGAGTTTTATATATTTATTTTGTTATTTCAACGTATTGCAAGGTGCAATCTTAGTAATAGGAGTACTATTGTAGGAAAGGGTTTATCCCGTGTATAAGAATAAATAAATAAATAAATTTTATTATTAGTATTTATAAAAAAAAAAATAGTTAATTTTCAATCCAATTTATAAAATCTTAGATTTGAATTTCGTGCGAATTTAAAATGTCTCTAAGAAATTGAAATTATTGGTTTTCAAAATTTTATAAATATCCTATAACAGTCAAGGATAAAGTTGTGAAAGCCAATAATACTTTGGATAAAGAATCTAATTTAGAATTGATAAATTGAGGGCTAAAAGTCTCTCTGTAATAGTTCTTGTTAAGGTCAAGAAACACTCTTGCAAGTTCCTCAGGTTTAGCAGCACGTTGAATTTACTCTGTAAATTGTAGAGGTAATAATTAGAAAAATTAAAAATAATAATTAATCAAAAATATTATTAATAAATCGTTTTTCTTTTCATTATGTTTCTTATTTTTTTTTTAGATGAATCCTGATAATAATCCTGTATAAGAAATCAGTTAGTGATAGCTATAGATATACTGCTGTAGAAATTCGCGTACGAAACAGAAAAGAGCTTTCTCAGTAGGCGGGGCATGACACGTCATCGGTAAAAGTGTACGAAACATAAAGGAGAGTTTACAATTTCTCCTATTTATGTATTTGAATTTAAAAATTTTGAAAATGAAGTAGGTGGGGCATGACACGTCATAGGCAAAATTGTACGAAACATAAAGGAGAGTTCACAATTTCTCCTTTTTTTGTATTTCAATTTAAAAGTTTTGAAAATCAATAATTAGGAAATCACCACGAGGAGAACCGATTTCCAGGTGACTTTTGTTGAACTTCTTCAAGGTAGTTAACCTTAAAATTTAAAAATCAATAATAAAGACAACAATAACTGCAGAACCCATGTCCAGGTAAGTTTTGTAGAATTTAACCTCAAAATTTGGAAATCGACATTTAGTTAAACAGCAAGTGCGGAACCGATATTCAGGTGACTTTAGGTCAACATCTTCGAGGAAGTTAACCTCAAAATTTAATAATAAAAAAGTATAGGAAGACAAAAATTTAAAAATGCATAATTAGGAATACGCCAAGTGCAGAACCGATGCCCAGGTAACTTTTAGTGAACTTCTGGGAGGAAGTTAACCTCAAATTTTCATAATCAAAGATTAGAAAAACACTAAGTGCAAAACGGATGTCCAGGTGACTTTTGGTCAACATCTTTGAGGAAGTTAACCTCAAAATTTGTAAATCCATAATCAGGAAAACCCTAAGTGGCGAATCGAGTTGCAGGTTACTTTTGGGTCTACTTATTGAAGACAGTAGATCTGAAAATTTAAAAATCTATAATTAGAAAAACAGGAAATGAAGAAGTGATAGGAAGTTAATCTCATAATTTATTAATCAAAATTTAGGAAAGCACCAAGTGCAGAAATGCAGAAAGCAATAATTAGGAAAACATCAATTGCCGCAACGATATACAGGTGACTTAACTTAAGTTAACCTCAAAATTTAAAAATCTAATATTAGTAAAATTAGAGACGCTTAATTATGTTATCCTACATAAGAAATTAGTTAGTTATAGATATAGGTATACTGCTATGCTTCTCAGAAAGTAAGAGAGAATAAGTTATAGAATTTACATGGGATAGATAAAGACAAGACAGAGTGAGAAACGCAAGCAGAGTTCACAGTTGTGATTCTGAAAGCAAGAGAGGATAAGTTTACCTGGGATAGATAAAGACAAGACAGAGTGAGAAACGCAAGCAGAGTTCACAGTTGTGGTTCTGAAAGCAAGAGAGAATAAGTTTACCTGGGATAGATAAAGACAAGACAGAGTGAGAAACGCAAGCAGAGTTCACAGTTGTGATTCTGAAAGCAAGAGAGAATAAGTTTACCTGGGATAGATAAAGACAAGACAGAGTGAGAAACGCAAGCAGAGTTCACAGTTGTGATTCTGAAAGCAAGAGAGAATAAGTTTACCTGGGATAGATAAAGACAAGACAGAGTGAGAAACGCAAGCAGAGTTCACAGTTGTGGTTCTAGAAGCAAGAGAGAACAAGATTACCTGGCATAGTTAAAGACAACAATAGCGTGTGCAACGCAAGGAGAGTTCACAGTTGTGCTTTTAGAAGCAAGAGAGGAAAAGGGTACCTACGATAGATAAAGACAACAATGGCGTGCAAAATGTGAAAGAGGAAAAAGTATAACAGACGTGAGAGTTTCCATACCAAAAAGATCAGAGTTGCAAGTCAAGTTTTTGATTTTGATCAAAGTTGGTCAATTTGTAGTACTTAGGGGTAGTAATAACTTAGTCAAGTATTTTTGAAAAATTTTCAAAATTTTAGGAATTACGTCACTTTGAATTTTTTACCCTTTATTTTTTCAAATTCTTGTAATTTAAAGAGTTTTTAACCGATTTTAACGAAATTTATAGGGTGTACATAGAAAACTATAGTGTTTCAAATAAATTTGAAGTGGATTTAAAAACTTCAAAAATTCATGTAGAAAAACACAAAAAAAAAATTTAAACCTTTTTTTCTATGTGTGCTAATTCATATTTTTTATTTTCCTTACAATATAATGAAAGCTTATCATTTTATCTTTATTTTAAAAAAAAAAAATTTATGGAGGGTCTTTTAGTTCTCCAGATATCGGCAAAAGAGTATTACGTTGCACGTCTTCTATCCTGTGGGCATAACGGTTTTTAAGTTTCATTTGTTTTTTCAATTAATTTTGCCGCAAATAAGAAAAAAAAAGTAAGTGCAATTAAATATGATAAATTCGCCGATCTGAAAGTTACACTTTCAGCCTAGTAGTTATTGCCATTAATTTATTATTAAAAAGTTCAAAAAAGTAAAAAGGAAAAACTGAAATAATTTTCTGGTTTTGCTTTCGTTGAAGCTCATCAGTACCACGTAAATTATTGTTAGCAGTAGACCAGAACGTATTTACAACTATATACATATTTACAACTATATACATATTTACAACTGTATACATATTGACAACAATATACATATTTACAACTATATACATATTTACAAGATCATTCGACTTAATGTGGTTTCCAGGACCACTTTAACGTTTTGCTTTTCGAGCAACCTTCTTTTTTAGAGCAGATTTCTGTATGTCTACTGTTTTTGAATCAATAGAAGCAGAAAATCTTTTGCAGAGTATCTTCTGATTGTCCAGAGGTGAAAAGGAATGGTATTCTCGAGTTCCCGAAATTGTTTCAGCTTTGGAGAACCTATTTGCTAATGTCGCTAAATGTGTTTCATACTCTTCAGTTGAGCAGTAAATAAAATGCGTGTTAGGCATTGCAGTTATAGAAAAATTGTACAAATCTGAAGGAGTCATAATTTGATTTTCATAGGGTCTTTGGAGACTACCAATTGCAGCTAAACGCTTTACGGTACCTCCTACTCCATCACATGGACTTTTGCCATGTGAAGTAGCAAAAAAGTTCCATGTGGCATTAATTCCAAAATCTTCAAAATGATGTGTTAGATTTATAAAATTTGATTTGTTTTTGTATTGGGAAGCAGCTCCGTCAGTAAAATAAGTCATCTTTTGAATATCAGGATAACGAGTCTTCAATTCGAAAATTAATTTTTTAATGAAAAGATTTACGGCAACAGAATCATGATGAAGGCAATCAGAAATGATAACAAAACTGTCATGCAATATTTGCCCATTTTCATTACGGTAAACGACAAAAGGATGAATTGTTGACTGTTTGTTATTCCAATGATAGCTTTGACTCGCATCTTGGATTAAAAATGAATAATTTTCTGCAAAATCACACAATACAAGGAACTCACATGATTTTAAAGAATTTTTGCTGTCAAATACAAAATTTACTTTGAGCCTTTGCGATAAAGTCGTGTTTTAGGAGTTGCTTCAATTTTCCAATAAATTTCTCTAAAAATTCATCCACTGGGTCGATGTGAGTTTCTAGCGAAGAACGGTCTGTTGATGTCCAGCTTTTGTATGTAATGTGCTCTATGAAATTGTCTTCAAAAAGTTTTTCTAATTTTTGAGCAACGTTTTGTGTGCCAGGACAACTGTTGCACTCGAGAAAATAACAAGCAGATGTCGATGGATCACAAACCATTTGAGCCAAAATTGTTTCATATGCCCCAAGGAATGATAATTCAGATTTATTATCTGTAAGTTCTTTCAAATGAGCTCCTATTATCATAAGTTTTAAATTTTGATGTATGGTACAGACGCATATAGAATGGGTGCCATTTCCACCAGCAAAAACGCACTCTTTCGGACGAAGTTCGGCAAACTTAGAAAAACCTATTTTAAGGTCTGGATGTTTTTCCTTAAAAGCTACATATATTTCTTTTAAGTTTCCTAATAGTAAATGCTTCTGTGCCTGCACGCGAACTCCATCTTTTTTAACTGACTTAAAATCTTTCTTCCCTGGCATTTGCCTGCTAAATTCACTGTCATGGTAAAACTCATACACAATTTTTTCAGTATTTTCAGAAAGACGTCTACCTTGCTTTGCACAGGCACTTGAACCAATTCCATATTTCTTATGGATAAATTTAGCTCTACGAGCAATCGCGTACGATACTTTAAAATCAGTTTCTAATTTTCGAATGCTCCAACGTATTGGTAACATTGTTAAATATCTTATTTTTTCCGAGGGACTTGGGGTATTATTAATTTTTTCTTTAATTTCGTAGACTACATCATTTAAATCTGTCACATTCTCATCCTCCACATTTCGAAAAACTTTATTTAATTGATCTTTCAAGGCCATCCGTATTTCTTCAACTTTATATTTTTGGGCAGCTTCAGATCGAAGATCAACCGAAGGCTGAATAGGAGATATATTCAGCAGATAAAGAATCTTATTTAACACTTCTATATTTTCTTCATCGTCTGCTTTGGGATCATAATTTTTGTCACTGTCACAGGTATCGGTGAAAATAGTTTCCTGGTCGCTCACACTATCAGACATTTCATCATTAACAGAAGCATAAATATTTGAATGCGAAACTTCCTGAACAGTAATATTGTCAGATTGTTCACAATTTTCGAAAGAACATGATTCTTCTACAATAGGACTCAACTTTTGATCTATAACGCTATCTTTCTTTGGTAATTCTAGGCGACAAGAATTACATATATATGAACCTAAAATGAGTCTAGGGTTTTGTATAGAAGTGTTTTTCAAAATGCTATTTGAAATTTTACGATACCTCTTAGAAATACCCGATGTATTACTAACAGTATGTTTGTTCTTATTGAAAGGATTACAACACTGTATGAACGGAGCCATTTTACATCTAGATACTATTTAATGTGAAAAAATTATTTAAATAAACAAAAACTAATTCGGAAATCTAACCAAACCATTGATCCGAACTTAAAGGTTTAAATGAAAGAAAATTCGAACTTAAGTGAAGAAAACTGTTAAGACAAAATTTTGTAATGCTTAAACTATAATAACACCATACAACATAAGAAAAGTTCAAATTAAAATATAAAAACTTTATATTTTTCAACTTAAGCGAACTCAAAGAAAAAATATGTAAATACCTTTTCTAGATTTAACAAAGATTACTGTCGAACAGTGTTCAGTTGTGGTGTAAATAAATTATTTATTATTTATCTAAAAATGCCAACTTTTGACACACGTTGAATGAAAATGATTAGCAATTGAAACATAAATATAAGACAAAAGAAAGTAACATTAGATGTGCATTTGTTTATAGCGACTTGAAAAAACAAATGAAACTTAAAAACCGTTATGCCCACAGGATAGAAGACGTGCAACGTAATACTCTTTTGCCGATATCTGGAGAACTAAAAGACCCTCCATAAATTTTTTTTTTTTAAAATAAAGATAAAATGATAAGCTTTCATTATATTGTAAGGAAAATAAAAAATATGAATTAGCACACATAGAAAAAAAGGTTTAAATTTTTTTTTTGTGTTTTTCTACATGAATTTTTGAAGTTTTTAAATCCACTTCAAATTTATTTGAAACACTATAGTTTTCTATGTACACCCTATAAATTTCGTTAAAATCGGTTAAAAACTCTTTAAATTACAAGAATTTGAAAAAATAAAGGGTAAAAAATTCAAAGTGACGTAATTCCTAAAATTTTGAAAATTTTTCAAAAATACTTGACTAAGTTATTACTACCCCTAAATACTACAAATTGACCAACTTTGATCAAAATCAAAAACTTGACTTGCAACTCTGATCTTTTTGGTATGGAAACTCTCAGGTGTCTGAGATAAATAAAGGCAGAGTAGAGAGATAGAAAATAAGAAAAGAGATTTTAAACGGTGTGGAAATTCTAAGGTATCCTTGTAAGGAACTTGTATGATCATTTTGTAATAAATTTTGAAAAGTTTAAACAATTTTTTTATTTTTTCTATGTGAACTATTTTAAAAGCTTACAACTTTTTAATTAGCAAAAGGAAAAATAATGTAATTAATGTAATTTAATTGATTTAATTGAATCGATTGTTTAAACAATTAAAATGGTGTAAAATTAACTTTCGATAAAATTGAGCTAAAATTATGTGGTTTTATGTAATTTGTATAAAAGAATCATAAAAAAGTTATTTATTTAAAATTCGCAGTGTATATTCAAATGTTTAAAAAATTTTAATTTGTTTAAACAATTTAAGTTTCTTATGTTTTCGAAATTAAACACTTATTTTTTTGTCCAGGGCACCTCCAATCAACTTCTTCAGGAAATTTAACCTCAAAATGTGAAAATCAACTTCTCTAAAGTACCCACGTACCCAACCGATAACTACATCATTTCCGGTCAACTTCTTTAGGGAAATTAATCTTAAAATATGAATATCGACTTCTCTGAAGATCCGAAGTTTTCAACTTGTCCGATGTCAAATGACAGATATACAGGTCATTTCCGGACAACTTCCTCAGGGAAGTTAATCTCAAAATGTGAAAATCGACATCTCTAAAGTACCCAAGTACCCAACCGATGTCTAGGTCATCTCCAGACAACTTCCTCAGGGAACTTAACATCAAAATAAAAAATTTTACTTATTAGAAGTACACTGGTTCCCAACTAATGTCCAGGTCACCTCCGGTCAACTTCTTCAGAAAAGTTAACTTCAAAATGTGAAAACTGACATCTCTAAAGTACCCAAGTACCCAAACGATGTCCACGTGATTTCCGGCCAACTTCTTCGGGGAAGTTAACCTCAAAATATGAAAATAAACTTCTCTGAAGTACCTAAGTACTCAAGAAATGTCCAGGTCATTTCCGGTCAACTTCCTCAGGGAAATTGACCTTAAAATGAAAAAAGTTTATTTTCAGAAGTACCCAAATACCCAACCGATGTCCACGTCATTTCCGGTCAACTTCTTCAGGGAAGTTAACCTCAAAATGTGAAAATCGACTTCTCTTAAGTACTCATGTACCCAACCGATGTCCACGTTATTTCTGATCAACTTTAACAGGGAAGTTAACCCTAAAATGAAAAAATCGATTCTTCTAAAATATTAAAGTAGCTGTCCGATATCTGGGTCTTTTTCGGTCAAATTCTTTAGGAAAGCCAACCTCAAAATGTTTAAATCGACATGTTTGAAAGACCGAAGTACTCCATCGAAGTCCAGGTCATTTCCGGACAACTGACGCAGAGAAGTTAACCTCCAAATGTGAAAATCTACTTTTCTGAAGTACGCAAGTACCAGTCTGATATCTAGATCATTTCCAGTTGACTTGTACAGGGAAGATAACCTCAAAATTTATAAAATGACTTCTTAGACTTACCCCAGCACCCAACCGATGTTCATTTATTTCCGGTTATCTTTCTCAAGGAAGGTTACCTTATAGTGTGAAAATATACAACGCTGAATAAACTAACATACTGACAGTACAAAACCAAATGTCTTGTTTTGAGACTTTTTGTCCCTATATTTAAAACATTTAAACTTATGTTAGTTTATTTCAGGGCAAGTGCTATTATTTGTAACAATTCTTAAAATTTTATTTAAAAGCAGCAAGAAAAAGAAAGTCATTCCGACAAAGTTGTTTAATGTTTAAAATTGATTCTCAGACGTTTTAAAATTATTTGAGTTCCTCTTTTAGGAGTCTAACAATAAAATAAAATAATAAAAATTATAATTATTTCATCTAAGAGAGACAAAAAATAATAATAATAACAAAAATACAAAAATTCTAGAGTTAGCCATTGTATGGAGTCAGAGAAACTAAAAAGAAATTAAAAATAAATAATATAAGGATTTTAAAAATTAGATAAGAAAACAGAAATTTATATATTTGTAAAATTAATTAAAAATAGTAATTATAAAAATACACATACAAAAAAATGAGTTTAATAAAACATGAAAACACATAAAATAATAAAAGTTAATGGAATTAAAAATTAATAAATAAAACAATAAGTCACCAGAATTACAAATTATATAACAGTGTTCAATGACTTCACTATTTAAACTGATCTACAAACACCTTTACCTCATTAACAATAACATAAATTAAACAGACTAGAGGACATTAACAATAACAGTTAAAAGAGAAAACAGAAAAATGAGCAATATGAATATTGTCTATTTTAAATTAACAAAAATAAAATTCAACAATATTTCATAACATTTATAAAAATTATTTAAATCCCTGATTTTATTTAAACTATTGTTTCCCTCTTTTTTAATAAAAAAACATATGAAATCATTTAGATTTTAAAACTTTGGAGAACAAATTTTAAACATTAAAAAACTTTGTCTGAATGAACTCGTTTGTTCTTGCTCCTGTTTATGAAATTTATTATTATTAATTAGTGAATTAATACATTATATGTTGTAAAAAAAACAATTTCTTTTCTATTTAATTATAACAAAACATACCTTACAAACCACAACAAAACAAACGTTTCGAGTTTACGCACATACACATAGAAAAGTTCAACACAGTCACTGGAAAATACGCAGTTTCTCATTTTTCCCTCTAGGAAAAATGAGTTTACTTTCACAGCCTGTCTACTTTCACAGCCGTTCGTTCCCTAAAGTGGGGACATATTTTTAAGAGAATCCCTATAGAGTGAAGTCTCCTTATTATTACTTCGTGGTTGGGAACTTAGCTACTTTAGAGAAGTCCATTGTCCCAATTTGCAGTTAACTTCCCTAAAAAAGTTGACCGGAAGAGACCTGGACATTGGCTGGATACTGGAGTACTTCTGAGAAGGAAATTTTTTTATTTTGAGGTTATCTTCCCTGAGGAAGTTGTCCGGAAATGACCTGGACATCGGGTGGGTACTTAGGTACTTCAGAGAAGTCGATTATCACATTTTGAGGTTAACTTCCCTGAAGAAGTTGATCGGAAATAACCTGGACATCTGTTGGGTACATGGGTACTTTAGAGTAGTCGATCTTAACTTCCCTGAATATATTGACCGGAAAAATCCAGTTATGCTTTAGATACACTAAGCTCAGCCAGTTTCTTACTATTTTTGATGTTCTCATTTTGAAAAAAATTAGCCCTTCCAGCCCCTGACCAGACAGCAATTTCTGTTTTGGCTACCTAGGGCTACTTCTACATTGTAAACTGTCAAAGTAAAAAAATTTGTAAATTGAGAAATTGGAGATTTGGTTATTGGAAAATTGACAAATTAAAAAATTGAAAAAGTAGTTATTGGAAAATTAAAAAATTTTAAATTGGTAAATTGAAAAATTAACAAAATAGAAAAACTCGCCACCTGGTAAACAGAGAAATTGGAGATTTTTGTATTAAGAAATTGACAAATTAAAGAAATTGGTAAGTATAAATTTGGACAATTAGATAAGAAAAAAACAAGAGCACAATTTTGCGCGCGTAGCGCGCTTTAGAAGTTCTAGTAAAATCATAAAATCAGAAAGAGGAGTACTGGCGTGGGATAGTTTAATAAATGACCCTATTTTGAGGGATTGTAACGTAGAAATTCCACAAAATGGATTTGTGGAAAAAGAAAATTATGAGGAAGAAATAAAAGCAAATGAAAAATATGATTATAACGAAGAGAAGGATAGTTTCATAAGGGAAAATTATTATAATAAAGCGACACAGACAAACGTAAAAGGGGTTAAATTAGGTGAAAAAGACACTATAAAGACTCCAACAAAATATAGAAATGTGTAGAATGTAAATAGTAATTGTAAAAAAATAATAAAAAAAAAAATTTCAATAAATAAATAAATAAAAAATAAAAAAAATAATAATAATAAATATAAATAAAAAAAAAATAAAAAAATTAATAAGTAAAAACTATTTTAATAAAATATTTTAAGTAATAAGAGCAATTTGAATTTTCAATTTGATAGTATTTAAGCACGCATGGCTTAGTCGATAGAGTATCGGACTAGTGATCTAGGGATTGAGAGTTCGAATCCTAGCAGATATAAATTTTTTTTTCTTCCTTTTCAACAAATTATTGAAAATTTTATTTATAAAGATGTAAATTTTTTTTTTTGGTTGAGAAATAAAATTTTTTTTTTTATCTTTTTCATGATCACAATCAGAATGAATATGGAGAATGATTTAGCCAAAACTGGAGATAAAATCCCTAGTAGAGCGTTGAATTTTAATCAATTTTATGAAATAGAAATTACTTCAGCGGTCTCTTCGTCGGAATTTAAAGGAAAAATAATTAATCACAGTGAGAGTTACTGGGATTTGGTAGAAAGAATGGAGGATACATATGAAAGGGATTCAGAAAATCTAAATATTCTAAATAAAGCATTAACAATCACAAATACACTTCCTTTAGCATTTTTTAATGAAGAAGGAGGTTGTGGAAGAGGATTTTTAGAAGGAGTCACAAACTGTGGAAAAATGATTCTATATGATGTTGATGAAGATGAATATTTCGCAGTAAGACAAAGCCGAGTGTATCGTTTATTAAAGGAATTTTGTAAAGAACCCCGTTATACAGTGAATTTGGCTTTGGAAGGCGTAAAACCTAATAGAAGAGATGAATGGTCAAGAGAGGAATGTAAAAATTTTAAAAAAATAACTTTAGGCAAATTATTAAAAATAAATTTAATTATCAGAAATAGAAATACTTATATGGGATGGGGTTTACTCAATGACCATTTATCAATAAAGGGATACTTATTACAAAATAAATTTGCAAGAATTGGATTAAAAAACAAATTGTATATAGCCAACGAAGGAGAGGAATTATACCAAAATGAATTCAAGGATGTATCGAAAGTTGTTTTCTGTGAGAAACTTTGAATAAATAAGCATTATTATTTATATAAAAAAATTTGTATATTTATTGATCGTTTTTTGCCGTTTTGAATGGACGAGTAGTTTGCCACTTGAGTCAAATTCCGCGTTCATTCAGGGGGGCATTGAAATGGTGATTTCAACAAAAAAAATCCATATTTAAAATTTTTTTCTCATCAATTAAGAAAATTATTTTTTTTCCTCTCAAGATTTATAGCAATTAATTATTATAAAATAAATACATAAATTTTTTATAGAAATAGAAATTGATGTATTTAGGGGGGCATTGGCATGGTATTTCATGATAAAGAAACCATTTCAAAATAATCTTAAAAATATAATATTAAACAAATAATAATAAAAATAAAAATATTAATTAAATGGGAAATTTAAATATAAAAAAATATTGGGGTCTGTTGGGATCGAGCTTTGGACGTTTGGGTTGGTGGACCGGTGGCTTGTGCGTGCTGGTGTGCAGAACGTTGAAATTAGTAGAGAAAATTGAAATGAATCCCTATCAAAAAAATCCACGAGGAATTCCACGTGGAATCCACGTGGAATTCCTCGTGGCAATTTTGGACAAAATCCACGTGGATTCCTCGATGATTTCCTCGTGGATTTTGGACTTTAAAAATATTCTTCTTTCTATAAAAAATTCAAAACGAATTTGAACTTTCAAAATTTTCTCCTGCCGATCAAAAAGGCACGTGGAATTTGGACTTTACACATTTTTCCTGTCGATCAAAAAGGCACGTGGAATTTGGACTTTGAACATTTTTCCTGTTCATCAAAATGGCACATGGATTTTTATCTTTAAAAATTTTTTCCTGTTAACAAAAATTCACGTGGATTTTGATCTTTAAAACTTTTCTGTCGATCAAAAATCCACGTGGACTTTGGACTTTAAACATTTTCTCCTGTTGATCACAAATCCACGTGGATTTTGGACTTTAAAAATTTAATCCTGTCTATCAAAAATCCACGTGGATTTTGTACTTTAAATTTTTGTTCTGTCGATCAAAAATCCACGTGGACTTTGGACTTTTAAAATTTTTTTCTGTCGATCAAAAATCCACGTGGACTTTAGACTTTTAAAATTTTTTTCTGTCGATCACAAATCCACGTGGATTTTGGACTTTAAAAATTTAATCCTGTCGATCACAAATCCACGTGGATTTTGGACTTTAAAAATTTAATCCTGTCGAACAAAAATCCACGTGGATTTTAGACTTTTAAAATTTTTTTCTGTCGATCACAAATCCACGTGGATTTTGGACATTAAAAATTTAATCCTGTCGATCAAAAATCCACGTGAATTTTGGACTTTTATAATTTTTTCCTGGCGATAAAAAATCCACGTGGACTTTAGACTTTTAAAATTTTCTCCTGTTGATCAAAAATCCACGTGGATTTTGGACTTTAAACATTTTCTCCTGTTGATTAAAAAATCCCCGTGGATTTTGAAATTTTAAAATTTTTTTCTGTCGATCACAAATCCACGTGGATTTTGGACTTTCAAAATTTTCTCCTGCCGATCAAAAAGGCACGTGGAATTTAGACTTTGAAAATTTTTTACTGTCGATCAAAAATCCACGTGGATTTTGGACTTTAAATTTTTTTTTCTGTCGAGCAAAATTCCACGTGGATTTTGGACTTTAAAAATTTTCTCCTGTTCATCAAAAAGGCACGTGGATTTTGATCTTTGAAAATTTTTTCCTGTCTATCAAAAATCCACGTGGATTTTGTACTTTAAAAATTTTTCTGTCGATCAAAAATCCACGTGGATTTTAGACTTTTAAAATTTTTTTCTGTCGATCACAAATCCACGTGGATTTTGGACTTTAAATTTTTTTTTTCTGTCGAGCAAAATTCCACGTGGATTTTGGACTTTAAAAATTTTCTCCTGTTCATCAAAAAGGCACGTGGATTTTGGACTTTTAAAATTTTTTTCTGTCGATCACAAAACCACGTGGATTTTGGACTTTAAAAATTTAATCCTGTCGATCACAAATCCACGTGGATTTTGGACTTTAAAAATTTAATCCTGTCGAACAAAAATCCACGTGGATTTTAGACTTTTAAAATTTTTTTCTGTCGATCACAAATCCACGTGGATTTTGGACATTAAAAATTTAATCCTGTCGATCAAAAATCCACGTGGATTTTGGACTTTTATAATTTTTTCCTGGCGATCAAAAATCCACGTGGATTTTGGACTTTTACAATTTTTTCCTGGCGATAAAAAATCCACGTGGACTTTAGACCTTTAAAATTTTTTTCTGTCGATCAAAAATCCACGTGGATTTTGGACTTTAAAATTTTTTTTCTGTCGAGCAAAATTCCACGTGGATTTTGGACTTTAAAAATTTTCTCCTGTTCATCAAAAAGGCACGTGGATTTTGATCTTTGAAAATTTTTTCCTGTCTATCAAAAATCTACGTGGATTTTGTACTTTAAATTTTTTTTCTGTCGATCAAAAATCCAGGTGGATTTTGGACTTTTAAATTTTTTTCTGTCGATCGCAAATCCACGTGGATTTTGTACTTTAAAAATTTTTCTGTCGATCACAAATCCACGTGGATTTTGGACTTTAAAAATATAATCATGTCTATCAAAAATCCACGTCGATTTTGTAGGGGAGAGTGGCCATCAATGCACCAGTTTTTTTAATGAACCATTCCAATTTTCTCAGAAACAATTAAATAAAAATTCTCCTAATATTAAATATAAATGAAGTTTGCGTAATCACACTACGTCCATAAATTTGAGACGTGTGGATTTATTCTTTACAGAGAAAGCTGAAAAAAACTGTTTTTGATGCACTGAAGAAAAAATTTACCTAAAATACAAACACGTTTTTTAATTAAAATAAGGCAATTTAAAAATAAATGTACTTACGATTTATTTTGTTTTGGGCCTTAACTACAATATTCTAATGAGATAAAGATTTTGAAATATTGGATTAAGTTATAAAAAACCATTTTTGTTGCAAATGGCATGTTGATTCAATGTACCGGGGAACAATGAACCACCTGGAATTTCAGTGTATTTTCGATTTCTAGAGTGGTATGCCTGATTATAAAACTAGGCATGCGTACAGCATGTTACAGCGATTGTTATCAGTACTTTTCTCAACATAGCAAAACTAAAATGCCATTTTAGCTTGTTAACTTAAATTTGAGGTATATTTATGTTATACATTATCAATTAAAAAATGTTAAGTAATATTTTTTTATAGTATTTGATAGAAAATAAGTTTTTTTACAAAGTGAAAATTGCAATATTATTATTGTTAAACATTTTTAGTGTTTTTATGAAGGTGGTTCATTGTGTACCCAGGTTGTTGAAAATTAAAATAGCTTGTTAGTTTAGAAAGATCCTAAATTTTATTATTTAATCAAAATAAATCGTGTATAATATGCGTGCATTATCTAGAGAAGTGTTGTAGTTTTATATTGATGCAAAGAAGTGCTTGAAATTGGTGAAATTGTATAGGTACTATGACCTTAAAAAAAACCCGGTACATTGATGGCCACTCTCCCCTACTTTAAATTTTCTTTTTGTCGATCAAAAATCCACGTGGACTTTGGACTTTTAAAATTTTTTTCTGTCGATCACAAATCCACGTGGATTTTGGACTTGAAAAATTTAATCCTGTCTATCAAAAATCCACGTGGATTTTAGACTTTTAAAATTTTCTCCTGTTGATCAAAAATCCCCGTGGATTTTGGACTTTTAAAATTTTTTTCTATCAATCAAAAATCCATGTGGATTTTGGACTTTAAAATTTTCTTTCTGTCTATCAAAAATCCACGTGGATTTTGTACTTTAATTTTTTTTTCTGTCGATCAAAAATCCACGTGGACTTTGGACTTTTAAAATTTTTTTCTGTCGATCAAAATCCACGTGGATTTTAGACTTTTATAATTTTTTCCTGGCGATAAAAAATCCACGTGGACTTTAGACTTTTAAAATTTTCTCCTGTTGATCAAAAATGCACGTGGATTTTGGACTTTAAAAATTTTCTCCTGTTGATCAAAAATCCACGTGGATTTTGGACTTTAAAAATTTCTTTCTGTCTATCAAAAATCCACGTGGATTTTGAAATTTTAAAATTTTTTTCTGTCGATCAAAAATCCACGTGGACTTTGGACCTTTAAAATTTTTTTCTGTCTATCAAAAATCTACGTGGATTTTGTACTTGAAATTTTTTTTCTGTCGATCAAAAATCCACGTGGACTTTGGACTTTTAAAATTTTTTTCTGTCGATCACAAATCCACGTGGATTTTGGACTTGAAAAATTTAATCCTGTCTATCAAAAATCCACGTGGATTTTGTAGTTTAAATTTTTTTTTCTGTCGATCAAAAATCCACGTGGACTTTGGACTTTTAAAATTTTTTTCTGTCGATCACAAAACCACGAGGATTTTGGACTTTAAATTTTTTTTTCTGTCGAGCAAAATTCTACTTGGATTTTGGACTTTCAAAATTTTCTCCTGACGATCAAAAAGGCACGTGGAATTTGGACTTTAAAAATTTTCTCCTGTTGATCAAAAATCCACTTGGATATTGTACTTTAAAAATTTTTCTGTCGATCAAAAATCCACGTGGACTTTGGACCTTTAAAATTTTTTTCTGTCTATTAAAAATCCACGTGGATTTTGTACTTTAAATTTTTTTTCTGTCGATCAAAAATCCACGTGGACTTTGGACTTTTAAAATTTTTTTCCGTCGATCACAAAACCACGAGGATTTTGGACTTTAAATTTTTTTTTCTGTCGAGCAAAATTCCACGTGGATTTTGGACTTTAAACATTTTCTCCTGTTGATTAAAAAATCCCCGTGGATTTTGAAATTTTAAAATTTTTTACTGTCGATCAAAAATCCACGTGGATTTTGGACTTTAAATTTTTTTTTCTGTCGAGCAAAATTCCACGTGGATTTTGGACTTTAAAAATTTTCTCCTGTTCATCAAAAAGGCACGTGGATTTTGATCTTTGAAAATTTTTTCCTGTCTATCAAAAATCCACGTGGATTTTGTACTTTAAAAATTTTTCTGTCGAATAAAAATCCACGTGGACTTTAATCTTTTAAAATTTTTTTCTGTCGATCACAAATCCACGTGGATTTTGGACTTTAAATTTTTTTTTCTGTCGAGCAAAATTCCACGTGGATTTTGGACTTTAAAAATTTTCTCCTGTTCATCAAAAAGGCACGTGGATTTTGGACTTTTAAAATTTTTTTCTGTCGATCACAAAACCACGTGGATTTTGGACTTTAAAAATTTAATCCTGTCGATCAAAAATCCATGTGGATTTTGGACTTTAAAATTTTCTTTCTGTCTATCAAAAATCCACGTGGATTTTAGACTTTTAAAATTTTTTTCTGTCGATCACAAATACACGTGGATTTTGGACATTAAAAATTTAATCCTGTCGATCAAAAATCCACGTGGATTTTGGACTTTTATAATTTTTTCCTGGCGATCAAAAATCCACGTGGATTTTGTAGGGGAGAGTGGCCATCAATGCACCAGTTTTTTTAATGAACCATTCCAATTTTCTCAGAAACAATTAAATAAAAATTCTCCTAATATTAAATATAAATGAAGTTTGCGTAATCACACTACGTCCATAAATTTGAGACGTGTGGATTTATTCTTTACAGAGAAAACTGAAAAAAACTGTTTTTGATGCACTGAAGAAAAAATTTACCTAAAATACAAACACGTTTTTTAATTGAAATAAGGCAATTTAAAAATAAGTGTACTTACGATTTATTTTGTTTTGGGCCTTAACTACAATATTCTAATGAGATAAAGATTTTGAAATATTGGATTAAGTTATAAAAAACCATTTTTGTTGCAAATGGCATGTTGATTCAATGTACCGGGGAACAATGAACCACCTGGAATTTCAGTGTATTTTCGATTTCTAGAGTGGTATGCCTGATTATAAAACTAGGCATGCGTACAGCATGTTACAGCGATTGTTATCAGTACTTTTCTCAACATAGCAAAACTAAAATGCCATTTTAGCTTGTTAACTTAAATTTGAGGTATATTTATGTTATACATTATCAATTAAAAAATGTTAAGTAATATTTTTTTATAGTATTTGATAGAAAATAAGTTTTTTTACAAAGTGAAAATTGCAATATTATTATTGTTAAACATTTTTAGTGTTTTTATGGAGGTGGTTCATTGTGTACCCAGGTTGTTGAAAATTAAAATAGCTTGTTAGTTTAGAAAGATCCTAAATTTTATTATTTAATCAAAATAAATCGTGTATAATATGCGTGCATTATCTAGAGAAGTGTTGTAGTTTTATATTGATGCAAAGAAGTGCTTGAAATTGGTGAAATTGTATAGGTACTATGACCTTAAAAAAAACCCGGTACATTGATGGCCACTCTCCCCTACTTTAAATTTTCTTTTTGTCGATCAAAAATCCAAGTGGACTTTGGACTTTTAAAATTTTTTTCTGTCGATCACAAATCCACGTGGATTTTGGACTTTAAAAATTTAATCCTATCGATCAAAAATCCACGTCGATTTTGGACTTTAAAAATTTTCTCCTGTTGATCAAAAATCCACGTGGATTTTGGACTTTAAATTTTTTTTCTGTCGAGCAAAATTCCACGTCGATTTTGGACTTTAAAAATTTTCTCCTGTTCATCAAAAAGGCACGTGGATTTTGATCTTTGAAAATTTTTTCCTGTTATCAAAAATCCAATTGGATTTTGATCTTTAAAAATTTTTCTGTCGACCAAAAATCCACGTGGACTTTAGACTTTTAAAATTTTTTTCTGTCGATCACAAATCCACGTGGATTTTGAACATTAAAAATTTAATCCTGTCGATCAAAAATCCACGTGGATTTTGGACTTTTATAATTTTTTCCTGGCGATAAAAAATCCACGTGGACTTTAGACTTTTAAAATTTTCTCCTGTTGATCAAAAATCCACGTGGATTTTGGACTTTAAACATTTTCTTCTGTTGATTAAAAAATCCCCGTGGATTTTGGACTTTTAAATTTTTTTTCTATCGATCAAAAATCCACGTGGATTTTGGACTTTAAACATTTTCTTCTGTTGATTAAAGAATCCCCGTGGATTTTGGACTTTTAAATTTTTTTTCTATCGATCAAAAATCCATGTGGATTTTGGACTTTAAAATTTTCTTTCTGTCTATCAAAAATCCACGTGGATTTTGTACTTTAAATTTTTTTTCTGTCGATCAAAAATCCACGTGGACTTTGGACTTTTAAAATTTTTTTCTGTCGATCACAAATCCACGTGGATTTTGGACTTTAAAAATATAATCATGTCTATCAAAAATCCACGTGGATTTTGTAGGGGAGAGTGGCCATCAATGCACCAGTTTTTTTAATGAACCATTCCAATTTTCTCAGAAACAATTAAATAAAAATTCTCCTAATATTAAATATAAATGAAGTTTGCGTAATCACACTACGTCCATAAATTTGAGACGTGTGGATTTATTCTTTACAGAGAAAACTGAAAAAAACTGTTTTTGATGCACTGAAGAAAAAATTTACCTAAAATACAAACACGTTTTTTAATTGAAATAAGGCAATTTAAAAATAAGTGTACTTACGATTTATTTTGTTTTGGGCCTTAACTACAATATTCTAATGAGATAAAGATTTTGAAATATTGGATTAAGTTATAAAAAACCATTTTTGTTGCAAATGGCTTATTGATTCAATGTACCGGGGAACAATGAACCACCTGGAATTTCAGTGTATTTTCGATTTCTAGAGTGGTATGCCTGATTATAAAACTAGGCATGCGTACAGCATGTTACAGCGATTGTTATCAGTACTTTTCTCAACATAGCAAAACTAAAATGCCATTTTAGCTTGTTAACTTAAATTTGAGGTATATTTATGTTATACATTATCAATTAAAAAATGTTAAGTAATATTTTTTTATAGTATTTGATAGAAAATAAGTTTTTTTACAAAGTGAAAATTGCAATATTATTATTGTTAAACATTTTTAGTGTTTTTATGGAGGTGGTTCATTGTGTACCCAGGTTGTTGAAAATTAAAATAGCTTGTTAGTTTAGAAAGATCCTAAATTTTATTATTTAATCAAAATAAATCGTGTATAATATGCGTGCATTATCTAGAGAAGTGTTGTAGTTTTATATTGATGCAAAGAAGTGCTTGAAATTGGTGAAATTGTATAGGTACTATGACCTTAAAAAAAACCCGGTACATTGATGGCCACTCTCCCCTACTTTAAATTTTCTTTTTGTCGATCAAAAATCCAAGTGGACTTTGGACTTTTAAAATTTTTTTCTGTCGATCACAAATCCACGTGGATTTTGGACTTTAAAAATTTAATCCTATCGATCAAAAATCCACGTCGATTTTGGACTTTAAAAATTTTCTCCTGTTGATCAAAAATCCACGTGGATTTTGGACTTTAAATTTTTTTTCTGTCGAGCAAAATTCCACGTCGATTTTGGACTTTAAAAATTTTCTCCTGTTCATCAAAAAGGCACGTGGATTTTGATCTTTGAAAATGTTTTCCTGTTATCAAAAATCCAATTGGATTTTGATCTTTAAAAATTTTTCTGTCGACCAAAAATCCACGTGGACTTTAGACTTTTAAAATTTTTTTCTGTCGATCACAAATCCACGTGGATTTTGAACATTAAAAATTTAATCCTGTCGATCAAAAATCCACGTGGATTTTGGACTTTTATAATTTTTTCCTGGCGATAAAAAATCCACGTGGACTTTAGACTTTTAAAATTTTCTCCTGTTGATCAAAAATCCACGTGGATTTTGGACTTTAAACATTTTCTTCTGTTGATTAAAAAATCCCCGTGGATTTTGGACTTTTAAATTTTTTTTCTATCGATCAAAAATCCATGTGGATTTTGGACTTTAAAATTTTCTTTCTGTCTATCAAAAATCCACGTGGATTTTGTACTTTAAATTTTTTTTCTGTCGATCACAAATCCACGTGGATTTTGGACTTTAAAAATTTAATCCTATCGATCAAAAACCCACGTCGATTTTGGACTTTAAAAATTTTCTCCTGTTGATCAAAAATCCACGTGGATTTTGGACTTTAAATTTTTTTTTCTGTCGAGCAAAATTCCACGTCGATTTTGTACTTTAAAAATTTTTTTGTCGATCAAAAATCCACGTGGACTTTAGAGTTTTAAAATTTTTTTCTGTCGATCACTAATCCACGTGGATTTTGGACTTGAAAAATTTAATCCTGCTTATCAAAAATCCACGTGGATTTTGTACTTTAAATTTTTTTTCTGTCGATCAAAAATCCACGTGGACTTTGGACTTTAAAAATTTTTTTCTGTCGATCACAAAACCACGAGGATTTTGGACTTTAAAAATGTAATCCTGTCGATCAAAAATCCACACGGATTTTGAACTTATAATTTTTTTTCTGTCGATCACAAATCCACATGGATTTTGTACTTTTAAAATTTTTCTGTCGATCACAAATCCACGTGGATTTTGGACTTTAAACATTTTCTCCTGTTGATCAAAAATCCACGTGGATTTTGGACTTTTAAAATTTTTTTCTGTCGATAACAAAACCACGAGGATTTTGGACTTTAAAAATTTAATCCTGTCGATCAAAAATCCACGTGGATTTTGAACTTTTAAATTTTTTTTCTGTCGATCAAAAATCCACGTGGACTTTGGACTTTTAAAATTTTTTTCTGTCGATCACAAATCCACGTGGATTTTGGACTTTAAAAATTTAATCCTGTCTATCAAAAATTCACGTGGATTTTGTACTTTAAATTTTTTTTCTGTCGATCAAAAATCCACGTGGATTTTGGACTTTAAACATTTTCTCCTGTTGATTAAAAAATTCCCGTGGATTTTGGACTTTTAAAATTTTTTTCTATCGATCAAAAATCCATGTAGATTTTAGACTTTAAAATTTTCTTTCTGTCTATCAAAAATCCACGTGGATTTTGAAATTTTAAAATTTTTTCTGTCGATCACAAATCCACGTAGATTTTGGACTTTCAAAATTTTCTCCTGCCGATCAAAAAGGCACGTGGAATTTAGACTTTAAAAATTTTTTACTGTCTATCAAAAATCCACGTGGATTTTGTACTTTAAAAATTTTTCTGTCGATCAAAAATCCAAGTGGACTTTAGACTTTTAAAATTTTTTTCTGTCGATCAGAAATCCACGTGGATTTTGGACATTAAAAAATTAATCCTGTCGATCAAGAATCCACGTGGACTTTGGACTTTTAAAATTTTTTTCTGTCGATCAAAAATCCACGTGGACTGTAGACTTTTAAAATTTTTTTCTGTCGATCACAAATCCACGTGGATTTTGGACTTTTAAAATTTTTTTCTGTCGATAACAAATCCACGTGGATTTTGGACTTTCAAAATTTAATCCTGTCTATCAAAAATCCACGTGGATTTTGTACTTTAAATTTTTTTTCTGTTGAGCAAAATTCCACGTGGATTTTGGACTTTAAAAATATTCTTCTTTCTATAAAAAATTCAAAACGAATTTGAACTTTCCAAATTTTCTCCTGGCGATCAAAAAGGCACGTGGAATTTGGACTTTAAACATTTTTCCTGTCGATCAAAAAGGCACGTGGAATTTGGACTTTAAACATTTTCTCCTGTTGATTAAAAAATTCCCGTGGATTTTGGACTTTTAAAATTTTTTTCTATCGATCAAAAATCCATGTAGATTTTAGACTTTAAAATTTTCTTTCTGTCTATCAAAAATCCACGTGGATTTTGAAATTTTAAAATTTTTTCTGTCGATCACAAATCCACGTAGATTTTGGACTTTCAAAATTTTCTCCTGCCGATCAAAAAGGCACGTGGAATTTAGACTTTAAAAATTTTTTACTGTCTATCAAAAATCCACGTGGATTTTAGACTTTTAAAATTTTTTTCTGTCGATCAGAAATCCACGTGGATTTTGGACATTAAAAAATTAATCCTGTCGATCAAGAATCCACGTGGACTTTGGACTTTTAAAATTTTTTTCTGTCGATCAAAAATCCACGTGGACTGTAGACTTTTAAAATTTTTTTCTGTCGATCACAAATCCACGTGGATTTTGGACTTTTAAAATTTTTTTCTGTCGATCACAAATCCACGTGGATTTTGGACTTTCAAAATTTAATCCTGTCTATCAAAAATCCACGTGGATTTTGTACTTTAAATTTTTTTTCTGTTGAGCAAAATTCCACGTGGATTTTGGACTTTAAAAATATTCTTCTTTCTATAAAAAATTCAAAACGAATTTGAACTTTCCAAATTTTCTCCTGGCGATCAAAAAGGCACGTGGAATTTGGACTTTAAACATTTTTCCTGTCGATCAAAAAGGCACGTGGAATTTGGACTTTGAACATTTTTCCTGTTCATCAAAATGGCACATGGATTTTTATCTTTAAAAATTTTTTCCTGTTAACAAATATTCACGTGGATTTTGATCTTTAAAACTTTTCTGTCGATCAAAAATCCACGTGGACTTTGGACTTTAAACATTTTCTCCTGTTGATCACAAATCCACGTGGATTTTGGACTTTAAAAATTTAATCCTGTCTATCAAAAATCCACGTGGATTTTGTACTTTAAATTTTTGTTCTGTCGATCAAAAATCCACGTGGACTTTGGAGTTTTAAAATTTTTTTCTGTCGATCAAAAATCCACGTGGACTTTAGACTTTTAAAATTTTTTTCTGTCGATCACAAATCCACGTGGATTTTGTACTTTAAAAATTTTTCTGTCGATCAAAAATCCAAGTGGACTTTAGACTTTTAAAATTTTTTTCTGTCGATCAGAAATCCACGTGGATTTTGGACATTAAAAAATTAATCCTGTCGATCAAAAATCCACGTGGACTTTGGACTTTTAAAATTTTTTTCTGTCGATCAAAAATCCACGTGGACTGTAGACTTTTAAAATTTTTTTCTGTCGATCACAAATCCACGTGGATTTTGGACTTTTAAAATTTTTTTCTGTCGATCACAAATCCACGTGGATTTTGGACTTTCAAAATTTAATCCTGTCTATCAAAAATCCACGTGGATTTTGTACTTTAAATTTTTTTCTGTTGAGCAAAATTCCACGTGGATTTTGGACTTTAAAAATATTCTTCTTTCTATAAAAAATTCAAAACGAATTTGAACTTTCAAAATTTTCTCCTGCCGATCAAAAAGGCACGTGGAATTTGGACTTGAAAAATTTAATCCTGCGTATCAAAAATCCACGTGGATTTTGTACTTTAAATTTTTTTTCTGTCGATCAAAAATCCACGTGGACTTTGGACTTTAAAAATTTTTTTCTGTCGATCACAAAACCACGAGGATTTTGGACTTTAAAAATTTAATCCTGTCGATCAAAAATCCACGTGGATTTTGAACTTTTAAATTTTTTTTCTGTCGATCAAAAATCCACGTGGACTTTGGACTTTTAAAATTTTTTTCTGTCGATCACAAATCCACGTGGATTTTGGACTTTAAAAATTTAATCCTGTCTATCAAAAATCCACGTGGATTTTGTACTTTAAATTTTTTTTCTGTCGATCAAAAATCCACATGGATTTTGGACTTTTAAAATTTTTTTCTGTCGATCACAAAACCACGAGGATTTTGGACTTTAAAAATTTAATCCTGTTGATCAAAAATCCACGTGGATTTTGAACTTTTAAATTTTTTTTCTGTCGATCAAAAATCCACGTGGACTTTGGACTTTTAAAATTTTTTCTGTCGATCAAAAATCCACGTGGATTTTGGACTTTAAAAATATAATCATGTCTATCAAAAATCCACGTGGATTTTGTAGGGGAGAGTGGCCATCAATGCACCAGTTTTTTTAATGAACCATTCCAATTTTCTCAGAAACAATTAAATAAAAATTCTCCTAATATTAAATATAAATGAAGTTTGCGTAATCACACTACGTCCATAAATTTGAGACGTGTGGATTTATTCTTTACAGAGAAAACTGGAAAAAACTGTTTTTGATGCACTGAAGAAAAAATTTACCTAAAATACAAACACGTTTTTTAATTGAAATAAGGCAATTTAAAAATAAGTGTACTTACGATTTATTTTGTTTTGGGCCTTAACTACAATATTCTAATGAGATAAAGATTTTGAAATATTGGATTAAGTTATAAAAAACCATTTTTGTTGCAAATGGCATGTTGATTCAATGTACCGGGGAACAATGAACCACCTGGAATTTCAGTGTATTTTCGATTTCTAGAGTGGTATGCCTGATTATAAAACTAGGCATGCGTACAGCATGTTACAGCGATTGTTATCAGTACTTTTCTCAACATAGCAAAACTAAAATGCCATTTTAGCTTGTTAACTTAAATTTGAGGTATATTTATGTTATACATTATCAATTAAAAAATGTTAAGTAATATTTTTTTATAGTATTTGATAGAAAATAAGTTTTTTTACAAAGTGAAAATTGCAATATTATTATTGTTAAACATTTTTAGTGTTTTTATGGAGGTGGTTCATTGTGTACCCAGGTTGTTGAAAATTAAAATAGCTTGTTAGTTTAGAAAGATCCTAAATTTTATTATTTAATCAAAATAAATCGTGTATAATATGCGTGCATTATCTAGAGAAGTGTTGTAGTTTTATATTGATGCAAAGAAGTGCTTGAAATTGGTGAAATTGTATAGGTACTATGACCTTAAAAAAAACCCGGTACATTGATGGCCACTCTCCCCTACTTTAAATTTTCTTTTTGTCGATCAAAAATCCAAGTGGACTTTGGACTTTTAAAATTTTTTTCTGTCGATCACAAATCCACGTGGATTTTGGACTTTAAAAATTTAATCCTATCGATCAAAAATCCACGTCGATTTTGGACTTTAAAAATTTTCTCCTGTTCATCAAAAAGGCACGTGGATTTTGATCTTTGAAAATTTTTTCCTGTTATCAAAAATCCAATTGGATTTTGATCTTTAAAAATTTTTCTGTCGACCAAAAATCCACGTGGATTTTGTACTTTAAATTTTTTTTCTGTCGATCAAAAATCCACGTGGACTTTGGACTTTTAAAATTTTTTTCTGTCGATCACAAATCCACGTGGATTTTGGACTTTAAAAATATAATCATGTCTATCAAAAATCCACGTGGATTTTGTAGGGGAGAGTGGCCATCAATGCACCAGTTTTTTTAATGAACCATTCCAATTTTCTCAGAAACAATTAAATAAAAATTCTCCTAATATTAAATATAAATGAAGTTTGCGTAATCACACTACGTCCATAAATTTGAGACGTGTGGATTTATTCTTTACAGAGAAAACTGAAAAAAACTGTTTTTGATGCACTGAAGAAAAAATTTACCTAAAATACAAACACGTTTTTTAATTGAAATAAGGCAATTTAAAAATAAGTGTACTTACGATTTATTTTGTTTTGGGCCTTAACTACAATATTCTAATGAGATAAAGATTTTGAAATATTGGATTAAGTTATAAAAAACCATTTTTGTTGCAAATGGCATGTTGATTCAATGTACCGGGGAACAATGAACCACCTGGAATTTCAGTGTATTTTCGATTTCTAGAGTGGTATGCCTGATTATAAAACTAGGCATGCGTACAGCATGTTACAGCGATTGTTATCAGTACTTTTCTCAACATAGCAAAACTAAAATGCCATTTTAGCTTGTTAACTTAAATTTGAGGTATATTTATGTTATACATTATCAATTAAAAAATGTTAAGTAATATTTTTTTATAGTATTTGATAGAAAATAAGTTTTTTTACAAAGTGAAAATTGCAATATTATTATTGTTAAACATTTTTAGTGTTTTTATGGAGGTGGTTCATTGTGTACCCAGGTTGTTGAAAATTAAAATAGCTTGTTAGTTTAGAAAGATCCTAAATTTTATTATTTAATCAAAATAAATCGTGTATAATATGCGTGCATTATCTAGAGAAGTGTTGTAGTTTTATATTGATGCAAAGAAGTGCTTGAAATTGGTGAAATTGTATAGGTACTATGACCTTAAAAAAAACCCGGTACATTGATGGCCACTCTCCCCTACTTTAAATTTTCTTTTTGTCGATCAAAAATCCAAGTGGACTTTGGACTTTTAAAATTTTTTTCTGTCGATCACAAATCCACGTGGATTTTGGACTTTAAAAATTTAATCCTATCGATCAAAAATCCACGTCGATTTTGGACTTTAAAAATTTTCTCCTGTTGATCAAAAATCCACGTGGATTTTGGACTTTAAATTTTTTTTCTGTCGAGCAAAATTCCACGTCGATTTTGGACTTTAAAAATTTTCTCCTGTTCATCAAAAAGGCACGTGGATTTTGATCTTTGAAAATTTTTTCCTGTTATCAAAAATCCAATTGGATTTTGATCTTTAAAAATTTTTCTGTCGACCAAAAATCCACGTGGACTTTAGACTTTTAAAATTTTTTTCTGTCGATCACAAATCCACGTGGATTTTGAACATTAAAAATTTAATCCTGTCGATCAAAAATCCACGTGGATTTTGGACTTTTATAATTTTTTCCTGGCGATAAAAAATCCACGTGGACTTTAGACTTTTAAAATTTTCTCCTGTTGATCAAAAATCCACGTGGATTTTGGACTTTAAACATTTTCTTCTGTTGATTAAAAAATCCCCGTGGATTTTGGACTTTTAAATTTTTTTTCTATCGATCAAAAATCCATGTGGATTTTGGACTTTAAAATTTTCTTTCTGTCTATCAAAAATCCACGTGGATTTTGTACTTTAAATTTTTTTTCTGTCGATCACAAATCCACGTGGATTTTGGTCTTTAAAAATTTAATCCTATCGATCAAAAACCCACGTCGATTTTGGACTTTAAAAATTTTCTCCTGTTGATCAAAAATCCACGTGGATTTTGGACTTTAAATTTTTTTTTCTGTCGAGCAAAATTCCACGTCGATTTTGTACTTTAAAAATTTTTTTGTCGATCAAAAATCCACGTGGACTTTAGAGTTTTAAAATTTTTTTCTGTCGATCACTAATCCACGTGGATTTTGGACTTGAAAAATTTAATCCTGCTTATCAAAAATCCACGTGGATTTTGTACTTTAAATTTTTTTTCTGTCGATCAAAAATCCACGTGGACTTTGGACTTTAAAAATTTTTTTCTGTCGATCACAAAACCACGAGGATTTTGGACTTTAAAAATGTAATCCTGTCGATCAAAAATCCACACGGATTTTGAACTTTTAAATTTTTTTTCTGTCGATCACAAATCCACATGGATTTTGTACTTTTAAAATTTTTCTGTCGATCACAAATCCACGTGGATTTTGGACTTTAAACATTTTCTCCTGTTGATCAAAAATCCACGTGGATTTTGGACTTTTAAAATTTTTTTCTGTCGATAACAAAACCACGAGGATTTTGGACTTTAAAAATTTAATCCTGTCGATCAAAAATCCACGTGGATTTTGAACTTTTAAATTTTTTTTCTGTCGATCAAAAATCCACGTGGACTTTGGACTTTTAAAATTTTTTTCTGTCGATCACAAATCCACGTGGATTTTGGACTTTAAAAATTTAATCCTGTCTATCAAAAATCCACGTGGATTTTGTACTTTAAATTTTTTTTCTGTCGATCAAAAATCCACATGGATTTTGGACTTTTAAAATTTTTTTCTGTCGATCACAAAACCACGAGGATTTTGGACTTTAAAAATTTAATCCTGTCGATCAAAAATCCACGTGAATTTTGAACTTTTAAATTTTTTTTCTGTCGATCAAAAATCCACGTGGACTTTGGACTTTTAAAATATTTTCTGTCGATCAAAAATCCACGTGGATTTTGGACTTTAAACATTTTCTCCTGTTGATTAAAAAATTCCCGTGGATTTTGGACTTTCAAAATTTTTTTCTATCGATCAAAAATCCATGTAGATTTTAGACTTTAAAATTTTCTTTCTGTCTATCAAAAATCCACGTGGATTTTGAAATTTTAAAATTTTTTCTGTCGATCACAAATCCACGTAGATTTTGGACTTTCAAAATTTTCTCCTGCCGATCAAAAAGGCACGTGGAATTTAGACTTTAAAAATTTTTTACTGTCTATCAAAAATCCACGTGGATTTTGTACTTTAAATTTTTTTTCTGTCGATCAAAAATCCACGTGGACTTTGGACTTTTAAAATTTTTTTCTGTCGATCACAAAACCACGAGGATTTTGGACTTTAAAAATTTAATCCTGTCGATCAAAAATCCACGTGGATTTTAAACTTTTAAATTTTTTTTCTGTCGATCACAAATCCACGTAGATTTTGGACTTTCAAAATTTTCTCCTGCCGATCAAAAAGGCACGTGGAATTTAGACTTTAAAAATTTTTTACTGTCTATCAAAAATCCACGTGGATTTTGTACTTTAAATTTTTTTTCTGTTGAGCAAAATTCCACGTGGATTTTGGACTTTAAAAATATTCTTCTTTCTATAAAAAATTCAAAACGAATTTGAACTTTCCAAATTTTCTCCTGGCGATCAAAAAGGCACGTGGAATTTGGACTTTAAACATTTTTCCTGTCGATCAAAAAGGCACGTGGAATTTGGACTTTGAACATTTTTCCTGTTCATCAAAATGGCAAATGGATTTTTATCTTTAAAAATTTTTTCCTGTTAACAAATATTCACGTGGATTTTGATCTTTAAAACTTTTCTGTCGATCAAAAATCCACGTGGACTTTGGACTTTAAACATTTTCTCCTGTTGATCACAAATCCACGTGGATTTTGGACTTTAAAAATTTAATCCTGTCTATCAAAAATCCACGTGGATTTTGTACTTTAAATTTTTGTTCTGTCGATCAAAAATCCACGTGGACTTTGAAGTTTTAAAATTTTTTTCTGTCGATCAAAAATCCACGTGGACTTTAGACTTTTAAAATTTTTTTCTGTCGATCACAAATCCACGTAGATTTTGGACTTTCAAAATTTTCTCCTGACGATCAAAAAGGCACGTGGAATTTAGACTTTAAAAATTTTTTACTGTCTATCAAAAATCCACGTGGATTTTGTACTTTAAAAATTTTTCTGTCGATCAAAAATCCAAGTGGACTTTAGACTTTTAAAATTTTTTTCTGTCGATCAGAAATCCACGTGGATTTTGGACATTAAAAAATTAATCCTGTCGATCAAAAATCCACGTGGACTTTGGACTTTTAAAATTTTTTTCTGTCGATCAAAAATCCACGTGGACTGTAGACTTTTAAAATTTTTTTCTGTCGATCACAAATCCACGTGGATTTTGGACTTTTAAAATTTTTTTCTGTCGATCACAAATCCACGTGGATTTTGGACTTTCAAAATTTAATCCTGTCTATCAAAAATCCACGTGGATTTTGTACTTTAAATTTTTTTCTGTTGAGCAAAATTCCACGTGGATTTTGGACTTTAAAAATATTCTTCTTTCTATAAAAAATTCAAAACGAATTTGAACTTTCAAAATTTTCTCCTGCCGATCAAAAAGGCACGTGGAATTTGGACTTGAAAAATTTAATCCTGCTTATCAAAAATCCACGTGGATTTTGTACTTTAAATTTTTTTTCTGTCGATTAAAAATCCACGTGGACTTTGGACTTTAAAAATTTTTTTCTGTCGATCACAAAACCACGAGGATTTTGGACTTTAAAAATGTAATCCTGTCGATCAAAAATCCACGTGGATTTTGAACTTTTAAAATTTTTTTCTGTCGATCACAAATCCACGTGGATTTTGGACTTTAAAAATTTAATCCTGTCTATCAAAAATCCACGTGGATTTTGTACTTTAAATTTTTTTTCTGTCGATCAAAAATCCACATGGATTTTGGACTTTTAAAATTTTTTTCTGTCGATCACAAAACCACGAGGATTTTGGACTTTAAAAATTTAATCCTGTCGATCAAAAATCCACGTGGATTTTGAACTTTTAAATTTTTTTTCTGTCGATCAAAAATCCACGTGGACTTTGGACTTTTAAAATTTTTTCTGTCGATCAAAAATCCACGTGGATTTTGGACTTTAAACATTTTCTCCTGTTGATTAAAAAATTCCCGTGGATTTTGGACTTTTAAAATTTTTTTCTATCGATCAAAAATCCATGTAGATTTTAGACTTTAAAATTTTCTTTCTGTCTATCAAAAATCTACGTGGATTTTGAAATTTTAAAATTTTTTCTGTCGATCACAAATCCACGTAGATTTTGGACTTTCAAAATTTTCTCCTGCCGATCAAAAAGGCACGTGGAATTTAGACTTTAAAAATTTTTTACTGTCTATCAAAAATCCACGTGGATTTTGTACTTTAAATTTTTTTTCTGTCGATCAAAAATCCACGTGGACTTTGGACTTTTAAAATTTTTTTCTGTCGATCACAAAACCACGAGGATTTTGGACTTTAAAAATTTAATCCTGTCGATCAAAAATCCACGTGGATTTTAAACTTTTAAATTTTTTTTCTGTCGATCACAAATCCACGTGGATTTTGGACTTTAAAAATATAATCCTGTCGAACAAAAATCCACGTGGATTTTAGACTTTTAAATTTTTTTTCTGTCGATCACAAATCCACGTGGATTTTGGACATTAAAAATTTAATCCTGTCGATCAAAAATCCACGTGGATTTTGGACTTTTATAATTTTTTCCTGGCGATAAAAAATCCACGTGGACTTTAGACTTTTAAAATTTTCTCCTGTTAATCAAAAATCCACGTGGATTTTGGACTTTAAACATTTTCTTCTGTTGATTAAAAAATCCCCGTGGATTTTGGACTTTTAAAATTTTTTTCTATCGATCAAAAATCCATGTGGATTTTGGACTTTAAAATTTTCTTTCTGTCTATCAAAAATCCACGTGGATTTTGTACTTTAAATTTTTTTTCTTTCGATCAAAAATCCACGTGGACTTTGGACTTTTAAAATTTTTTTCTGTCGATCACAAATCCACGTGGATTTTGGACTTTAAAAAATTTAATCCTGTCTATCAAAAATCCACGTGGATTTTGTACTTTAAATTTTTTTTCTGTCGATCAAAAACCCACATGGACTTTGGACTTTTAAAATTTTTTTCTGTCGATCACAAATCCACGTGGATTTTGGACTTTAAAAATTTAATCCTATCGATCAAAAACCCACGTCGATTTTGGACTTTAAAAATTTTCTCCTGTTGATCAAAAATCCACGTGGATTTTGGACTTTAAAAATTTTTTTCTGTCTATTAAAAATCCACGTGGATTTTGAAATTTTAAAATTTTTTTCTGTCGATCAAAAATCCACGTGGACTTTGGACCTTTAAAATTTTTTTCTGTCTATTAAAAATCCACGTGGATTTTGTACTTTATATTTTTTTTCTGTCGATCAAAAATCCACGTGGACTTTGGACTTTTAAAATTTTTTTCTGTCGATCACAAAACCACGAGGATTTTGGACTTTAAATTTTTTTTTCTGTCGAGCAAAATTCCACGTGGATTTTGGACTTTAAAAATTTTCTCCTGTTCATCAAAAAAGCACGTGGATTTTGATCTTTGAAAATTTTTTCCTGTCTATCAAAAATCCACGTGGATTTTGTACTTTAAAAATTTTTCTGTCGATCAAAAATCCACGTGGACTTTAATCTTTTAAAATTTTTTTCTGTCGATCACAAATCCACGTGGATTTTGGACTTTAAATTTTTTTTTCTGTCGAGCAAAATTCCACGTGGATTTTGGACTTTAAAAATTTTCTCCTGTTCATCAAAAAGGCACGTGGATTTTGGACTTTAAAAATTTTTTTCTGTCGATCACAAAACCACGTGGATTTTGGATTTTAAAAATTTAATCCTGTCGATCACAAATCCACGTGGATTTTGGAATTTAAAAATTTAATCCTGTCGAACAAAAATCCACGTGGATTTTAGACTTTAAAAATTTTTTTCTGTCGATCACAAATCCACGTGGATTTTGGACATTAAAAATTTAATCCTGTCGATCAAAAATCCACGTGGATTTTGATCTTTGAAAATTTTTTCCTGTCTATCAAAAATCCACGTGGATTTTGTACTTTAAATTTTTTTTCTGTCGATCAAAAACCCACATGGACTTTGGACTTTTAAAATTTTTTTCTGTCGATCACAAATCCACGTGGATTTTGGACTTTAAAAATTTAATCCTATCGATCAAAAACCCACGTCGATTTTGGACTTTAAAAATTTTCTCCTGTTGATCAAAAATCCACGTGGATTTTGGACTTTAAAAATTTCTTTCTGTCTATCAAAAATCCACGTGGATTTTGAAATTTTAAAATTTTTTTCTGTCGATCAAAAATCCTCGTGGACTTTGGACCTTTAAAATTTTTTTCTGTCTATTAAAAATCCACGTGGATTTTGTACTTTAAATTTTTTTTCTGTCGATCAAAAATCCACGTGGACTTTGGACTTTTAAAATTTTTTTCTGTCGATCACAAAACCACGAGGATTTTGGACTTTAAATTTTTTTTTCTGTCGAGCAAAATTCCACGTGGATTTTGGACTTTAAAAATTTTCTCCTGTTCATCAAAAAAGCACGTGGATTTTGATCTTTGAAAATTTTTTCCTGTCTATCAAAAATCCACGTGGATTTTGTACTTTAAAAATTTTTCTGTCGATCAAAAATCCACTTGGACTTTAATCTTTTAAAATTTTTTTCTGTCGATCACAAATCCACGTGGAGTTTGGACTTTAAATTTTTTTTTCTGTCGAGCAAAATTCCACGTGGATTTTGGACTTTAAAAATTTTCTCCTGTTCATCAAAAAGGCACGAGGATTTTGGACTTTAAAATGTTTTTTCTGTCGATCACAATACCACGTGGATTTTGGATTTTAAAAATTTAATCCTGTCGATCACAAATCCACGTGGATTTTGGAATTTAAAAATTTAATCCTGTCGAACAAAAATCCACGTGGATTTTAGACTTTTAAAATTTTTTTCTGTCGATCACAAATCCACGTGGATTTTGGACATTAAAAATTTAATCCTGTCGATCAAAAATCCACGTGGATTTTGATCTTTGAAAATTTTTTCCTGTCTATCAAAAATCCACGTCGATTTTGTACTTTAAATTTTTTTTCTGTCGATCAAAAATCCACGTGGACTTTGGACTTTTAAAATTTTTTTCTGTCGATCACAAATCCACGTGGATTTTGGACTTTAAAAATTTAATCCTGTCTATCAAAAATCCACGTGGATTTTGTACTTTAAATTTTTTTTCTGTCGATCAAAAACCCACATGGACTTTGGACTTTTAAAATTTTTTTCTGTCGATCACAAATCCACGTGGATTTTGGACTTTAAAAATTTAATCCTATCGATCAAAAACCCACGTCGATTTTGGACTTTAAAAATTTTCTCCTGTTGATCAAAAATCCACGTGGATTTTGGACTTTAAAAATTTCTTTCTGTCTATCAAAAATCCACGTGGATTTTGAAATTTTAAAATTTTTTTCTGTCGATCAAAAATCCACGTGGACTTTGGACCTTTAAAATTTTTTTCTGTCTATTAAAAATCCACGTGGATTTTGTACTTTAAATTTTTTTTCTGTCGATCAAAAATCCACGTGGACTTTGGACTTTTAAAATTTTTTTCTGTCGATCACAAAACCACGAAGATTTTGGACTTTAAATTTTTTTTTCTGTCGAGCAAAATTCCACGTGGATTTTGGACTTTAAACATTTTCTCCTGTTGATTAAAAAATCCCAGTGGATTTTGAAATTTTAAAATTTTTTACTGTCGATCAAAAATCCACGTGGATTTTGGACTTTAAATTTTTTTTTCTGTCGAGCAAAATTCCACGTGGATTTTGGACTTTAAAAATTTTCTCCTGTTCATCAAAAAGGCACGTGGATTTTGGACTTTTAAAATTTTTTTCTGTCGATCACAAAACCACGTGGATTTTGGACTTTAAAAATTTAATCCTGTCGATTACAAATCCACGTGGATTTTGGACATTAAAAATTTAATCCTGTCGATCAAAAATCCACGTGGATTTTGGACTTTTATAATTTTTTCCTGGCGATCAAAAATCCACGTGGATTTTGGACTTTTATAATTTTTTCCTGGCGATAAAAAATCCACGTGGACTTTAGACCTTTAAAATTTTTTTCTGTCGATCAAAAATCCACGTGGATTTTGGACTTTAAATTTTTTTTTCTGTCGAGCAAAATTCCACGTGGTTTTGGACTTTAAAAATTTTCTCCTGTTCATCAAAAAGGCACGTGGATTTTGATCTTTAAAAATTTTTTACTGTCTATCAAAAATCCACGTGGATTTTGTACTTTAAAAATTTTTCTGTCGATCAAAAATCCAAGTGGACTTTAGACATTTAAAATTTTTTTCTGTCGATCAGAAATCGACGTGGATTTTGGACATTAAAAAATTAATCCTGTCTATCAAAAATCCACGTGGATTTTGTACTTTAAATTTTTTTTCTGTTGAGCAAAATTCCACGTGGATTTTGGACTTTAAAAATATTCTTCTTTCTATAAAAAATTCAAAACGAATTTGAACTTTCAAAATTTTCTCCTGCCGATCAAAAAGGCACGTGGAATTTGGACTTTAAACATTTTTCCTGTCGATCAAAAAGGCACGTGGAATTTGGACTTTGAACATTTTTCCTGTTCATCAAAATGGCACATGGATTTTTATCTTTAAAAATTTTTTCCTGTTAACAAATATTCACGTGGATTTTGATCTTTAAAACTTTTCTGTCGATCAAAAATCCACGTGGACTTTGGACTTTAAACATTTTCTCCTGTTGATCACAAATCCACGTAGATTTTGGACTTTCAAAATTTTCTCCTGACGATCAAAAAGGCACGTGGAATTTAGAATTTAAAAATTTTTTACTGTCTATCAAAAATCCACGTGGATTTTGTACTTTAAAAATTTTTCTGTCGATCAAAAATCCAAGTGGTTTTTAGACTTTTAAAATTTTTTTCTGTCGATCAGAAATCCACGTGGATTTTGGACATTAAAAAATTAATCCTGTCGATCAAAAATCCACGTGGACTTTGGACTTTTAAAATTTTTTTCTGTCGATCAAAAATCCACGTGGACTGTAGACTTTTAAAATTTTTTTCTGTCGATCACAAATCCACGTGGATTTTGTACTTTAAAATTTTTTCTGTCGATCAAAAATCCACGTGGATTTTGGACTTTAAACATTTTCTCCTGTTGTTTAAAAAATCCCCGTGGATTTTGGACTTTTAAAATTTTTTTCTATCGATCAAAAATCCATGTAGATTTTAGACTTTAAAAGTTTCTTTCTGTCTATCAAAAATCCACGTGGATTTTGAAATTTTAAAATTTTTTTCTGTCGATCACAAATCGACGTAGATTTTGGACTTTCAAAATTTTCTCCTGCCGATCAAAAAGGCACGTGGAATTTAGACTTTAAAAATTTTTTACTGTCTATCAAAAATCCACGTGGATTTTGTACTTTAAAAATTTTTCTGTCGATCAAAAATCGACGTGGACTTTAGAGTTTTAAAATTTTTTTCTGTCGATCACAAAACCACGAGGATTTTGGACTTTAAATTTTTTTTTCTGTCGAGCAAAATTCCACGTGGATTTTGGACTTTAAACATTTTCTCCTGTTGATTAAAAAATCCCCGTGGATTTTGAAATTTTAAAATTTTTTACTGTCGATCAAAAATCCACGTGGATTTTGGACTTTAAATTTTTTTTTCTGTCGAGCAAAATTCCACGTGGATTTTGGACTTTAAAAATTTTCTCCTGTTCATCAAAAAGGCACGTGGATTTTGGACTTTTAAAATTTTTTTCTGTCGATCACAAAACCACGTGGATTTTGGACTTTAAAAATATAATCCTGTCGATTACAAATCCACGTGGATTTTGGACATTAAAAATTTAATCCTGTCGATCAAAAATCCACGTGGATTTTGGACTTTTATAATTTTTTCCTGGCGATCAAAAATCCACGTGGATTTTGGACTTTTATAATTTCTTCCTGGCGATAAAAAATCCACGTGGACTTTAGACCTTTAAAATTTTTTTCTGTCGATCAAAAATCCACGTGGATTTTGGACTTTAAATTTTTTTTTCTGTCGAGCAAAATTCCACGTGGATTTTGGACTTTAAAAATTTTCTCCTGTTCATCAAAAAGGCACGTGGATTTTGATCTTTGAAAATTTTTTCCTGTCTATCAAAAATCTACGTGGATTTTGTACTTTAAATTTTTTTTCTGTCGATCAAAAATCCACGTGGACTTTGGACTTTTAAAATTTTTTTCTGTCGATCACAAAACCACGTGGATTTTGGACTTTAAAAATTTAATCCTGTCGAGCAAAATTCCACGTCGATTTTGTACTTTAAAAATTTTTTTGTCGATCAAAAATCCACGTGGACTTTAGACTTTTAAAATTTTTTTCTGTCGATCACAAATCCACGTGGATTTTGTACTTTAAAATTTTTTCTGTCGATCAAAAATCCACGTGGATTTTGGACTTTAAACATTTTCCCCTGTTGAATAAAAAATCCCCGTGGATTTTGGACTTTTAAAATTTTTTTCTATCGATCAAAAAACCATGTAGATTTTAGACTTTAAAATTTTCTTTCTGTCTATCAAAAATCCACGTGGATTTTGAAATTTTAAAATTTTTTTCTGTCGATCACAAATCCACGTAGATTTTGGACTTTCAAAATTTTCTCCTGCCGATCAAAAAGGCACGTGGAATTTAGACTTTCAAAATTTTTTACTGTCTATCAAAAATCCACGTGGATTTTGTACTTTAAAAATTTTTCTGTCGATCAAAAATCCACGTGGACTTTAGACTTTTAAAATTTTCTTTCTGTCTATCAAAAATCCACGTGGATTTTGAAATTTTAAAATTTTTTTCTGTCGATCAAAAATCCACGTGGATTTTGGACTTTAAACATTTTCCCCTGTTGAATAAAAAATCCCCGTGGATTTTGGACTTTTAAAATTTTTTTCTATCGATCAAAAAACCATGTAGATTTTAGACTTTAAAATTTTCTTTCTGTCTATCAAAAATCCACGTGGATTTTGAAATTTTAAAATTTTTTTCTGTCGATCACAAATCCACGTAGATTTTGGACTTTCAAAATTTTCTCCTGCCGATCAAAAAGGCACGTGGAATTTAGACTTTCAAAATTTTTTACTGTCTATCAAAAATCCACGTGGATTTTGGACTTTAAATTTTTTTTCTGTCGAGCAAAATTCCACGTCGATTTTGGACTTTAAAAATTTTCTCCTGTTCATCAAAAAGGCACGTGGATTTTGATCTTTGAAAATTTTTTCCTGTTATCAAAAATCCAATTGGATTTTGATCTTTAAAAATTTTTCTGTCGACCAAAAATCCACGTGGACTTTAGACTTTTAAAATTTTTTTCTGTCGATCACAAATCCACGTGGATTTTGAACATTAAAAATTTAATCCTGTCGATCAAAAATCCACGTGGATTTTGGACTTTTATAATTTTTTCCTGGCGATAAAAAATCCACGTGGACTTTAGACTTTTAAAATTTTCTCCTGTTGATCAAAAATCCACGTGGATTTTGGACTTTAAACATTTTCTTCTGTTGATTAAAAAATCCCCGTGGATTTTGGACTTTTAAATTTTTTTTCTATCGATCAAAAATCCATGTGGATTTTGGACTTTAAAATTTTCTTTCTGTCTATCAAAAATCCACGTGGATTTTGTACTTTAAATTTTTTTTCTGTCGATCACAAATCCACGTGGATTTTGGACTTTAAAAATTTAATCCTATCGATCAAAAACCCACGTCGATTTTGGACTTTAAAAATTTTCTCCTGTTGATCAAAAATCCACGTGGATTTTGGACTTTAAATTTTTTTTTCTGTCGAGCAAAATTCCACGTCGATTTTGTACTTTAAAAATTTTTTTGTCGATCAAAAATCCACGTGGACTTTAGAGTTTTAAAATTTTTTTCTGTCGATCACAAATCCACGTGGATTTTGGACTTGAAAAATTTAATCCTGCTTATCAAAAATCCACGTGGATTTTGTACTTTAAATTTTTTTTCTGTCGATCAAAAATCCACGTGGACTTTGGACTTTAAAAATTTTTTTCTGTCGATCACAAAACCACGAGGATTTTGGACTTTAAAAATGTAATCCTGTCGATCAAAAATCCACACGGATTTTGAACTTTTAAATTTTTTTTCTGTCGATCACAAATCCACATGGATTTTGTACTTTTAAAATTTTTCTGTCGATCACAAATCCACGTGGATTTTGGACTTTAAACATTTTCTCCTGTTGATCAAAAATCCACGTGGATTTTGGACTTTTAAAATTTTTTTCTGTCGATAACAAAACCACGAGGATTTTGGACTTTAAAAATTTAATCCTGTCGATCAAAAATCCACGTGGATTTTGAACTTTTAAATTTTTTTTCTGTCGATCAAAAATCCACGTGGATTTTGTACTTTAAAATTTTTTCTGTCGATCAAAAATCCACGTGGATTTTGGACTTTAAACATTTTCCCCTGTTGAATAAAAAATCCCCGTGGATTTTGGACTTTTAAAATTTTTTTCTATCGATCAAAAAACCATGTAGATTTTAGACTTTAAAATTTTCTTTCTGTCTATCAAAAATCCACGTGGATTTTGAAATTTTAAAATTTTTTTCTGTCGATCACAAATCCACGTAGATTTTGGACTTTCAAAATTTTCTCCTGCCGATCAAAAAGGCACGTGGAATTTAGACTTTCAAAATTTTTTACTGTCTATCAAAAATCCACGTGGATTTTGTACTTTAAAAATTTTTCTGTCGATCAAAAATCCACGTGGACTTTAGACTTTTAAAATTTTCTTTCTGTCTATCAAAAATCCACGTGGATTTTGAAATTTTAAAATTTTTTTCTGTCGATCAAAAATCCACGTGGATTTTGGACTTTAAACATTTTCCCCTGTTGAATAAAAAATCCCCGTGGATTTTGGACTTTTAAAATTTTTTTCTATCGATCAAAAAACCATGTAGATTTTAGACTTTAAAATTTTCTTTCTGTCTATCAAAAATCCACGTGGATTTTGAAATTTTAAAATTTTTTTCTGTCGATCACAAATCCACGTAGATTTTGGACTTTCAAAATTTTCTCCTGCCGATCAAAAAGGCACGTGGAATTTAGACTTTCAAAATTTTTTACTGTCTATCAAAAATCCACGTGGATTTTGGACTTTAAATTTTTTTTCTGTCGAGCAAAATTCCACGTCGATTTTGGACTTTAAAAATTTTCTCCTGTTCATCAAAAAGGCACGTGGATTTTGATCTTTGAAAATTTTTTCCTGTTATCAAAAATCCAATTGGATTTTGATCTTTAAAAATTTTTCTGTCGACCAAAAATCCACGTGGACTTTAGACTTTTAAAATTTTTTTCTGTCGATCACAAATCCACGTGGATTTTGAACATTAAAAATTTAATCCTGTCGATCAAAAATCCACGTGGATTTTGGACTTTTATAATTTTTTCCTGGCGATAAAAAATCTACGTGGACTTTAGACTTTTAAAATTTTCTCCTGTTGATCAAAAATCCATGTGGATTTTGGACTTTAAAATTTTCTTTCTGTCTATCAAAAATCCACGTGGATTTTGTACTTTAAATTTTTTTTCTGTCGATCACAAATCCACGTGGATTTTGGACTTTAAAAATTTAATCCTATCGATCAAAAACCCACGTCGATTTTGGACTTTAAAAATTTTCTCCTGTTGATCAAAAATCCACGTGGATTTTGGACTTTAAATTTTTTTTTCTGTCGAGCAAAATTCCACGTCGATTTTGTACTTTAAAAATTTTTTTGTCGATCAAAAATCCACGTGGACTTTAGAGTTTTAAAATTTTTTTCTGTCGATCACAAATCCACGTGGATTTTGGACTTGAAAAATTTAATCCTGCTTATCAAAAATCCACGTGGATTTTGTACTTTAAATTTTTTTTCTGTCGATCAAAAATCCACGTGGACTTTGGACTTTAAAAATTTTTTTCTGTCGATCACAAAACCACGAGGATTTTGGACTTTAAAAATGTAATCCTGTCGATCAAAAATCCACACGGATTTTGAACTTTTAAATTTTTTTTCTGTCGATCACAAATCCACATGGATTTTGTACTTTAAAAATTTTTCTGTCGATCACAAATCCACGTGGATTTTGGACTTTAAACATTTTCTCCTGTTGATCAAAAATCCACGTGGATTTTGGACTTTTAAAATTTTTTTCTGTCGATAACAAAACCACGAGGATTTTGGACTTTTAAAATTTAATCCTGTCGATCAAAAATCCACGTGGATTTTGAACTTTTAAATTTTTTTTCTGTCGATCAAAAATCCACGTGGACTTTGGACTTTTAAAATTTTTTTCTGTCGATCACAAATCCACGTGGATTTTGGACTTTAAAAATTTAATCCTGTCTATCAAAAATCCACGTGGATTTTGTACTTTAAATTTTTTTTCTGTCGATCAAAAATCCACATGGATTTTGGACTTTTAAAATTTTTTTCTGTCGATCACAAAACCACGAGGATTTTGGACTTTAAAAATTTAATCCTGTCGATCAAAAATCCACGTGGATTTTGAACTTTTAAATTTTTTTTCTGTCGATCAAAAATCCACGTGGACTTTGGACTTTTAAAATATTTTCTGTCGATCAAAAATCCACGTGGATTTTGGACTTTAAACATTTTCTCCTGTTGATTAAAAAATTCCCGTGGATTTTGGACTTTCAAAATTTTTTTCTATCGATCAAAAATCCATGTAGATTTTAGACTTTAAAATTTTCTTTCTGTCTATCAAAAATCCACGTGGATTTTGAAATTTTAAAATTTTTTCTGTCGATCACAAATCCACGTAGATTTTGGACTTTCAAAATTTTCTCCTGCCGATCAAAAAGGCACGTGGAATTTAGACTTTAAAAATTTTTTACTGTCTATCAAAAATCCACGTGGATTTTGTACTTTAAATTTTTTTTCTGTCGATCAAAAATCCACGTGGACTTTGGACTTTTAAAATTTTTTTCTGTCGATCACAAAACCACGAGGATTTTGGACTTTAAAAATTTAATCCTGTCGATCAAAAATCCACGTGGATTTTAAACTTTTAAATTTTTTTTCTGTCGATCACAAATCCACGTAGATTTTGGACTTTCAAAATTTTCTCCTGCCGATCAAAAAGGCACGTGGAATTTAGACTTTAAAAATTTTTTACTGTCTATCAAAAATCCACGTGGATTTTGTACTTTAAAAATTTTTCTGTCGATCAAAAATCCAAGTGGACTTTAGACTTTTAAAATTTTTTTCTGTCGATCAGAAATCCACGTGGATTTTGGACATTAAAAAATTAATCCTGTCGATCAAGAATCCACGTGGACTTTGGACTTTTAAAATTTTTTTCTGTCGATCAAAAATCCACGTGGACTGTAGACTTTTAAAATTTTTTTCTGTCGATCACAAATCCACGTGGATTTTGGACTTTTAAAATTTTTTTTTGTCGATCACAAATCCACGTGGATTTTGTACTTTAAATTTTTTTTCTGTTGAGCAAAATTCCACGTGGATTTTGGACTTTAAAAATATTCTTCTTTCTATAAAAAATTCAAAACGAATTTGAACTTTCCAAATTTTCTCCTGGCGATCAAAAAGGCACGTGGAATTTGGACTTTAAAAATTTTTCCTGTCGATCAAAAGGCACGTGGAATTTGGACTTTGAACATTTTTCCTGTTCATCAAAATGGCACATGGATTTTTATCTTTAAAAATTTTTTCCTGTTAACAAATATTCACGTGGATTTTGATCTTTAAAACTTTTCTGTCGATCAAAAATCCACGTGGACTTTGGACTTTAAACATTTTCTCCTGTTGATCACAAATCCACGTGGATTTTGGACTTTAAAAATTTTCTCCTGACGATCAAAAAGGTACGTGGAATTTAGACTTTAAAAATTTTTTACTGTCTATCAAAAATCCACGTGGATTTTGTACTTTAAAAATTTTTCTGTCGATCAAAAATCCAAGTGGACATTAGACTTTTAAAATTTTTTTCTGTCGATCAGAAATCCACGTGGATTTTGGACATTAAAAAATTAATCCTGTCGATCAAAAATCCACGTGGACTTTGGACTTTTAAAATTTTTTTCTGTCGATCAAAAATCCACGTGGACTGTAGACTTTTAAAATTTTTTTCTGTCGATCACAAATCCACGTGGATTTTGGACTTTTAAAATTTTTTTCTGTCGATCACAAATCCACGTGGATTTTGGACTTTTAAAATTTAATCCTGTCTATCAAACATCCACGTGGATTTTGTACTTTAAATTTTTTTCTGTTGAGCAAAATTCCACGTGGATTTTGGACTTTAAAAATATTCTTCTTTCTATAAAAAATTCAAAACGAATTTGAACTTTCAAAATTTTCTCCTGCCGATCAAAAAGGCACGTGGAATTTGGACTTGAAAAATTTAATCCTGCTTATCAAAAATCCACGTGGATTTTGTACTTTAAAAATTTTTCTGTCGATCAAAAATCCAAGTGGACTTTAGACTTTTAAAATTTTTTTCTGTCGATCAGAAATCCACGTGGATTTTGGACATTAAAAAATTAATCCTGTCGATCAAAAATCCACGTGGACTTTGGACTTTTAAAATTTTTTTCTGTCGATCAAAAATCCACGTGGACTGTAGACTTTTAAAATTTTTTTCTGTCGATCAAAAATCCACGTGGATTTTGAACTTTTAAAATTTTTTTCTGTCGATCACAAATCCACGTGGATTTTGGACTTTAAAAATTTAATCCTGTCTATCAAAAATCCACGTGGATTTTGTACTTTAAATTTTTTTTCTGTCGATCAAAAATCCACATGGATTTTGGACTTTTAAAATTTTTTTCTGTCGATCACAAAACCACGAGGATTTTGGACTTTAAAAATTTAATCCTGTCGATCAAAAATCCACGTGGATTTTGAACTTTTAAATTTTTTTTCTGTCGATCAAAAATCCACGTGGACTTTGGACTTTTAAAATTTTTTCTGTCGATCAAAAATCCACGTGGATTTTGGACTTTAAACATTTTCTCCTGTTGATTAAAAAATTCCCGTGGATTTTGGACTTTTAAAATTTTTTTCTATCGATCAAAAATCCATGTAGATTTTAGACTTTAAAATTTTCTTTCTGTCTATCAAAAATCCACGTGGATTTTGAAATTTTAAAATTTTTTCTGTCGATCACAAATCCACGTAGATTTTGGACTTTCAAAATTTTCTCCTGCCGATCAAAAAGGCACGTGGAATTTAGACTTTAAAAATTTTTTACTGTCTATCAAAAATCCACGTGGATTTTGTACTTTAAATTTTTTTTCTGTCGATCAAAAATCCACGTGGACTTTGGACTTTTAAAATTTTTTTCTGTCGATCACAAAACCACGAGGATTTTGGACTTTAAAAATTTAATCCTGTCGATCAAAAATCCACGTGGATTTTAAACTTTTAAATTTTTTTTCTGTCGATCACAAATCCACGTGGATTTTGGACTTTAAAAATTTAATCCTGTCGAACAAAAATCCACGTGGATTTTAGACTTTTAAATTTTTTTTCTGTCGATCACAAATCCACGTGGATTTTGGACATTAAAAATTTAATCCTGTCGATCAAAAATCCACGTGGATTTTGGACTTTTAAAATTTTTTCCTGGCGATAAAAAATCCACGTGGACTTTAGACTTTTAAAATTTTCTCCTGTTAATCAAAAATCCACGTGGATTTTGGACTTTAAACATTTTCTTCTGTTGATTAAAAAATCCCCGTGGATTTTGGACTTTTAAAATTTTTTTCTATCGATCAAAAATCCATGTGGATTTTGGACTTTAAAATTTTCTTTCTGTCTATCAAAAATCCACGTGGATTTTGTACTTTAAATTTTTTTTCTTTCGATCAAAAATCCACGTGGACTTTGGACTTTTAAAATTTTTTTCTGTCGATCACAAATCCACGTGGATTTTGGACTTTAAAAAATTTAATCCTGTCTATCAAAAATCCACGTGGATTTTGTACTTTAAATTTTTTTTCTGTCGATCAAAAACCCACATGGACTTTGGACTTTTAAAATTTTTTTCTGTCGATCACAAATCCACGTGGATTTTGGACTTTAAAAATTTAATCCTATCGATCAAAAACCCACGTCGATTTTGGACTTTAAAAATTTTCTCCTGTTGATCAAAAATCCACGTGGATTTTGGATTTTAAAAATTTTTTTCTGTCTATTAAAAATCCACGTGGATTTTGAAATTTTAAAATTTTTTTCTGTCGATCAAAAATCCACGTGGACTTTGGACCTTTAAAATTTTTTTCTGTCTATTAAAAATCCACGTGGATTTTGTACTTTATATTTTTTTTCTGTCGATCAAAAATCCACGTGGACTTTGGACTTTTAAAATTTTTTTTCTGTCGATCACAAAACCACGAGGATTTTGGACTTTAAATTTTTTTTTCTGTCGAGCAAAATTCCACGTGGATTTTGGACTTTAAAAATTTTCTCCTGTTCATCAAAAAAGCACGTGGATTTTGATCTTTGAAAATTTTTTCCTGTCTATCAAAAATCCACGTGGATTTTGTACTTTAAAAATTTTTCTGTCGATCAAAAATCCACGTGGACTTTAATCTTTTAAAATTTTTTTCTGTCGATCACAAATCCACGTGGATTTTGGACTTTAAATTTTTTTTTCTGTCGAGCAAAATTCCACGTGGATTTTGGACTTTAAAAATTTTCTCCTGTTCATCAAAAAGGCACGTGGATTTTGGACTTTAAAAATTTTTTTCTGTCGATCACAAAACCACGTGGATTTTGGATTTTAAAAATTTAATCCTGTCGATCACAAATCCACGTGGATTTTGGAATTTAAAAATTTAATCCTGTCGAACAAAAATCCACGTGGATTTTGATCTTTGAAAATTTTTTCCTGTCTATCAAAAATCCACGTGGATTTTGTACTTTAAATTTTTTTTCTGTCGATCAAAAACCCACATGGACTTTGGACTTTTAAAATTTTTTTCTGTCGATCACAAATCCACGTGGATTTTGGACTTTAAAAATTTAATCCTATCGATCAAAAACCCACGTCGATTTTGGACTTTAAAAATTTTCTCCTGTTGATCAAAAATCCACGTGGATTTTGGACTTTAAAAATTTCTTTCTGTCTATCAAAAATCCACGTGGATTTTGAAATTTTAAAATTTTTTTCTGTCGATCAAAAATCCTCGTGGACTTTGGACCTTTAAAATTTTTTTCTGTCTATTAAAAATCCACGTGGATTTTGTACTTTAAATTTTTTTTCTGTCGATCAAAAATCCACGTGGACTTTGGACTTTTAAAATTTTTTTCTGTCGATCACAAAACCACGAGGATTTTGGACTTTAAATTTTTTTTTCTGTCGAGCAAAATTCCACGTGGATTTTGGACTTTAAAAATTTTCTCCTGTTCATCAAAAAAGCACGTGGATTTTGATCTTTGAAAATTTTTTCCTGTCTATCAAAAATCCACGTGGATTTTGTACTTTAAAAATTTTTCTGTCGATCAAAAATCCACTTGGACTTTAATCTTTTAAAATTTTTTTCTGTCGATCACAAATCCACGTGGAGTTTGGACTTTAAATTTTTTTTTCTGTCGAGCAAAATTCCACGTGGATTTTGGACTTTAAAAATTTTCTCCTGTTCATCAAAAAGGCACGAGGATTTTGGACTTTAAAATGTTTTTTCTGTCGATCACAATACCACGTGGATTTTGGATTTTAAAAATTTAATCCTGTCGATCACAAATCCACGTGGATTTTGGAATTTAAAAATTTAATCCTGTCGAACAAAAATCCACGTGGATTTTAGACTTTTAAAATTTTTTTCTGTCGATCACAAATCCACGTGGATTTTGGACATTAAAAATTTAATCCTGTCGATCAAAAATCCACGTGGATTTTGATCTTTGAAAATTTTTTCCTGTCTATCAAAAATCCACGTCGATTTTGTACTTTAAATTTTTTTTCTGTCGATCAAAAATCCACGTGGACTTTGGACTTTTAAAATTTTTTTCTGTCGATCACAAATCCACGTGGATTTTGGACTTTAAAAATTTAATCCTGTCTATCAAAAATCCACGTGGATTTTGTACTTTAAATTTTTTTTCTGTCGATCAAAAACCCACATGGACTTTGGACTTTTAAAATTTTTTTCTGTCGATCACAAATCCACGTGGATTTTGGACTTTAAAAATTTCTTTCTGTCTATCAAAAATCCACGTGGATTTTGAAATTTTAAAATTTTTTTCTGTCGATCAAAAATCCACGTGGACTTTGGACCTTTAAAATTTTTTTCTGTCTATTAAAAATCCACGTGGATTTTGTACTTTAAATTTTTTTTCTGTCGATCAAAAATCCACGTGGACTTTGGACTTTTAAAATTTTTTTCTGTCGATCACAAAACCACGAAGATTTTGGACTTTAAATTTTTTTTTCTGTCGAGCAAAATTCCACGTGGATTTTGGACTTTAAACATTTTCTCCTGTTGATTAAAAAATCCCAGTGGATTTTGAAATTTTAAAATTTTTTACTGTCGATCAAAAATCCACGTGGATTTTGGACTTTAAATTTTTTTTTCTGTCGAGCAAAATTCCACGTGGATTTTGGACTTTAAAAATTTTCTCCTGTTCATCAAAAAGGCACGTGGATTTTGGACTTTTAAAATTTTTTTCTGTCGATCACAAAACCACGTGGATTTTGGACTTTAAAAATTTAATCCTGTCGATTACAAATCCACGTGGATTTTGGACATTAAAAATTTAATCCTGTCGATCAAAAATCCACGTGGATTTTGGACTTTTATAATTTTTTCCTGGCGATCAAAAATCCACGTGGATTTTGGACTTTTATAATTTTTTCCTGGCGATAAAAAATCCACGTGGACTTTAGACCTTTAAAATTTTTTTCTGTCGATCAAAAATCCACGTGGACTTTAGACATTTAAAATTTTTTTCTGTCGATCAGAAATCGACGTGGATTTTGGACATTAAAAAATTAATCCTGTCTATCAAAAATCCACGTGGATTTTGTACTTTAAATTTTTTTTCTGTTGAGCAAAATTCCACGTGGATTTTGGACTTTAAAAATATTCTTCTTTCTATAAAAAATTCAAAACGAATTTGAACTTTCAAAATTTTCTCCTGCCGATCAAAAAGGCACGTGGAATTTGGACTTTAAACATTTTTCCTGTCGATCAAAAAGGCACGTGGAATTTGGACTTTGAACATTTTTCCTGTTCATCAAAATGGCACATGGATTTTTATCTTTAAAAATTTTTTCCTGTTAACAAATATTCACGTGGATTTTGATCTTTAAAACTTTTCTGTCGATCAAAAATCCACGTGGACTTTGGACTTTAAACATTTTCTCCTGTTGATCACAAATCCACGTAGATTTTGGACTTTCAAAATTTTCTCCTGCCGATCAAAAAGGCACGTGGAATTTAGAATTTAAAAATTTTTTACTGTCTATCAAAAATCCACGTGGATTTTGTACTTTAAAAATTTTTCTGTCGATCAAAAATCCAAGTGGTTTTTAGACTTTTAAAATTTTTTTCTGTCGATCAGAAATCCACGTGGATTTTGGACATTAAAAAATTAATCCTGTCGATCAAAAATCCACGTGGACTTTGGACTTTTAAAATTTTTTTCTGTCGATCAAAAATCCACGTGGACTGTAGACTTTTAAAATTTTTTTCTGTCGATCACAAATCCACGTGGATTTTGGACTTTAAATTTTTTTTCTGTCAAGCAAAATTCCACGTCGATTTTGGACTTTAAAAATTTTCTCCTGTTCATCAAAAAGGCACGTGGATTTTGGACTTTTAAAATTTTTTTCTGTCGATCACAAAACCACGTGGATTTTGGACTTTAAAAATTTAATCCTGTCGATCACAAATCCACGTGGATTTTGGACTTTAAAATTTTAATCCTGTCGAACAAAAATCCACGTGGATTTTGGACTTGAAAAATTTAATCCTGCTTATCAAAAATCCATGTGGATTTTGTACTTTAAATTTTTTTTCTGTCGATCAAAAATCCACGTGGATTTTGAACTTTAAAATTTTTTTTCTGTCGATCAAAAATCCACGTGGACTTTGGACTTTTAAAATTTTTTTCTGTCGATCACAAATCCACGTGGATTTTGGACTTTAAAAATTTAATCCTGTCTATCAAAAATCCACGTGGATTTTGTACTTTAAATTTTTTTTCTGTCGATCAAAAATCCACATGGATTTTGGACTTTAAACATTTTCTCCTGTTGATCAAAAATCCACGTGGATTTTGGACTTTTAAAATTTTTTTCTGTCGATCACAAAACCACGAGGATTTTGGACTTTAAAAATTTAATCCTGTCGATCAAAAATCCACGTGGATTTTGAACTTTTAAATTTTTTTTCTGTCGATCAAAAATCCACGTGGACTTTGGACTTTTAAAATTTTTTTCTGTCGATCACAAATCCACGTGGATTTTGGACTTTAAAAATTTAATCCTGTCTATCAAAAATCCACGTGGATTTTGTACTTTAAATTTTTTTTCTGTCGATCAAAAATCCACATGGACTTTGGACTTTTAAAATTTTTTTCTGTCGATCACAAATCCACGTGGATTTTGTACTTTAAAATTTTTTCTGTCGATCAAAAATCCACGTGGATTTTGGACTTTAAACATTTTCTCCTGTTGATTAAAAAATCCCCGTGGATTTTGGACTTTTAAAATTTTTTTCTATCGATCAAAAATCCATGTAGATTTTAGACTTTAAAAGTTTCTTTCTGTCTATCAAAAATCCACATGGACTTTGGACTTTTAAAATTTTTTTCTGTCGATCACAAATCCACGTGGATTTTGTACTTTAAAATTTTTTCTGTCGATCAAAAATCCACGTGGATTTTGGACTTTAAACATTTTCTCCTGTTGATTAAAAAATCCCCGTGGATTTTGAAATTTTAAAATTTTTTACTGTCGATCAAAAATCCACGTGGATTTTGGACTTTAAATTTTTTTTTCTGTCGAGCAAAATTCCACGTGGATTTTGGACTTTAAAAATTTTCTTCTGTTCATCAAAAAGGCACGTGGATTTTGGACTTTTAAAATTTTTTTCTGTCGATCACAAAACCACGTGGATTTTGGACTTTAAAAATATAATCCTGTCGATTACAAATCCACGTGGATTTTGGACATTAAAAATTTAATCCTGTCGATCAAAAATCCACGTGGATTTTGGACTTTTATAATTTTTTCCTGGCGATCAAAAATCCACGTGGATTTTGGACTTTTATAATTTCTTCCTGGCGATAAAAAATCCACGTGGACTTTAGACCTTTAAAATTTTTTTCTGTCGATCAAAAATCCACGTGGATTTTGGACTTTAAATTTTTTTTTCTGTCGAGCAAAATTCCACGTGGATTTTGGACTTTAAAAATTTTCTCCTGTTCATCAAAAAGGCACGTGGATTTTGATCTTTGAAAATTTTTTCCTGTCTATCAAAAATCCACGTGGATTTTGAACTTTAAAATTTTTTTTCTGTCGATCAAAAATCCACGTGGACTTTGGACTTTTAAAATTTTTTTCTGTCGATCACAAATCCACGTGGATTTTGGACTTTAAAAATTTAATCCTGTCTATCAAAAATCCACGTGGATTTTGTACTTTAAATTTTTTTTCTGTCGATCAAAAATCCACATGGATTTTGGACTTTAAACATTTTCTCCTGTTGATCAAAAATCCACGTGGATTTTGGACTTTTAAAATTTTTTTCTGTCGATCACAAAACCACGAGGATTTTGGACTTTAAAAATTTAATCCTGTCGATCAAAAATCCACGTGGATTTTGAACTTTTAAATTTTTTTTCTGTCGATCAAAAATCCACGTGGACTTTGGACTTTTAAAATTTTTTCTGTCGATCAAAAATCCACGTGGATTTTGGACTTTAAACATTTTCCCCTGTTGAATAAAAAATCCCCGTGGATTTTGGACTTTTAAAATTTTTTTCTATCGATCAAAAAACCATGTAGATTTTAGACTTTAAAATTTTCTTTCTGTCTATCAAAAATCCACGTGGATTTTGAAATTTTAAAATTTTTTTCTGTCGATCACAAATCCACGTAGATTTTGGACTTTCAAAATTTTCTCCTGCCGATCAAAAAGGCACGTGGAATTTAGACTTTCAAAATTTTTTACTGTCTATCAAAAATCCACGTGGATTTTGTACTTTAAATTTTTTTTCTGTCGATCAAAAATCCACATGGACTTTGGACTTTTAAAATTTTTTTCTGTCGATCACAAATCCACGTGGATTTTGTACTTTAAAATTTTTTCTGTCGATCAAAAATCCACGTGGATTTTGGACTTTAAACATTTTCTCCTGTTGATTAAAAAATCCCCGTGGATTTTGGACTTTTAAAATTTTTTTCTATCGATCAAAAATCCATGTAGATTTTAGACTTTAAAATTTTCTTTCTGTCTATCAAAAATCAACGTGGATTTTGAAATTTTAAAATTTTTTTCTGTCGATCACAAATCCACGTAGATTTTGGACTTTCAAAATTTTCTCCTGCCGATCAAAAAGGCACGTGGAATTTAGACTTTAAAAATTTTTTACTGTCTATCAAAAATCCACGTGGACTTTAGACTTTTAAAATTTTTTTGTCGATCACAAATCCACGTGGATTTTGGACTTTAAAAATTTAATCCTGTCGATCAAAAATCCACGTGGATTTTGGACTTTTAAATTTTTTTTCTTTTGATCAAAAATCCACGTGGATTTTGGACTTTCAAAATTTAATCCTGTCAATAAAAATCCACGTGGATTTTGAACTTTTAAAATTTTTTTCTGTCGATCACAAATCCACGTGGATTTTGGACTTTAAATTTTTTTTTCTGTCGAGCAAAATTCCACATCGATTTTGGACTTTAAAAATTTTCTCCTGTTCATCAAAAACGCACGTGGATTTTGATCTTTGAAAACTTTTTCCTGTTATCATAAATCCACGTGGATTTTGATCTTTAAAAATTTTTCTGTCGATCAAAAATCCACGTGGACTTTAGACTTTTAAAATTATTTTCTGTCGATCACAAATCCACGTGGATTTTGGACATTAAAAAATTAATCCTGTCGATCAAAAATCCACGTGGATTTTGAACATTAAAAATTTAATCCTGTCGATCAAAAATCCACGTGGATTTTGGACTTTCAAAATTTTCTCCTGTCGATCAAAAAGGCACGTGGAATTTAGACTTTGAAAATTTTTTACTGTCGATCAAAAATCCACGTGGATTTTGGACATTAAAAATTTAATCCTGTCGATCAAAAATCCACGTGGATTTTGGACTTTTAAAATTTTTTTCTGTCGATCACAAATCCACGTGGATTTTGGACATTAAAAAATTAATCCTGTCTATCAAAAATCCACGTGGATTTTGTACTTTAAATTTTTTTTCTGTCGATCACAAATCCACGTGGATTTTGGACTTTCAAAATTTTCTCCTGCCGATCAAAAAGGCACGTGGAATTTAGACTTTGAAAATTTTTTACTGTTGATCAAAAATCCACGTGGATTTTGGACATTAAAAATTTAATCCTGTCGATCAAAAATCCACGTGGATTTTGGACTTTCAAAATTTTCTCCTCTCGATCAAAAATCCAAGTGGACTTTAGACTTTTAAAATTTTTTTCTGTCGATCACAAATCCACGTGGATTTTGAACATTAAAAATTTAATCCTGTCGATCAAAAATCCACGTGGATTTTGGACTTTTATAATTTTTTCCTGGCGATAAAAAATCCACGTGGACTTTAGACTTTTAAAATTTTCTCCTGTTGATCAAAAATCCACGTGGATTTTGGACTTTAAACATTTTCTTCTGTTGATTAAAAAATCCCCGTGGATTTTGGACTTTTAAAATTTTTTTCTATCGATCAAAAATCCATGTGGATTTTGGACTTTCAAAATTTTCTCCTCTCGATCAAAAATCCAAGTGGACTTTAGACTTTTAAAATTTTTTTCTGTCGATCACAAATCCACGTGGATTTTGAACATTAAATATTTAATCCTGTCGATCAAAAATCCACGTGGATTTTGGACTTTTATAATTTTTTCCTGGCGATAAAAAATCCACGTGGACTTTAGACTTTTAAAATTTTCTCCTGTTGATCAAAAATCCACGTGGATTTTGGACTTTAAACATTTGCTTCTGTTAATTAAAAAATCCCCGTGGATTTTGGACTTTTAAAATTTTTTTCTATCGATCAAAAATCCATGTGGATTTTAGACTTTAAAATTTTCTTGCTGTCTATCAAAAATCCACGTGGATTTTGAACTTTTAAAATTTTTTTCTGTCGATCACAAATCCACGTGGATTTTGGACTTTAAATTTTTTTTTCTGTCGAGCAAAATTCCACGTGGATTTTGGACTTTCAAAATTTTCTCCTGCCGATCAAAAAGGCACGTGGAATTTGGACTTAAAAAATTTTATCCTGTTGATCAAAAATCCACTTGGATTTTGTACTTTAAAAATTTTTCTGTCGATCAAAAATCCACGTGGACTTTAGACCTTTAAAATTTTTTTCTGTCGATCACAAATCCACGTGGATTTTGGACTTTAAAAATTTAATCCTGTCTATCAAAAATCCACGTGGATTTTGTACTTTAAATTTTTTTTCTGTCGATCAAAAATCCACATGGACTTTGGACTTTTAAAATTTTTTTCTGTCGATCACAAATCCACGTGGATTTTGTACTTTAAAATTTTTTCTGTCGATCAAAAATCCACGTGGATTTTTGACTTTAAACATTTTCTCCTGTTGATTAAAAAATCCCCGTGGATTTTGGACTTTTAAAATTTTTTTCTATCGATCAAAAATCCATGTAGATTTTAGACTTTAAAATTTTCTTTCTGTCTATCAAAAATCAACGTGGATTTTGAAATTTTAAAATTTTTTTCTGTCGATCACAAATCCACGTAGATTTTGGACTTTCAAAATTTTCTCCTGCCGATCAAAAAGGCACGTGGAATTTAGACTTTAAAAATTTTTTACTGTCTATCAAAAATCCACGTGGACTTTAGACTTTTAAAATTTTTTTGTCGATCACAAATCCACGTGGATTTTGGACTTTAAAAATTTAATCCTGTCGATCAAAAATCCACGTGGATTTTGGACTTTTAAATTTTTTTTCTTTTGATCAAAAATCCACGTGGATTTTGGACTTTCAAAATTTAATCCTGTCAATAAAAATCCACGTGGATTTTGAACTTTTAAAATTTTTTTCTGTCGATCACAAATCCACGTGGATTTTGGACTTTAAATTTTTTTTTCTGTCGAGCAAAATTCCACATCGATTTTGGACTTTAAAAATTTTCTCCTGTTCATCAAAAACGCACGTGGATTTTGATCTTTGAAAACTTTTTCCTGTTATCATAAATCCACGTGAATTTTGATCTTTAAAAATTTTTCTGTCGATCAAAAATCCACGTGGACTTTAGACTTTTAAAATTATTTTCTGTCGATCACAAATCCACGTGGATTTTGGACATTAAAAAATTAATCCTGTCGATCAAAAATCCACGTGGATTTTGAACATTAAAAATTTAATCCTGTCGATCAAAAATCCACGTGGATTTTGGACTTTCAAAATTTTCTCCTGTCCATCAAAAAGGCACGTGGAATTTAGACTTTGAAAATTTTTTACTGTCGATCAAAAATCCACGTGGATTTTGGACATTAAAAATTTAATCCTGTCGATCAAAAATCCACGTGGATTTTGGACTTTTAAAATTTTTTTCTGTCGATCACAAATCCACGTGGATTTTGGACATTAAAAAATTAATCCTGTCTATCAAAAATCCACGTGGATTTTGTACTTTAAATTTTTTTTCTGTCGATCACAAATCCACGTGGATTTTGGACTTTCAAAATTTTCTCCTGCCGATCAAAAAGGCACGTGGAATTTAGACTTTGAAAATTTTTTACTGTTGATCAAAAATCCACGTGGATTTTGGACATTAAAAATTTAATCCTGTCGATCAAAAATCCACGTGGATTTTGGACTTTCAAAATTTTCTCCTCTCGATCAAAAATCCAAGTGGACTTTAGACTTTTAAAATTTTTTTCTGTCGATCACAAATCCACGTGGATTTTGAACATTAAAAATTTAATCCTGTCGATCAAAAATCCACGTGGATTTTGGACTTTTATAATTTTTTCCTGGCGATAAAAAATCCACGTGGACTTTAGACTTTTAAAATTTTCTCCTGTTGATCAAAAATCCACGTGGATTTTGGACTTTAAACATTTTCTTCTGTTGATTAAAAAATCCCCGTGGATTTTGGACTTTTAAAATTTTTTTCTATCGATCAAAAATCCATGTGGATTTTGGACTTTCAAAATTTTCTCCTCTCGATCAAAAATCCAAGTGGACTTTAGACTTTTAAAATTTTTTTCTGTCGATCACAAATCCACGTGGATTTTGGACATTAAAAAATTAATCCTGTCGATCAAAAAGGCACGTGGATTTTGAACATTAAAAATTTAATCCTGTCGATCAAAAATCCACGTGGATTTTGGACTTTCAAAATTTTCTCCTGTCGATCAAAAAGGCACGTGGAATTTAGACTTTGAAAATTTTTTACTGTCGATCAAAAATCCACGTGGATTTTGGACATTAAAAATTTAATCCTGTCGATCAAAAATCCACGTGGATTTTGGACTTTTAAAATTTTTTTCTGTCGATCACAAATCCACGTGGATTTTGAACATTAAAAATTTAATCCTGTCGATCAAAAATCCACGTGGATTTTGGACTTTTATAATTTTTTCCTGGCGATAAAAAATCCACGTGGACTTTAGACTTTTAAAATTTTCTCCTGTTGATCAAAAATCCACGTGGATTTTGGACTTTAAACATTTTCTTCTGTTGATTAAAAAATCCCCGTGGATTTTGGACTTTTAAAATTTTTTTCTATCGATCAAAAATCCATGTGGATTTTGGACTTTCAAAATTTTCTCCTCTCGATCAAAAATCCAAGTGGACTTTAGACTTTTAAAATTTTTTTTTTGTCGATCACAAATCCACGTGGATTTTGAACATTAAAAATTTAATCCTGTCGATCAAAAATCCACGTGGATTTTGGACTTTTATAATTTTTTCCTGGCGATAAAAAATCCACGTGGACTTTAGACTTTTAAAATTTTCTCCTGTTGATCAAAAATCCACGTGGATTTTGGACTTTAAACATTTTCTTCTGTTGATTAAAAAATCCCCGTGGATTTTGGACTTTTAAAATTTTTTTCTATCGATCAAAAATCCATGTGGATTTTGGACTTTCAAAATTTTCTCCTGCCGATCAAAAAGGCACGTGGAATTTGGACTTAAAAAATTTTATCCTGTTGATCAAAAATCCACTTGGATTTTGTACTTTAAAAATTTTTCTGTCGATCAAAAATCCACGTGGACTTTAGACCTTTAAAATTTTTTTCTGTCGATCACAAATCCACGTGGATTTTGGACTTTAAAAATTTAATCCTGTCTATCAAAAATCCACGTGGATTTTGTACTTTAAATTTTTTTTCTGTCGATCAAAAATCCACATGGACTTTGGACTTTTAAAATGTTTTTCTGTCGATCACAAATCCACGTGGATTTTGTACTTTAAAATTTTTTCTGTCGATCAAAAATCCACGTGGATTTTGGACTTTAAACATTTTCTCCTGTTGATTAAAAAATCCCCGTGGATTTTGGACTTTTAAAATTTTTTTCTATCGATCAAAAATCCATGTAGATTTTAGACTTTAAAATTTTCTTTCTGTCTATCAAAAATCAACGTGGATTTTGAAATTTTAAAATTTTTTTCTGTCGATCACAAATCCACGTAGATTTTGGACTTTCAAAATTTTCTCCTGCCGATCAAAAAGGCACGTGGAATTTAGACTTTAAAAATTTTTTACTGTCTATCAAAAATCCACGTGGACTTTAGACTTTTAAAATTTTTTTGTCGATCACAAATCCACGTGGATTTTGGACTTTAAAAATTTAATCCTGTCGATCAAAAATCCACGTGGATTTTGGACTTTTAAATTTTTTTTCTTTTGATCAAAAATCCACGTGGATTTTGGACTTTCAAAATTTAATCCTGTCAATAAAAATCCACGTGGATTTTGAACTTTTAAAATTTTTTTCTGTCGATCACAAATCCACGTGGATTTTGGACTTTAAATTTTTTTTTCTGTCGAGCAAAATTCCACGTCGATTTTGGACTTTAAAAATTTTCTCCTGTTCATCAAAAACGCACGTGGATTTTGATCTTTGAAAACTTTTTCCTGTTATCATAAATCCACGTGAATTTTGATCTTTAAAAATTTTTCTGTCGATCAAAAATCCACGTGGACTTTAGACTTTTAAAATTATTTTCTGTCGATCACAAATCCACGTGGATTTTGGACATTAAAAAATTAATCCTGTCGATCAAAAAGGCACGTGGATTTTGAACATTAAAAATTTAATCCTGTCGATCAAAAATCCACGTGGATTTTGGACTTTCAAAATTTTCTCCTGTCGATCAAAAAGGCACGTGGAATTTAGACTTTGAAAATTTTTTACTGTCGATCAAAAATCCACGTGGATTTTGGACATTAAAAATTTAATCCTGTCGATCAAAAATCCACGTGGATTTTGGACTTTTAAAATTTTTTTCTGTCGATCACAAATCCACGTGGATTTTGGACATTAAAAAATTAATCCTGTCTATCAAAAATCCACGTGGATTTTGTACTTTAAATTTTTTTTCTGTCGATCACAAATCCACGTGGATTTTGGACTTTCAAAATTTTCTCCTGCCGATCAAAAAGGCACGTGGAATTTAGACTTTGAAAATTTTTTACTGTTGATCAAAAATCCACGTGGATTTTGGACATTAAAAATTTAATCCTGTCGATCAAAAATCCACGTGGATTTTGGACTTTCAAAATTTTCTCCTCTCGATCAAAAATCCAAGTGGACTTTAGACTTTTAAAATTTTTTTCTGTCGATCACAAATCCACGTGGATTTTGAACATTAAAAATTTAATCCTGTCGATCAAAAATCCACGTGGATTTTGGACTTTTATAATTTTTTCCTGGCGATAAAAAATCCACGTGGACTTTAGACTTTTAAAATTTTCTCCTGTTGATCAAAAATCCACGTGGATTTTGGACTTTAAACATTTTCTTCTGTTGATTAAAAAATCCCCGTGGATTTTGGACTTTTAAAATTTTTTTCTATCGATCAAAAATCCATGTGGATTTTGGACTTTCAAAATTTTCTCCTCTCGATCAAAAATCCAAGTGGACTTTAGACTTTTAAAATTTTTTTCTGTCGATCACAAATCCACGTGGATTTTGGACATTAAAAAATTAATCCTGTCGATCAAAAAGGCACGTGGATTTTGAACATTAAAAATTTAATCCTGTCGATCAAAAATCCACGTGGATTTTGGACTTTCAAAATTTTCTCCTGTCGATCAAAAAGGCACGTGGAATTTAGACTTTGAAAATTTTTTACTGTTGATCAAAAATCCACGTGGATTTTGGACATTAAAAATTTAATCCTGTCGATCAAAAATCCACGTGGATTTTGGACTTTTAAAATTTTTTTCTGTCGATCACAAATCCACGTGGATTTTGAACATTAAAAATTTAATCCTGTCGATCAAAAATCCACGTGGATTTTGGACTTTTATAATTTTTTCCTGGCGATAAAAAATCCACGTGGACTTTAGACTTTTAAAATTTTCTCCTGTTGATCAAAAATCCACGTGGATTTTGGACTTTAAACATTTTCTTCTGTTGATTAAAAAATCCCCGTGGATTTTGGACTTTTAAAATTTTTTTCTATCGATCAAAAATCCATGTGGATTTTGGACTTTCAAAATTTTCTCCTCTCGATCAAAAATCCAAGTGGACTTTAGACTTTTAAAATTTTTTTCTGTCGATCACAAATCCACGTGGATTTTGAACATTAAAAATTTAATCCTGTCGATCAAAAATCCACGTGGATTTTGGACTTTTATAATTTTTTCCTGGCGATAAAAAATCCACGTGGACTTTAGACTTTTAAAATTTTCTCCTGTTGATCAAAAATCCACGTGGATTTTGGACTTTAAACATTTTCTTCTGTTGATTAAAAAATCCCCGTGGATTTTGGACTTTTAAAATTTTTTTCTATCGATCAAAAATCCATGTGGATTTTGGACTTTCAAAATTTTCTCCTCTCGATCAAAAATCCAAGTGGACTTTAGACTTTTAAAATTTTTTTCTGTCGATCACAAATCCACGTGGATTTTGAACATTAAAAATTTAATCCTGTCGATCAAAAATCCACGTGGATTTTGGACTTTTATAATTTTTTCCTGGCGATAAAAAATCCACGTGGACTTTAGACTTTTAAAATTTTCTCCTGTTGATCAAAAATCCACGTGGATTTTGGACTTTAAACATTTTCTTCTGTTGATTAAAAAATCCCCGTGGATTTTGGACTTTTAAAATTTTTTTCTATCGATCAAAAATCCATGTGGATTTTGGACTTTCAAAATTTTCTCCTCTCGATCAAAAATCCAAGTGGACTTTAGACTTTTAAAATTTTTTTCTGTCGATCACAAATCCACGTGGATTTTGAACATTAAAAATTTAATCCTGTCGATCAAAAATCCACGTGGATTTTGGACTTTTATAATTTTTTCCTGGCGATAAAAAATCCACGTGGACTTTAGACTTTTAAAATTTTCTCCTGTTGATCAAAAATCCACGTGGATTTTGGACTTTAAACATTTTCTTCTGTTGATTAAAAAATCCCCGTGGATTTTGGACTTTTAAAATTTTTTTCTATCGATCAAAAATCCATGTGGATTTTGGACTTTCAAAATTTTCTCCTCTCCATCAAAAATCCAAGTGGACTTTAGACTTTTAAAATTTTTTTCTGTCGATCACAAATCCACGTGGATTTTGAACATTAAAAATTTAATCCTGTCGATCAAAAATCCACGTGGATTTTGTACTTTAAAATTTTTTCTGTCGATCAAAAATCCACGTGGATTTTGGACTTTAAACATTTTCTCCTGTTGATTAAAAAATCCCCGTGGATTTTGGACTTTTAAAATTTTTTTCTATCGATCAAAAATCCATGTAGATTTTAGACTTTAAAATTTTCTTTCTGTCTATCAAAAATCAACGTGGATTTTGAAATTTTAAAATTTTTTTCTGTCGATCACAAATCCACGTAGATTTTGGACTTTCAAAATTTTCTCCTGCCGATCAAAAAGGCACGTGGAATTTAGACTTTAAAAATTTTTTACTGTCTATCAAAAATCCACGTGGACTTTAGACTTTTAAAATTTTTTTGTCGATCACAAATCCACGTGGATTTTGGACTTTAAAAATTTAATCCTGTCGATCAAAAATCCACGTGGATTTTGGACTTTTAAATTTTTTTTCTTTTGATCAAAAATCCACGTGGATTTTGGACTTTCAAAATTTAATCCTGTCAATAAAAATCCACGTGGATTTTGAACTTTTAAAATTTTTTTCTGTCGATCACAAATCCACGTGGATTTTGGACTTTAAATTTTTTTTTCTGTCGAGCAAAATTCCACGTCGATTTTGGACTTTAAAAATTTTCTCCTGTTCATCAAAAACGCACGTGGATTTTGATCTTTGAAAACTTTTTCCTGTTATCATAAATCCACGTGAATTTTGATCTTTAAAAATTTTTCTGTCGATCAAAAATCCACGTGGACTTTAGACTTTTAAAATTATTTTCTGTCGATCACAAATCCACGTGGATTTTGGACATTAAAAAATTAATCCTGTCGATCAAAAAGGCACGTGGATTTTGAACATTAAAAATTTAATCCTCTCGATCAAAAATCCACGTGGATTTTGGACTTTCAAAATTTTCTCCTGTCGATCAAAAAGGCACGTGGAATTTAGACTTTGAAAATTTTTTACTGTCGATCAAAAATCCACGTGGATTTTGGACATTAAAAATTTAATCCTGTCGATCAAAAATCCACGTGGATTTTGGACTTTTAAAATTTTTTTCTGTCGATCACAAATCCACGTGGATTTTGGACATTAAAAAATTAATCCTGTCTATCAAAAATCCACGTGGATTTTGTACTTTAAATTTTTTTTCTGTCGATCACAAATCCACGTGGATTTTGGACTTTCAAAATTTTCTCCTGCCGATCAAAAAGGCACGTGGAATTTAGACTTTGAAAATTTTTTACTGTTGATCAAAAATCCACGTGGATTTTGGACATTAAAAATTTAATCCTGTCGATCAAAAATCCACGTGGATTTTGGACTTTCAAAATTTTCTCCTCTCGATCAAAAATCCAAGTGGACTTTAGACTTTTAAAATTTTTTTCTGTCGATCACAAATCCACGTGGATTTTGAACATTAAAAATTTAATCCTGTCGATCAAAAATCCACGTGGATTTTGGACTTTTATAATTTTTTCCTGGCGATAAAAAATCCACGTGGACTTTAGACTTTTAAAATTTTCTCCTGTTGATCAAAAATCCACGTGGATTTTGGACTTTAAACATTTTCTTCTGTTGATTAAAAAATCCCCGTGGATTTTGGACTTTTAAAATTTTTTTCTATCGATCAAAAATCCATGTGGATTTTGGACTTTCAAAATTTTCTCCTCTCGATCAAAAATCCAAGTGGACTTTAGACTTTTAAAATTTTTTTCTGTCGATCACAAATCCACGTGGATTTTGGACATTAAAAAATTAATCCTGTCGATCAAAAAGGCACGTGGATTTTGAACATTAAAAATTTAATCCTGTCGATCAAAAATCCACGTGGATTTTGGACTTTCAAAATTTTCTCCTGTCGATCAAAAAGGCACGTGGAATTTAGACTTTGAAAATTTTTTACTGTCGATCAAAAATCCACGTGGATTTTGGACATTAAAAATTTAATCCTGTCGATCAAAAATCCACGTGGATTTTGGACTTTTAAAATTTTTTTCTGTCGATCACAAATCCACGTGGATTTTGAACATTAAAAATTTAATCCTGTCGATCAAAAATCCACGTGGATTTTGGACTTTTATAATTTTTTCCTGGCGATAAAAAATCCACGTGGACTTTAGACTTTTAAAATTTTCTCCTGTTGATCAAAAATCCACGTGGATTTTGGACTTTAAACATTTTCTTCTGTTGATTAAAAAATCCCCGTGGATTTTGGACTTTTAAAATTTTTTTCTATCGATCAAAAATCCATGTGGATTTTGGACTTTCAAAATTTTCTCCTCTCGATCAAAAATCCAAGTGGACTTTAGACTTTTAAAATTTTTTTCTGTCGATCACAAATCCACGTGGATTTTGAACATTAAAAATTTAATCCTGTCGATCAAAAATCCACGTGGATTTTGGACTTTTATAATTTTTTCCTGGCGATAAAAAATCCACGTGGACTTTAGACTTTTAAAATTTTCTCCTGTTGATCAAAAATCCACGTGGATTTTGGACTTTAAACATTTTCTTCTGTTGATTAAAAAATCCCCGTGGATTTTGGACTTTTAAAATTTTTTTCTATCGATCAAAAATCCATGTGGATTTTGGACTTTCAAAATTTTCTCCTCTCGATCAAAAATCCAAGTGGACTTTAGACTTTTAAAATTTTTTTCTGTCGATCACAAATCCACGTGGATTTTGAACATTAAAAATTTAATCCTGTCGATCAAAAATCCACGTGGATTTTGGACTTTTATAATTTTTTCCTGGCGATAAAAAATCCACGTGGACTTTAGACTTTTAAAATTTTCTCCTGTTGATCAAAAATCCACGTGGATTTTGGACTTTAAACATTTTCTTCTGTTGATTAAAAAATCCCCGTGGATTTTGGACTTTTAAAATTTTTTTCTATCGATCAAAAATCCATGTGGATTTTGGACTTTCAAAATTTTCTCCTCTCGATCAAAAATCCAAGTGGACTTTAGACTTTTAAAATTTTTTTCTGTCGATCACAAATCCACGTGGATTTTGAACATTAAATATTTAATCCTGTCGATCAAAAATCCACGTGGATTTTGGACTTTTATAATTTTTTCCTGGCGATAAAAAATCCACGTGGACTTTAGACTTTTAAAATTTTCTCCTGTTGATCAAAAATCCACGTGGATTTTGGACTTTAAACATTTTCTTCTGTTGATTAAAAAATCCCCGTGGATTTTGGACTTTTAAAATTTTTTTCTATCGATCAAAAATCCATGTGGATTTTGGACTTTAAAATTTTCTTGCTGTCTATCAAAAATCCACGTGGATTTTGAACTTTTTAAATTTTTTTCTGTCGATCACAAATCCACGTGGATTTTGTACTTTAAATTTTTTTTCTGTCGATCAAAAATCCACGTCGATTTTGGACTTTAATAATTTTCTCCTGTTGATCAAAAATCCACGTGGATTTTGATCTTTGAAACTTTTTTCCTGTTATCAAAAATTCACGTAGATTTTGATCTTTAAAAATTTTTCTGTCGATCAAAAATCCACGTGGACTTTAGACTTTTAAATTTTTTTTCTGTCGATCACAAATCCACGTGGATTTTGGACTTTCAAAATTTTCTCCTGCCGATCAAAAAGGCAAGTGGAATTTAGACTTTGAAAATTTTTTACTGTCGATCAAAAATCCACGTGGATTTTGGACTTTAAATTTTTTTTTCTGTCGAGCAAAATTCGACGTGGATTTTGGACTTTCAAAATTTTCTCCTGCCGATCAAAAAGGCACGTGGAATTTGGACTTAAAAAATTTTCTCCTGTTGATCAAAAATCCACTTGGATTTTGTACTTTAAAAATTTTTCTGTCGATCAAAAATCCACGTGGACTTTAGACCTTTAAAATTTTTTTCTGTCGATCACAAATCCACGTGGATTTTGGACTTTTATAATTTTTTCCTGGCGATCAAAATTCCACGTGGAATTTGGACTTTAAAAATTTTTTCCTGTCAATCAAAAAGGCACGTTGAATTTGGACTTTAAAGATATCCTTCTTTCTATAAAAAATTTAAAAGGAATTTGGACTTTTAAAATTTTCTCCTGCCGATCAAAAAGGCACGTGGAATTTGGACTTTAAAAATTTTTTCCTGTAGATCAAAATGTCAATAGGACTTTGGACTTTAATAATATTTTTTTTACCTTCCAAAAATACACGAGGTTTTTGTACTGGAAAAATATTCTTCGTTAGTTCAAAACGACATGAGGAATTCGGAATCGAAAAATATTTTCCTTTCCTTTAAAACAACACAAGGATTGTGGACTTGGCTAATTATTTTTGTTTTACAAAAGAGGCACTAGGATATAAGAGTTAAAGTAGTATTTTTCCTCTAAAAATATCACCAGGTTGTCAGACTTAAAATTTTTTGTTTTTATCTTAAAAAAGATGCAAGGATGTGTAATTGAGAATTATTCAGGGTCAAATTAAAAGATAAGTATTTTGTTCGTTTTATTCTTTAAAAACACATCAATTGAGCGAGTAGCGAACCCTCTATTGCAATTTTATCTGAAGTTATTAACATTTTAATAATAACAAAATATTTTCATCCTGTTTTTAGTAATTTTAAATTTATGTTTTGTTGAAAATTTTAATATATTTTTTTTAGCGTGCAAGTGATTAAAAAACACGACGAATAAGCTATATGAATACTATCTAGTACTACTTAGTGTTGTCAAAGTTTAAAAAATGGAAGAATAATTTTTTTTCAGAAATGTCCATCAAACGATAAAGAAATGGTACGAATTGAATCGAATTTCTTAAGTGCTTCATCGTACCTTGCTTAGCAACAAATGCGAATTAAATTAAACTAAATATTTTTCTCTAGAAAATACCGAAAACTTTATTTACAATTGATATTTTTTTCTTAAAGAAATATGCTTCTTTTCGACTTACTTAAGATAAAGGTAATATTTTAACATTCAAGGACGACCTTATTTTTTTTGTTTTAATAATAGTTTATTGAGCACCGGGACGCAAAACGCATGTTTCTCGTCTGAGCTTTGTTTACAGTACTACAGTTTGCAGTACTCGGCTTCGCCTCGTACTGCAAACATAGCTCGGGCGATTTTGAGTCGAGGTGCACACGATGTTTTATGTAAGTGGAGTATGTTTTTCTCAGTTTTTTGGCGTGATTTTGATACCCAAAGCAAACTATTACGTCAGGCAGTAAGTTTTCAGGGATCAACAGGAAAAGGATAACTCTGAGTCCAAGGCGCATGCGTCAGCATGCGCGCGGACGACAAAGTATCCTTTGCCTGCCGAGAAAGGCAAAATTACTAGCTGACGTAATGGTCTGCTTTGGGTTTCAAAAGCGCGCCAAGAAACCGAGCAAAACATGCTCCTCTTACATAAATATTATTTATAAATAATATTAATAATACTAATATAATTGCATAGGGTAATTTATAAATAATATTCAGTTTTTTTCTAAAAACAAAGTAATTAAGTTCGCAGAATTTGTACAATCTGTCATCCATTTCTAATAAATCGATATTTGTTAATTTATTTTGTTTGTTTCTATAGAGTAGGAAAGATTAAGTTTAAATTATTATAAAAAATAAAATTAAATATATTAGTTATTTATAAATTTAGGATTTAATTTTGTTTTAAAATTTTAAATCAGGTAAAAGCATTTAAGTTCATCGACTCATTGAACCTTAAGCGCACGGAAACAAAATAATTTAATCATAATTACTGAAATAACTCAAGAGCTTAGCAATTCCTTAAAAAACTGAGAATAATCATTCTAAAGAGTTAGAATGAATATCAAAAAAACTTCTCTAACTAACTGTTGTGAGATTGTACCGTGGAACATCAAAAAGTAAAATTTTTTTATTTTATGAAAAAAATTTTCCTCTGTGATTTCTTGAACTCAGTTTCATAAGACTACAAAATCTCCGCTTTGTACGTGGTCACCGTTCTTAAATCATTCACGAATTTCTACCGAATTATTTTTCCAGTGAGCTCTTTATTTAATTCTAAAAATAAAAAAGCGAACAAAATTAGTTTGTCTCTAAAAACAGGAATTTATTAAGATACTTTCATTATTACCTATTAGTGTTTCCGCGAGAGAGCCACGACATGTGTTTTTTTTTCTACAATTTGTATGCTATAGTATTGTCTTGTCTCGTCTCGCAGCAACATTAATTAATATTTAATAAAATAATTAAACATTTTTAAAAATACAATTTTTATTATAAGTTTCCAGAACAATTTTCAGTGCAAATTTATATTAATTATTTTGTTATTTTGTTTTCTTAAAATTAGATTCTGTTTCTTCTTTACATTCTTCAGTAATATTTTCCATCGTTTTCTATCTAAACATAAATTTATTATGTTAACCTGCTAACCTGTACAGGAGATTACTGCCGTGATATTCCAATCCACCTTTAACTGCAAAATAGATAAAACCAAGAAAAAAGCAAAAAACTGTTCGAAATTGTATTATTGTATGTCTCTAAGCCTATGTAAAATTTTGAACTGACATTTGGTGCATTAGATTCAATTCAATGCACCCTTTTAAAATAAATACAGAAAATGAAATTTATTTAAACATTTAATTAATTATAAAAAATGTAGTAACGGTATGCTAATTCGAGGGTAGTAACTCCATAGATATATACCGTTAACTACAAGCAAATCTATTCAAACTTTTCAAAATTTTAATACAATAAATTTTTAATTAAATTTTTGTTTTTATTTTGTTAAGATGTCATTTTGTGCAGAAACCGTTCAAGTCCAAAAGATAATTTTTTTTTTTAATCCTTATATTAATTAAAATATAAATCAATCATATTGAATTTTTAAATTTATAGGTTAGTAGAAAATAATGCAAGAAGCATCGTTTGAAAAAAATTTCACAGTTACAAGAATAACAGTTTTTATTGATTTCTAAACAATTTAGATTTAAGGACTTGTGCGGTTTTTGCACAAGCTGACACGATTACTCTAAATAATAAAATACTTACTCTACATAATTAAAGTAACTTCAGTAATTAGGTACATTCTAATAAATAAATCAATCAAGATGAGCTGTGATCCTATTATTAAAAGGCCGTCCATAAATTACAACCAGCAGAAAAAATGGCGCTAATTTATGTAAAAGTGTCTTACTTTTTGATCACTTTTTAGTTAATTATTTTTTTATTTTAATCCTTTTACGTCCGAGAATATTATAGATTTAATAAAACGACACTTTCGGACTGAAATTTGGATGTTTATTTACTAGAAGTCCAACGTTTCGAGAACTAACTGTTCTCCTCTTCAGGGACTATAATTTAAATACATATAAAAAAGTTTTTTTTACTAAACATTCATAAAAATACAGTCAATATTCAAAGACAAAAATTATAAATCACAATAAAAAACATAATATACAAATTTTAATAATATTTTGAATCGTTATAAGAATTTAATTAGGATATTGAAATAATATTTATTTTAAAAATTCAAGAATAGCATTGTATGATGTATTAAAATTTTCCAGATCATTTTTTACATTTATACAGTTATCACCTGCCTTTTTATTATGGACCATTTCTGCAAAAAGTCTTTTATATTCATTAGGTTCATTATGCAATATTTCAAAATTTTCCCAAAGAATTTCATGAGGCGTATTATTATTTAATTTTCTATGTCTGCTGATGACATTATGGTATTTTTCATTATAGCCAAAATTATCGTTATGTTCTTTTAATCTGATTCTTAATGGTCTGCTGGTTTGACCAACATAACATTTTCCACAAGAACACGGGATTTTATAAACAACGTTAGGTTTGTCTATTGATTTTAATTGGTCTTTACCTAGTTTAATAAATTTATTTAGTTTGGAATTAACCTTAAAAATTGTTCTTATATTATATTTTGATAATAATCTTTTTATGTTTTCTGAAATTTGGCCATAATACGGAATCGTTACAAAAGATTTTTTATCTACGTTTTGAGAAGTAAGTGTTCTTGGATTTTTTATTTCATTTAATCTTTTATTTATATGTTCGTTACTAAATTCTGAGGGATAACTGTTTAAAAAAAGGAGGTCTTTTATTAGTTTTAAATTTTGGTCGTGGAAAGATTCATCAGAAAGATGGATAGCTGAATCAACCATATTTTTTATTATAGCTATTTTGTGTTGAATAGGATGGTTAGAATAAAAATTAAATAATCTTCCAGAATATGTGTCTTTTTGATACCAATTAGTCATTAAAGAATTATCTGTATTTTTAATTATAGTTAAATTAAGGAAATCGATCGAATTATTAATTTCAATTTCATGAGTAAATTGCAATCTTTCATGAAATGAATTGAAAACTGATAAGACTATGTTAACTTTTTCTTTGGGTATAAACATTATGGTGTCATCTACATATCTACGGTAAATAGGAATTTTAAAATCCAATCTGTTCATGACATCAACTTCTAAATCCTCCATAACAATATTTGAGATAACAGCTGATATGGGGGAACCCATTGGGTTTCCCTTTTTCTTAATAATAACAAAGATTTACTTGTTACTAAAGCTGGAAAGGGTAACATTACTGTCATTTTAAATAAAGTTGAATATAATAATGAGATGAACAATTTATTAAATGATGAAAGCTCGTATGAAACAATAGATGAAAACCCATTAAAATCTTTACAAAATCGGACTTTTAATCTTTTAGACAAATGGAGAAAAAAAGGATATCTTGGTTCAATACAGAGAAAGGATATTTTAACACTTAATACAAATATATATAGGGCCTATGGATTACCGAAGATTCACAAAAATAATTGTCCTTTAAGACCGGTTGTTTCTTGTATTGACTCCCCTACAATCTTTATGGCAAAATGTTTTAACAATATTCTAACAAAATCGCTCCCCAAACCTAATTCACATGTAATGAATTCACTTGATTTTAAAAGCATAATTGAAAAAACAACCATTCCCAATAATCATATTATGGTCTCCCTTGATGTAAAATCACTGTTTTCCAACATTCCATACGAACTTGTTAAAAAAGGAATTAAAAAAGATGGAATTTTATTAAAAAATATACTAAATTGCCTAAACAAGAATTTCTTATTGGCATTGAATTTTTAATGAATAATACATATTTTCAGTTTAATCAAAAATATTACAAGCAAGTCTTCGGTACCCCAATGGGTTCCCCCATATCAGCTGTTATCTCAAATATTGTTATGAAGGATTTAGAAGTTGATGTTATGAATAGATTGGATTTTAAAATTCCTTTTTACCGTAGATATGTAGATGACACCATAATGTTTATACCCAAAGAAAAAGTTAACATAGTCTTATCAGTTTTCAATTCATTTCATTAAAGATTGCAATTTACTCATGAAATTGAAATTAATAATTCGATCGATTTCCTTAATTTAACTATAATTAAAAATACAGATAATTCTTTAATGACTAATTGGTATCAAAAAGACACATATTCTGGAAGATTATTAAATTTTTATTCTAACCATCCTATTCAACACAAAATAGCTATAATAAAAAATATGGTTGATTCAGCTATCCATCTTTCTGATGAATCTTTCCACGACCAAAATTTAAAACTAATAAAAGACCTCCTTTTTTTAAACAGTTATCCCTCAGAATTTAGTAACGAACATATAAATAAAAGATTAAATGAAATAAAAAATCCAAGAACACTTACTTCTCAAAACGTAGATAAAAAATCTTTTGTAACGATTCCGTATTATGGCCAAATTTCAGAAAACATAAAAAGATTATTATCAAAATATAATATAAGAACAATTTTTAAGGTTAATTCCAAACTAAATAAATTTATTAAACTAGGTAAAGACCAATTAAAATCAATAGACAAACCTAACGTTGTTTATAAAATCCCGTGTTCTTGTGGAAAATGTTATGTTGGTCAAACCAGCAGACCATTAAGAATCAGATTAAAAGATAACTGTATGAATGTAAAAAATGATCTGGAAAATTTTAATACATGATACAATGCTATTCTTAAATTTTTAAAATAAATATTATTTCAATATCCTAATTAAATTCTTATAACGATTCAAAATATTATTAAAATTTGTATTGTACATTCAAAACCTTAATATTTACAAATACTAATGATTGGTCTCTAAACTTGATAGGTAAAATTATCATTAACAAATTTCTCAGTTTTAAATTTGACAAGTGAACTGAACAGTTTATAAATTTCAGTCACTATAAATTTTAATTATGTGACAACTGTTAATTTTAAAATTTTTTTGACATACTTGATATTTTCAAGTTGAATTTTAAGTTATGTGTCAGGATTATAAATAAACTATGGATTGTATTAACTCTAGGTAAGAGTTCTCTAACATCAACTAATTTTATCAAAAAATTGTAAAATCGTATTTTTTATATTTTTTATTTATATTATGTTTTTTATTGTGATTTATAATTTTTGTCTTTGAATATTGACTGTATTTTTATGAATGTTTAGTAAAAAAACTTTTTTATATGTATTTAAATTATAGTCCCTGAAGAGGAGAACAGTTAGTTCTCGAAACGTTGGACTTCTAGGAAATAAACATCCAAATTTCAGTCCGAAAGTGTGGTTGTATTAAATCTTAATTATTTTTAAAATTGTATTCAGTTTTTAATTCTTCTATGAGAATTTATTATGAATTTATGGAAAAGTTCATGGGTTTTGAGCAACTTTACATATTCTTCTATTTTATAATGAAAAATAGAGGTACTTCTTTAATTTTAAACGAATTTCAAAGCTCAAAGTATAATATTCTGATTTTTGTCTTTTTGAACTATCCACATGTAAAATAATAATTATATTGGGTTTTTTTTCTTGAAAACTAAAAGTAAAATAATAAATAAACAGTGTTAATTCAACCTTTAGTAATATATTTCAATTCAACAGTGTAAATTGATTGATACTAATACAAAGCAACTCTTTGATAAAGTTTAGAGTTTTAACAAATAAAAAAGAAAATAAGATTTATGCGCAAAGAAAAATCGAGTATGAAAAATTATACAAACTATTAAACTTAAATATACTGATTTCTCTAGTAAAATTGTTAATTAATATTATTTTAAGAAATTTGTAATTGTTTATAGATTAGAACCCAGGTGTAAAAATCTGCACGACTTTTTGAAACAATCCAGAATGAAATTTTTTTACGTTTTTGATTTAAAGAGATATTGAAAAATTAATACCAAATTTCAAACCACGGAGTCAGTTCAGCTGGTTAAATCCTAGAATTTGCGATCGTGCGAAGTCAAGCTTGCTTGGTTCGCGACCGATAGCCTGGGAGTTTTTCGGCTTGTGAGATAACTTCAGTGGAGAGTTAGAATTTACTAAGTGGCCCCCTTGGAAGTTTACCTAGAATTGAACTTAAGTGTTTTGCGTCTACGGAACGACTTGAAATTAGAAGGACTTGCATTTATCTGGACCACCCAATATTGGGTTTTCTCGCCAGTAGAGAGGGAAAACTGTAGAAAAAACCTCATGAGTACAACCGGTTTATCGACAGTTGAGTTCTAATGGTCTAATGGCTGTAGACAAACAAAATCAGTACCGACTCTATCTGACCATACCTTACCCGACCCAATCCAACCTTACCCGACCTCACCTAACCTATCTGATCCTATCCGACCTTACCTGATCTTACCAGGCCCTACCCGACTTTACCTAACACTATTGGACTTTAACTCACCCGAGCTTTTTCAACCCTACCTTACCCGCCCTGTCGATTTGGCGAAAATTGAAGGAAATTCGAATTCGTTTCCCGTTTGATTTCACTTCAATCCAACGCAAAAACACAATGTAAAATGTGTTCAAAAGTAATAATAAACTATTAAAAATGATAATTGAATGCCTCATCTATCATATTGCAATTGCACAATCATTAAAAATTAGCAAATGAATATTAAAAATTGTGAAAATACGTGAGTTGTTTAAGTACTGTTTGAGACTTCATTTCGTCAGTACATTCTAAAGGTTTAAGTGATTTAATTTACGTAATGAAAGCGCTATTTTGTTATAAAAAAGTATTAGTTAGTGATAATAAAATAAATCAATAATTAAATGTCTAATTCATAATAATTGAAACAAAAGTTAAAAAATATTAAACTCTCGTAATATCGGGTGTTTCTACACTAACACTATCAACCAATTAACCCACTCAGATTGACAATCAATCAAAGGAAGTCACGTTCTTTTTCGTACCAAAATCAAATCACTCTATTCTTAATTCAGAGATTATATAAGTACAAAAAATAATAGTCTAAATAAAACTAATTTATAAATTAATTTTTATGATTACTAAAAGCCTAATTACTTTAATTTTTTGATAAGGAAATGTTGGAATTAATTTAATTTAATTAAAAAGTAAACTGATTAAATCCGAAAAAAATCAATTTCCAATTACAATACTCAAATAACCAATTAAAAAAAAACTTAAATTACACAAAATTAAAAATTCACATATATCAATTACAAAAATAATAATTTGCAATTAAAATGAGCGACAGATAGTAGCAGATAGGGGAACAACACTCAATTTATAAAAAACTTTAATTTCTAAAATTGTGTCATATATTATGAAAAATGCATTTAATTTTACTGTTACGTCCCTAATATTGTTAATTTTATTATTAATATTATTATTCAAAAAAAGGAATTAATAGATTTTCTAAAGCTAAGAACGAAACTATTTCCCTAATGTTCCTCGATTTAGCTAGGTTAACTAAATAACCGTCGCAGGGATGAGGCCAGTCAAATAAATACACAAAGGTACATTTAAACGATATTTATTATAACAAGAAGAAATCTTTTGGTTAATTGTAAATTTGAAATTGTTTTCCAAATAGTTTTAATGGATTTTGAAGATTCGAAATCTGTAACAAGAGTTTACTATTAGAATTTCTTCATATACATTATTTTCGAAGATTCTTGGTTTTTCTATCTTTTTGGGATTTTTGAATTATTGTTACCTTTTTATGAGTTTAAGTGGGCTAGGAGACCTTCCGACTCAAATGGCGTGTCCTTGAATAGAGGTAGTAAATTCCTGCAATTGTTGTCCTCAGCAAAGAGTTTACGGTTGGCACTGCGTAAGGCTTGTTCTCGATAGTAGCTGGTACTGCAATTTTCTTCCAACGGCTCTCGTTTATGAATCCAAATTTCAACTTTAATAATTGACTTCAAAAAAACACTTGTTTTAATCCGACTTCTGATTAAACTAGTTGAATGACTCCGGAAAATACTTGTTTCGATCTCTCTTGATGATTGAACTGAATCGAAAACTGAACTCAAACTGAACTGCTGACTAAAAAGTCGCTCGATATTTATAGTCTAGAAAAAGGCACAGTTTTTGAGTAGTGAGGCACCTTATTTCGTTTTCGGCACATTTTTCGTTATGCTGCATAATAGGGCACAGTTCCTTTGTTTGAAAAAAGCACAGTTTTTAGAGTACGAGGATGCTGAAGGCACAGACCCTTTGTCTAAAAAAGGCACAGTTTTTGGAGTACGAGATGCTGAAGGCACAGCGGGCCCGTTGCGCGTCATTTTCTGTGTGTTGTATCTGTGTAGGTTTTCTTCTATGTGTTGCAGCCTTGCACGTCTTCTTCTTTGCGTTGAACCCATTTCAGATTTACCAAGAGGAAAACAATCTCTATCTTTTCAATTAACCAAATTAATAAATACATGATTTATTCGTGTAATTATTTAAAACAGGTGTGCGTTGAGAAAATAACATAATTGTTGATAACGCTGATTATGAATTCGTTTATTACAAGAATTATATTTGTTTAAACAATAAGTTTACATTTGTTATTTTATAAAGAGATAAATATTTAATAACTAATTATTTTGCTAGTAGACATCTAGTGTTCAGTTAACTAAATTTGTTTAAACAATCAATTTTATTTGTTTAAACAAATTTAGACAAAATCAATTATTATTCTGTAATCAATTTGAAGATTATTTCTATTGAAACCATGTACATTGTTTAATTGTTTATTTTAATTTGTTTAAACAATTTATTTATTTGTTTAAACAAATCAGACAAAATCAATCGTTATTTCTGTAATTAATTTCAAGATTATTTCTATTGAAACCATGTACATTGTTTAATTGTTTATTTTAATTTGTTTAAACAATTTATTTATTTGTTTAAACAAATCAGACAAAATCAATCGTTATTTCTGTAATTAATTTCAAGGTCATCTCTATAGAAACCATAAACATCGTTTAATTGTTTATTTCAATTTGTTTAAACAATTTATTTATTTGTTTAAACAATCAAGATAAAATTGATAATTATTTCTGTAATTTATTTCAAGGTTATTTCTATATAAATTATAAACATCGTTTAATTGTTTATTTTAATTTGTTTAAACAATTTGTTTATTTGTTTAAACAATTTATTTATTTAAATAAACTCGTCAATATGTGTGGTTTCAATATAAAGCAATTGTCGAATGATAAACATTACTTAATTTCTTATTTTAATTTGTTTAAACAATCCAATTATTTGTTTAAACAAACCAAATATAATGATTTAATAATTTATACTTAACTAATTGTTTGTCCGCTTCACTAAATAAAAGTTAATTGTGTAAACATAAAACAACACAAATTTGTATTATTTATTGCACTAAAATGTGATTAAAATATTAATTAAATATTAATTAATTAATTAATTAATAGTCATGGTGACATGACATTACTTTATTTATAACCAGTGCTAATAACCCCTAAAAAAAACACCAAGAAAAATAATCGTAAAAAATATTAAACAAAATAATAAATTTAAAAAAAAATTCTAATTAAGTTCTAAAATGGTGAGACATACCTAAAAATATAACCCTTAATTCTTTAAATTGAAAACAAGAATTGACAACCCCAAAAAACCACAACTTAGGCAAATAATTGGAAACAATGATGAAAAAAAATTATCAATTTAACTAAAAAATTCTAATTAAAATCTAAACTGGTGAAATATGCAAAGAAATATATCCCTCAATTTTCTAAATTAATAACTACAATTATCAACCACTAAAAACCACAACTTAGGCAAATAATATGAAAAATTATGAAAATAATTATAAAGTTGAACAAACAAATTTTAATAAAGAGCTATCAAAAGCGCTTAAACATACAGTAATCCCTCGATAGTCGTGACACTCGATTCGCAAAAAAAGATTCTAATGGAGTTCTAAAATTGTAAAGCATACGGGGAAATATACCCCTTAATTTTTTGAATTGATAACAAGAATCATCAAACAATAAAAACCACCCCTCAGATATATAATCTGAAAAAATTATGAACAAAATTAGCAATTTCCGCATAAAAATTCTAATAAAGATTCAAAATGGTGAACCACACACAGAAATATAGCCCATACTTTATTAAATTAATGACAGGAATCATCAACCACTAAAAACCACCACTCAGAAAAACCATCAGAAAGAAATATGGAAAAATTTTAAATTCGACAAAAAAACTTCTAATAAAGATCTAAACTGGTGAAACATACCCAGAAATATAATCCCCTAATTTTCTAAATTGATAACAAGAATCATCTAACAATAAACACAACCCCTCAGAGATATAATCGAACAAAATTATGAACAAAATTAGCAATTACAAAAAAAAATTCTAATAAAGATTGAAAATGGTAAACCATACACAGAAATATACCACCTCATTTTTTAAATAAATGACAAGAATCATCGACCACTAAAAACCACCCTTCAAAAAAATCATCAGAAACAAATATGGAAAAATTTTCAATTCAACGAAAAATTTCTAATGAAGATCTAAACTGGTAAAACATACTCAGGAATATCAACCCCTATTTTTTAAATTTTTAACAAGTATCTTTAACCTTAAGAAAATTATTCAGAAAAAAATTTAAGAAAAATTATCAGTTGGCAAAAAAAAATCATAATGGAGTTCTAAAATTGTGAAGCATACAGGGTAATATACCCCTTAATTTTCTGATATGATAACAAGAATCATCAAACTATAAAAACCACCCCTCAGAGATATAATTGAAAAAAATTATGAACCAAATTAGCAATTTCTGCATAAGAATTCTAATAAAGATTCAAAATGGTGAACCATAGAAAGAAATTTACCCCATAATTTTTTAAATTAATAAAAAAAATCATCAATCACTAAAATCCACCAATCAGAAAAACCATCAGAAACAAATATGGAAAAATTTTTAATTCGACAAAAAAACTTCTAAAGAAGATCTAAACTGGTGAAACTTACCCAGAAATATAACCTCCTAATTTTTTTAATTTTTAACAAGTATCATTGAGCCCTAATAACTAACCCTAAGAAAAGTATTAAAAAAAAATTTTGAGAAAAATTATCAATTGGCACAAAAAATCATAATGCAGTTCTAAAATTGTGATGCATACAGGGAAAAATACCCTTTTATTTTCTAAATTGATTACAAGAATCGTCAAAGAATAAAAACCTTTAGAGAAATAATCAGAATAAATTTTAAACAAAGTTATCAATTTCCACTAAAAAATTTTAATAAAGATTTGAAATAATAAACTATACCCACATTTAAAAACTTTTATTTATAAAATTAATAACAAAATCCTGAAAAACCGACCCTCAGAAAAACAATTGTAAGAAGTTAGAAAAAAAATTATCAATTTGCCCAAAAAAATTCTAATAAAGATCTTAAATGGTGAAACATAACTTAAAATAAACCTCCTAACTTTTCAAATTAAAAATGATCATTGATCCTTAAAAACCTCCACTATAAAAAATAATTTCCACCCTCAGGAATTAAAAAACAGAAAAAATTTTGAAACAATTATCAGTTTGCACAAAAAAATCGAAATGGGGTCATAAAATGCTAAAGCATTCCCAGAGATATACCCACTAAATTTTTTATTGATAACAAGAATCATCAAACAATAAAAACCACACTTTAGAGAAGCAATCGAAAAAAATTATGAACAAAATTAACAATTTCCGCATAAAAATTCTAATAAAGATTCAAAATGGTGAACCATACATAGAAATATACCCCCTACTTTTTTAAATTAATGACAAGAATCATCGACCACTAAAATCCACCCCTCAGAGAAACCATTAAACAAATATGGAAAAATTGTCAATTCAACGAAAAAATTTCTAATGAAGGTCTAAACTGGTAAAACATACCCAGAAATATAATCGCCTAAATATAATCGTTAAAAACCAAACCACAGAAAAATAGACGGAAAAAAATATGAAAAAGTTTATCAGTTAGAACAAAAAAATTCTAATCAAGATCTAACATGGTAAAACATACACAAAAATATACCCCCTACTTTTTAAAATTAATGACAAGAATCATCGACCACTAAAAACTACCCCCACAGAAACCTTAAGAAAAATATTCAGAAAAAATTTTGAGAAAAATTCTAATAACCTCCTAACTTTTCAAATTGATAATGATCTTCGATCCTTAAAAACCTCCACTATAAAGAATAATTTCTACCCTCAGGAATTAAAAACCAGAAAAAATTTTGAAACAATTATCAAATTGCACAAAAAAATCGAAATGATGTTAAAAAATGCTGAAGCATACCCAGAAATATACCCACTCAATTTTTCATTGATAAAAAGATTCATCAAACAATAAAAACCACACTTCAGAGAAGCAATCGGAATAAATTATAAACAAAATTATCAATTTCCACAAAGAAATTCTGATAAAGATTTATAGTTGTGAACCCTACCCACAAACATACACTTTTATTTTAAAAAATGGTAACAAGATCCTTAAAAACCGCTGCTCAGCAAAATCATTGGAAGAAATTATAAAAAAAATTATTAATTCTCCCAAAAAAATTCTAATAAAAATCTCACTTGGTGAAACATACCCACAAATATACCCCCTACTTTTTTTTAATTAATAACAAGAATCATCGACCCCTAAAAACCACCCCTCTGGAAAACAATCGAAAACATTTTGAATATAATATCAATTTGCATGAAAAAATTCTAATGAAGATCTAAAATGGTGAAGCATGCCCTGAAATATACTTCCGAATTTTTTGAATTGATAACAAGAATCATCGGTCCTTGAAAACCACTCCTCTGTAGAATAATTGGAAATAATTATATAAAAAAGTATCAGTTTGCACAAAAAAGTATTAATGCGGTTTTAAAATGGTAAAAGATTCTAAAAAAGTTCACTAATTTTTTAAATTAATGAAAAGAATCCGCAAATTATAAAAACAACCTTTAGGAAATTAAACAAACAAAATTAAAAAAAAATTACCTGTTCGCACAAAAAAATTCTAATAAAGATATAAAATGATGCAACAAAACCTGAAATATACCACCTAATTTTTCAAACAGATAACAACAATTATCAACCCCTAAAAACCAACCTTATGGAAGATAATTGGAAAAGATTTTAGAGAAAATTACCAATTTGGTTAAAAAATTTTTAATGAATATCAAAAATGGTGAACCTACCCTAAAATAAACCTTCAAATTTTTTAAATTGATAAGAAGAATCATCGATCCTTAATAACCATCCCTCTAAAAAATAATCGGAAAGGGGGTTCTAAAATGATAAAAGATGCTCAAGAATAAACTCCCGAATTGTTAAAATTAATAAACAGAAGCCGCAACTCTTAAAAACCAGCCTCAGGAAATAAAAAAGAAAAAATTTTAAAATAATTATCAGTTTGCAAAAGAAATCGTAATGCAGTTATAAAATAGTGAAACATACCCAGAAATATACCCCCTACTTTTCTAAATTAATAACAAGAATCATGAAACCCTAAAAACTACCCCTCTGAAAAAAAATCAAAAAGATTTGAAAACAAAATGTCAATTTGCATGAAAAAATTCTAATGAAGATCTAAAAAGATAAAGCATGCCCTGAAATATACCTTCTAATTTTTCTAACGGATAACAAGAATTATTAACCCCTAAAAGCCAAACTTTTGGAAAATAATCGGAAAATTTTGAAGAATATTACCAATTTTCTTTAAAAAATTCCAATGAAGATAAAAATGGTGAAGCATACCCTGAAATATACCTATTAATTTTTTACATTGAAAACAAGAATCATCAAACAATAAAAACCACCCTTTAGAGAAATAATCGGAAAAAATTATAAACAAAATTATCAATTTCCACAAAAAAATTCTAATAAAGGTTTTAAGTGGTGAACTATACCCACAAATATACACTTTTATTTTTAAAATTGATAAATAGATCCTTAAAAACCATCCCTCAGAAAAATAATTGGAAGAAATTATGAAAAATATTATCAATTCTTCCAGAAAATTTCTAATGAAGATCTAAATTGTGAAGCACGCCTTGAAATATACTTTCCATTTTTTTAAATTGATAACAAGAATCATCCATCCTTAAAAACCACTTCTCTGTAAAACAATCGGAAATAATTATGTAAAAAAGTTTCATTTTGCAGAAAAAACTATTAATGCGGTTCTAAAATGGTAAAAGATTCTCAGAAATAAGTTCACTAATTTTTTAAATTAATTAAAAAAAGAATCCGCAAATCATAGAAACCACTTTCAGGAAGTTAAACAGAGAAAATTTTGAAAAAAATTACCAGTTTGAACGAAAAACTTCTAATAAAGATCTAGAGTCTGTTTTACCGACTGACTGAGTAAGACGTGTTAATACTAGCTCTCTTGTTTTTTCCTGTTTTTTCGAAACTTTTCAATATTTGAGTTGTAAGTGCGGAGTGCATTTGTTATCAGAACCCTTATTTTGCTAGATTGCTGTTCGTTGGACTTGCTTTCTGTGTATTAGGTACTATTTGCTGTGTTTTAACTGTGTTTGACCGGTTCCACGTGGTTTAGCCATGGCTCTTTGCTCGGAGTGTGAACAACAAATTTCTAGAGTTCCTGGAGAATCAGTGACTTGTGAAAAATGTGGAACACTTATGCATTTGAAATGTGCAAAAGTCTTCACCAGTAAAAAACAACTTGAAAGACCCAAAAAACCTTCTCCCAGTTATATTTGTAAGAAGTGTAATAGTTCGGTAAATAGTGACATCTCTTCTAGGAACGAAGTAGCTGTTACCAGTAATTCTTATATTTCGTCTCAATTACCAACTGACAAGACTGAGAGGACTCAATACACGGAGACAATGCAGTATGCCATTGAACAGGGGCAACACGATGTACTCTCACAATACACAGAGCAGATGACAGCTTTGTTTAAGGGGATGGAAGAAAAACAGGCCAACTTCAATGCTGAACTTAATGCTACAGTCAACTCAATGAAGGTGGATATTGCTGATAATTCTAGAAGAATCGGTTTACTCGAGGTTGATTCTGACGTACACTCCAAGGCCCAAGATAACATTTAAGCGGAGAATGCTGAACTCCGGCTTAAAGTCGACAACCTCGAACGTAACCTCAACATTCAGGAACAATCTTCTCTTCTTACGTGTTTGGAGATTCATGGACTTCCTGTTAAACCAGACGAGGACCTGACTAAGACTTTTCTTAGTATTGCTCTTAATTTGAAAGTGGATATTGCCCAGGGTGACATCTTAAAAATCTTTCGTATACGTAGACCTGCCAACTCTTCGTCACCCCAATTCCCACCCACTGTTTTTGTGAAATTATCTCGTCAAGATGTCAGAGGTAAACTTATTAAACATAGGAAGGAAGATAGCAACTTTTCTACGATTAATCTTGGATGGACTGATAGAGAAAAATCCTCACTATACTTGAGGGAATCACTGACACCTTTCAATCGTCGGATCTATGCCGCTGCTCTAGCCCTAAGAAAAGGTAACAAAATAAAATACCTCTGGATATCCGGAGGAAAAATTTTTTGCCGTAAGAACGATGGCGAACGCAGGATCCAGCTTACGTCACTCGAGGATGTCAATAAATTCAACTAGCTTTTGTTAACTGTTCTTGATTAAACTTTTGTTCATGTTCTCGAAATTTTCTTTTTTTCTCTTGGATTTTTTCTTTATGATTTTAATATTCATTGCTTGTTGATTTCTAAATTTTTCATATTATGATTTACAGTTCTCTTCCATTCTTTTATATTGAAAATTTTGTTAATTCCAGCATATATTTCAGTATTGTTGTAAAATATTATCTTTTCATATATTTGAAATTTTGTATTTCGGATCTCCTTTTTTATATAGTTTTTTATATTTTTTTACTGTTTACTTGTAATTTGTATTATAATTGTAATCTTAGAGTCTATCATGCTTTGACTTATGGGTTTTATTTCAGCCATTTTTTCTTCCCTACCTTTTTTATATTTTTATTTTCTATTCTATTTTACAGGATCAGTCATTTTTTCTTTCCTACCTTTTTTATATTTTTATTTTCTATTCTATTCTACAGGATTAATTTTTTATTTTTATTTCTATATTTTATTTCTTTTCTGTTTACTGCTGATTCTTGTATTCTCTCTGCAATGGAACCTCTCTCTGCTTAACTAACTTTTTTTTATTCCAATAGAGTTTTTAAATATATGCCACGTTAATGCTCAGTCTCTCCTCGCTCATTACAACGAGTTTAGGGATTTTTTTAATTCTAATTTCTATCATATTATTGCAGTTTCGGAGACTTGGCTTTCAGCGGGCTTTACATCTAATTTGATCGAACTAAACGATTACATGCTCTTTCGAAGAGACAGAAACTTGCGTAGAGGTGGGGGTGTTTGTCTCTATGTCCAGAAGAGATTTAGATGTTCTGTGGTCGCAGTCAATACAGAAAAAAATTATCCTACGGCTGAGTTCTTGTTTCTTGAGGTCTCATCCCAACAAGATAAAGTTTTGATAGGTGTTGTCTATAAGCCTCCTTCTGCTTCATTTGGTAATGATCTAGAGGACCAAATTTTTTCTTTAGTACCTGCATTTAATAATATCGTTGTTTTAGGAGATTTTAACTCTAACCTAAATACCTGTAATCCTCAATCCAAATACTTATCTTCCTTGATGTATTCGTCTGGTTTATCACTGGTTCCCCACTTCTCGACGCATCACACAAGTACATCTAGTACTAGAATAGATATGATGTATGTCGATGATCTAGATAAGGTTATATCTTCTGGGCAGCATCCTATTCCCTTTTTATCGAATCATGATCTTATTAATATCCAATTCGAATTAATAGGAGTTCAAGTGGATGAACCGGTCAATTTAATGGCATTCCGTGATTTGTGTAATATTTCTGAGTCTGAATTTCTATTACATCTCTCAAGTTATGATTGGGCGAGTGTTTATAATGATTGTGACATAGATAGTAAGGTGGAAAAAGTTAACTCTTTCTTAATCTCTGCTTTTGATCAGTATGCACCTTTGCAATTCCAAAGACCTCGGAAAAAATACTCACCTTGGATGACCCCTGACATAAAGTTGCTCATTGGGGAAAGGAACAAACTTCGTAGGTTGGCTAAAAGATCTGAAAGTAGCGTCATTTTTGCTGAATTTAAAAGGATTCGTAACCTAGTACAAACTAAGATTAGAGATGGGTACAATAAGTACAATTACAATCTTATCAAAAGTAAAAACAGACCCGATGACATTTGGCGTACACTGAAAAAACTTAATTTATTAGCAAAAAAACAGGAGTCCGCAGATCATAATTTTTCTATTCAAGAGTTTTTAAGTGTGTTCACACATACCCCACTGCTATCCTCAACATCAGATGCATCAGATGTTGATGACTCCCTGATGTTTGATGAAACTACATTTTTTTTTAATGACATTTCTCCAGAAGTACTTCTTAAAACAAATTCTGTGGGTCCTGATGGTATATCGATTAAGATGATCCAACTGTCCTTACCTGTCCTTTTCTCGCCTCTCCTCCATATTTATAATTTTTCCCTACAACAGGGGATTTTTCCTACATGTTGGAAACATGCCCTTGTACGTCCAATCCCTAAAATTTCTAAACCTGTTAATTCCTCTGACTTTAGAGCCATCTCTATTCTTTGTGCACTTTCTAAACCGCTTGAGCGCATAGTTTGCAAACAAACCACACAATATCTAACTAAAAATAACTTGTTTGAACCATTCCAATCTGGCTTTCGTGAGAGACATAGCACATGCACAGCCTCTTTAAAATTTACAACCGACATTAAACTCGCAATGGATGTAAAAAATGTTACAGTGGCTGTCTTCTTCGATTTCTCCAAAGCGTTTGATTTGGTTCATCATCATCTCTTAATCAGCAAACTCAAATCCCTTTTCTTCTTTTCCAATTCTACTTGCTCCTGGTATAAGTCTTTCTTAAGTAATCGGCAGCAGAGAGTAATTAACAGCAAAGGCGAGGCCTCGAACTGGAAATCGGTAGAATGTGGTGTGCCACAAGGATCTTCCCTTGCTCCATTGCTTTTTAATCTATTTATCTCCGATCTTGGAAGTAACCTTAGGCACAGCAAATTTCATCAATTTGCTGACGACTTTAAAGTTTACCGGTCTGGGCCTTTATCTGCCCTGCCTGATTTACTTATTCGACTTCAAGATGATATTGATCTTATCTCGTCATGGGCCCTGGAAAATGGACTTCGTCTTAATCCAAACAAAACACGTGCGATGATTTTTGGTCCTTCTAGTGGATCTTCGATTAATGCACTACTATCTTTACCCCCCTTACAGATCTTTGGGTCCTCTATTGTCTTCCAGGAGTCTATTAAGGATCTTGGATTGATATTAGACTATAATCTGTCCTGGAAGGAGCATGTCTTTAATATTTCGCGGAAGGTGTTGATGGTATTACAACAGCTGAATAGATGTAGGAATTCTCTTCCTACTTCTACCCGCTTGCTGCTGGTTAGGTCTCTGATTCTTCCGATTTTTGATTACTGTTGTGTTGTCTATGACGACATTACTGTAGAACTTAATAATAAATTGGAAAGATCCCTAAACTCTTGCATAAGATTCGTCTACGATTTACCTAAGTTTGAGCATATTTCTCAATACAGAATTAGATCGGGCATGTTGAACGTGGCATCTAGACGTCAATTTTTTATGGGTAATATATTATACTCCATCTTTCAGAGTGAGGTTCCTCAATATCTTTTCAATTGTTTTGATTTTATAAATCCCAATGACTCAATCCATGGTAGGCTCCGAGAAAGAAATTCTTTAATAAAGATACCTATACATCGTACTTGTATAGTTGAAGGATCGTTTTCTGTCAGAGGTTCTCGGCTTTGGAACAAATTACCTCCTAATATCAGAAATGCTTCTACACGAGTGCTTTTTAAACAATTTTTCTTTAATTTTCTATTCAAAAACAATAGTAATTTATTTGACATTACTTATTGGTAGTTATTAGTTTGATGTGAAATCTCCTTTTTTTTTTTATTATTATTATTATTTTTTTTTATTATTTGTTTTTTTTCTCCTTTATTTTACTCTTGTTAACATCACAAGTATATAATCAATCATTTCTGTTAACAACTCTGACATTAAACGTTCTTTGCATGACAAAGTTATACACTTCGACAACTTCAGAAGTTGTATCTTCGATTTGCAAAGTCCCTCGAATGCTTTGTTTTTGTGCGCCCTGCACTATTCAGGTTTTTTTTTACTGCTGTTTAAAAGAGTTGCTTACTCAGTCATATTTTTCTTATTTTATTACTACTATTATCATTGATATAGTCGGTTAACTTCGATTTTTTTCTGCGTTTTTTCTCATAAAAATATTTCTTATTAAAATATTTTTATTTTCTTTAGTTATTATCTTTAATTGTGTATATATTTCTGTTTCTTGTGAGCTGTTTAGCTCTAGGAACTTGTATTTCAATAAATAAATAAATAAATAGAGTGGTGCAACATACCCTGAAATATACCCCCTAATTTTCCAAACAGATAACAAGAATTATTAACTCCTAAAAACCAACCTTAGAAGAATAATCGGAAAGAATTTTGAAAAAAATTATGAGTTAGTTCAAAAAAATTGTAAATAGGATCTAAACTGGTGGAACATGCCCAGAAATACCTTTTGATATATGTTTATCTCTGGGTTTCTCTGTCTTCCTCTCTCTCACGCACAATTACAAATGCGCTGCTATTGGCTGGGAAGGAGAAACGGACTCCAAAGTCTCTTTATATGAGCTTCGCACCTGGCCACGAAACCCTAAAAACACAAAAATTAATCCATCTCTCCTCGAGTTTTTCTTTCTGATAATTATAAAAACACACATTTTTTAATTTATTATTTTTATATATAAAAAAATAGAAAAAATAAAAAGTTGAGATGACATTGAGATTGACATATATATGAAAATGTTTTTTCATTAGAAAAAAGTTTTTAGAATCATTTTTTTTTTAATATTCCTGGTTATAATACAATGGAAGTTAATTTTAAAAATAGTTAAGAACCTTTTTACCTTGAAATCATAAGAGAAATTAAAAAGTATTTAAGATTATTCTTTGAAAACTTGGGGAAAGTGAAGTTGTGCGCTATGTAAAGAATCACCCATATGTTATTTTATTATATTATCTTTTCTATGTAAATTTCGTATAGTCAACATTTGGCTGAAGGTGCCAATCACTTGAGAGTTATCCTAAAAGATAATTTTTTAAAAATATTAAATTTCAACTATTTAAAAATTTGAAAATTGCAATTTATTCTTTAAAATTTAGACAAAATATAAACTTTCTATAGGTGAATCAATTTGTTTTGAAGCAAGAAATATGCTTTTCTATATATTGAGTATAATTTAGAGGTTAACAAATTTTTTGTTTTTGAAAAAAGAATTTTTTTAAAAAATCAAAATTTAATAAATATTACTCTAATAGTTATTTATAAGAACCCTTGTGTCTGATTCTTGAACTTAGTAGTAAAAGTAGCCGCATCAAGTTTTAATTAAATCGGTTTAAGCGTTCTTGAGTTATAGTGTTTACAAGCACCCACACACACACACCATACATACACGCATACATATTTGATCAGGAACTAATTTAAAATAATTTTAGATAGAGGAATTTGAACCTTTTAAAGAACCTGTGAATTTCAACAAATACAAAGCTTCCTCCATGAGGAAGCAATATCGAAAAAAGGTTAAGATAAAAAAATATGTTGTTAAATATGATACAAGTAAAAAAATAATAATGTTAAATTGAAATTACATCAAATAAGATTGAAATGAAATAGAAGTTATGGTTAATAGGAATTATGTCAAATAAATTGGACCAAATAGGAACCAGGTTAAAAAATAATTTTACAAATAAGAAATATGTTCAATAAGAGTTTGGTTAAATCGAAATTATGTCAAATAATATTTTGTCCGAGTAGGCATTACGTCGAATAACGTTCCGGTCAAACAGAAATTATGTCAAATAATAACAGAATATGAAAAACAGTAATTGTTAATACAAATAATAATTCATACTGAATTGAATAATTGACAAAATTGTCATGATTAGAAATAAAGAACAAATTTAAAAATTGTGGTTAACTAATTGCTTGAAAAATGAATTTAAAATTAACACTGCAATGTATCATCGAAAAAACTAGCTAAAAGACAATTAAAGTAACTACGAAATTGGAAAAGCATTATTGTATGTTTATGAAAATTATTAAAAAACAAAGAAGAATTAAAGAATTTTAGGAACAAACTTGAAAATTTTAGAAAATAATTTAAATTTGATAAAAGCGATTAAAGTAATTAAAAAATTTAAAGAATTCACTTGAACTGGCAAGAAGTTGAAAACCTAATACAATATAGTTGTAAACTCAGGAAAATAACTAATAAAGAAATTGTTAATTCCAATTAAAAAATTATTTTACCTTCTGTTGTTCCAGTTTTTCTTTTTAAAACCTCGATCATTATATAACCTTTGGACCTTTGATGCCGAAGCGAAAATTAAAAACTGTAAATAATAATTTATTTTGTAAATAAAATATTATACACAATAAGAAATTTCAATTAATTAATTTAAAATAAATAATGTTTTAATTTGCTAAACTTATCCATTATTTAAATCTTATTGATTTTTAACTGCACGAAAACGGACTTTTAATAACAACAAATTGTTCAGTTACCATGGTAATAAACAAACAGGGTGCGATCTCTTGTAAGCAGGAAAACTAACGGTATAAATTGAGGCCGCCGTCCCACAGTGATGGGTTTTGAGCAATCTTGAGTAAATGACCGGTAAATTACCTGAAACAGGTAATTTACGTAAAAATCTGGTACAATACCTAGGTAAATGACACTGCTTGCTGCAATGACATAAACACACTCTCTTACATAAAAAAAACACGAACGTATATTTCAGTGCTCTTTTTAGGCCTAAGCAGACAGAAATACGGATACGGGACCAGAGCATGAGACAGAAAAGGACAGAAACAGTCTTTGTCCTTTATCATCTTATGCCCTGCTCCCGTAACCGTATTCATTGTGCTTTGGGCTTTTTTTACCCCCTGACACTCTTGAGTTGAAACTCACACAAATGTTGACTGGTGGTCACCGCGGTGCTGGCTATTCAGTGTGCCGGATTTCAAAAGAATGGATGGGAAAATACAGAAAAATTTGATTTTGACCCAATAAAATGTATTTTATCATAATTATTTTTACGTACCATTAATCTAGAAACTTTCAAACATATTTTCTGATATTCTTAGTGGGAAATTTAAACAAAATAATGTTATTTTTATTATTTAAAAATAATAATACCATTACCCTGGCGCTGAAGCGAAACCTTGGGAGGACTGAGATTGGTGCTCGCCAAGTCCTCATTAGTCCTCGATCGGTTTTCTGCTGAATATTAAGTAAAATATAATGAAGATTGGGCAAAAGGGTTATTATTAAAACAAAGTGTAACTATGTTAATAAGAGTGATAAGGTTTTAGGTGGTAAAATAATGGTTTTAAACAGAAAATTAGAAAATTCTGAAATTGATACTTTAAAGGTGTTTCCACACATGATACTTGTCAACTTTTGATAGAGTTCGCGGCAGATTTAAATATGTCCATCTGACTTGGAAAATTAAAGAGTAAAAAAAGTGTGTACATTTCTATAGAAATGTGCATTTAATTAAATATGAAAATGTGTAACTTGACAAAGAAAGATAAACAAGTGTAATTTGAAGTTAGAAATAATAAAGTGCAGCAACATAATATCCTGGCAACTTGGTCTAAAAACAAATAATGTTTTTTTTCCTAAACTTTTTTGTATTTAATTAGTTAATTTATTATTTCATAACTATTTTCCTATTTTTTCTTTAAATCTTATCCTTTTTCCCCACTTTAAGTATAATACAAGCAAATTATCGTCATATTATCAAAATTGGCATTTTTTTTACAAAATATCGTAGTTTTTCAACAAATTGACCAATTTAGAAAAATCTTGTGATTTTTAAAAGCTGAATAGACATGTTTGAAAAAATTTTTATGGACCTTTGAATTATTTGAAAAAAGTATAATTATTTGAATATATATTTGGAATTAACATAATATGACGATAATTTGATTGTATTTTGTAAATCTTAAAATAAATATTAAAAATTAAAATTGATTAAAGTTTATTATAATATTATTTTTGAAGAAAAATGGAAAAATCTTGAAAACCAGTTTTTTGTTTTCTGTTGAGAAAAGTATTGTATTTAGAGTTTTTTAATTTTGTGCACTTGTGGTTTTTTGTCAGGTAAATTACGAGAAAATTATAATAAACTTAAAAAAGATAATATACCAGAAATATTAAATCTTGTGAAAAATGAGTAGTAGGTGGTGTTTTCGAGAAAATTGTTTTTTTTTTTAGTTTTGGAAAATTAGTCAACACTTTTATAATTTTTAAGGTGTTCAAAAAGTTTATATGGATTTTTAAAGAACCTAATAGTATCTAACAAGAATCAAGAAAAGAAAATTGATTTTCTTAATTGGACAATAAATAACACACAAAAGTCAAATTAAAAATGAATTTTTTTATAATTTTTTCAGAAAAAGTTGAAATACTCATAATTTTGTGTGTAAATCGTTTTTTTTTATAAATCGGAAAGACACATATCTCTTTTATTTTACTTGGAAAATTGTAATTTGTTCATATTCAATTTTATTTACGTTAGGGAGATAAATAAAAAACATTGTGACACTTTGAGGTTATATTTAATGTGTAAATTTTCTTATTATACTTGAAGTAGGGAAAAAGGATAAGATTTAAAGAAAAAATAGGAAAATAGTTATGAAATATAAATTAACTAATTAAATGCAAAAAAGTTTAGGAAAAAAAACATTATTTGTTTTTAGACCAAGTTGCCAGGATATTATGTTGCTGCACTTTATTATTTCTAACTTCAAATTACACTTGTTTATCTTTCTTTGTCAAGTTACACATTTTCATATTTAATTAAATGCACATTTCTATAGAAATGTACACACTTTTTTTACTCTTTAATTTTCCAAGTCAGATGGACATATTTAAATCTGCCGCGAACTCTATCAAAAGTTGACAAGTATCATGTGTGGAAACACCTTTAAAGTATCAATTTCAGAATTTTCTAATTTTCTGTTGAAAACCATTATTTTACCACCTAAAACCTTATCACTCTTATTAACATAGTTACACTTTGTTTTAATAATAACCCTTTTGCCCAATCTTCATTATATTTTACTTAATATTCAGCAGAAAACCGATCGAGGACTAATGAGGACTTGGCGAGCACCAATCTCAGTCCTCCCAAGGTTTCGCTTCAGCGCCAGGGTAATGGTATTATTATTTTTAAATAATAAAAATAACATTATTTTGTTTAAATTTCCCACTAAGAATATCAGAAAATATGTTTGAAAGTTTCTAGATTAATGGTACGTAAAAATAATTATAATAAAATACATTTTATTGGGTCAAAATCAAATTTTTCTGTATTTTCCCATCCATTCTTTTGAAATCCGGCACACTGAATAGCCAGCACCGCGGTGACCACCAGTCAACATTTGTGTGAGTTTCAACTCAAGAGTGTCAGGGGGTAAAAAAAGCCCAAAGCACAATGAATACGGTTACGGGAGCAGGGCATAAGATGATAAAGGACAAAGACTGTTTCTGTCCTTTTCTGTCTCATGCTCTGGTCCCGTATCCGTATTTCTGTCTGCTTAGGCCTAAAAAGAGCACTGAAATATACGTTCGTGTTTTTTTTATGTAAGAGAGTGTGTTTATGTCATTGCAGCAAGCAGTGTCATTTACCTAGGTATTGTACCAGATTTTTACGTAAATTACCTGTTTCAGGTAATTTACCGGTCATTTACTCAAGATTGCTCAAAACCCATCACTGTGGGACGGCGGCCTCAATTTATACCGTTAGTTTTCCTGCTTACAAGAGATCACACCCTGTTTATTTATTACCATGGTAACTTAACAATTTGTTGTTATTGAAAGTCCGTTTTCGTGCAGTTAAAAATCAATAAGATTTAAATAATGGATAAGTTTAGCAAATTAAAAAATTTCTTATTGTATATAATATTTTATTTACAAAATAAATTATTATTTACAGTTTTTAATTTTCGCTTCGGCATCAAAGGTCCAAAGGTTATTATATAATGATCGAGGTTTTAAAAAGAAAAACTGGAACAACAGAAGGTAAAATAATTTTTTAATTGGAATTAACAATTTCTTTATTAGTTATTTTCCTGAGTTTACAACTATATTGTATTAGGTTTTCAACTTCTTGCCAGTTCAAGTGAATTCTTTAAATTTCTCAATTACTTTAATCGCTTTTATCAAATTTAAATTATTTTCTAAAATTTTCAAGTTTGTTCCTAAAATTCTTTAATTCTTCTTTGTTTTTTAATAATTTTCATAAACATACAATAATGCTTTTCCAATTTCGTAGTTACTTTAATTGTCTTTTAGCTAGTTTTTTCGATGATACATTGCAGTGTTAATTTTAAGTTCATTTTTCAAGCAATTAGTTAACCACAATTTTTAAATTTGTTTTTTATTTCTAATCATGACAATTTTGTCAATTATTTAATTCAGTATGAATTATTATTTGTATTAACAATTACTGTTTTTCATATTCTGTTATTATTTGACATAATTTCTGTTTGACCGGAACGTTATTCGACGTAATTCCTACTCGGACAAAATATTATTTGACATAATTTCGATTTAACCAAACTCTTATTGAACATATTTCTTATTTGTAAAGTTATTTTTTAATCTGGTTCCTATTGGTCCAATTTATTTGACATAATTCCTATTAACCATAACTTCTATTTCATTTCAATCTTATTTGATGTAATTTCAATTTAACATTATTATTTTTTTACTTGTATCATACTTAACAACATATTTTTCAGGGACTGACACGAAAACCGAATTCTGTTTCTGTTTTGAATTGTTGTGACGAAACAAAAATGTACAAACAATATTGTTTTGTATTGCGCCTGAAACAAAAATGCTCCGAATTACGTTTTCGTCTCATGCCCGAAACGAAAATCAACTCCGAATTTCGTTTCAGTCTCATGCCCGAAACGAAAAGATTCTGAATTTCGTTTTCGTCTCCTGCAAGAAAAGAATTGTGTTTAAAATTGTTTTTGTGAAATTTAGAGCCTTTTTTATGAGAAACGAAAACGGAATTCGGAGCGGATTTTCGTTTCGGGCATGAAACGAAAACAAAATTCGAAGCCTTTTCGTTTCGGGCATGAGACGAAAACGTAATTCAGAGCCTTTTCGTTTCAGGTTCAACACAAAACAAAATTAAATTGATATTTTGTTTCAGTTTTTCAAAACCGAAACGAAACAAAAATAAAATATATTTTGTTTCGGTTTTCGTGTCAGTCCCTGATATTTTTTGATCTTAACCTTTTTTCGATATTGCTTCCTCATGGAGGAAGCTTTGTATTTGTTGAAATTCACAGTTTCTTTAAAAGGTTCAAATTCCTCTATCTAAAATTATTTTAAATTAGTTCCTGATCAAATATGTATGCGTGTATGTATGTTGTGTGTGTGTGGGTGCTTGTAAACACTATAACTCAAGAACGCTTAAACCGATTTAATTAAAACTTGATACGGCTACTTTTACTACTAAGTTCAAGAATCAGACACAAGGGTTCTTAAAAATAACTATTAGAAACATATTTATTAAATTTTGATTTTTTAAAAAAATTCTTTTTTCAAAAACAAAAAATTTGTTAACCTCTAAATTATACTCAATATATAGAAAAGCATATTCCTTGCTTCAAAACAAATTGATTCACCTATAGAAAGTTTATATTTTGTCAAAATTTTAAAGAATAAATTGCAATTTTCAAATTTTTAAATAGTTGAAATTTAATATTTTTAAAAAATTATCTTTTAGGATAACTCTCAAGTGATTGGCACCTTTAGCCAAATGTTTACTATACGAAATTTACATAGAAAAGATAATATAATAAAATAACATATGGGTAATTCTTTGCATAGCGCACAACTTCACTTTCCCCAAGTTTTCAAAGAATAATCTTAAATACTTTTTAATTTCTCTTATGATTTCAAGGTAAAAAGGTTCTTAAATATTTTTAAAATTAACTTCCATTGTATTATAACCAGGAATATTAAAAAAAAAATGATTCTAAAAACTTTTTTCTAATGAAAAAACATTTTCATATATATGTCAATCTCAATGTCATCTTAACTTTTTATTTTTTCTATTTTTTTATATATAAAAATAATAAATTAAAAAATGTGTGTTTTTATAATTATCAGAAAGAAAAACTCGAGGAGAGATGGATTAATTTTTGTGTTTTTAGGGTTTCGTGGCCAGGTGCGAAGCTCATATAAAGAGACTTTGGAGTCCGTTTCTCCTTCCCAGCCAATAGCAGCGCATTTGTAATTGTGCGTGAGAGAGAGGAAGACAGAGAAACCCAGAGATAAACATATATCAAAAGGTATTTCTGGGCATGTTCCACCAGTTTAGATCCTATTTACAATTTTTTTGAACGAACTCATAATTTTTTTCAAAATTCTTTCCGATTATTCTTCTAAGGTTGGTTTTTAGGAGTTAATAATTCTTGTTATCTGTTTGGAAAATTAGGGGGTATATTTCAGGGTATGTTGCACCACTCTAGATCTTTATTAGAAGTTTTTTGTTCAAACTGGTTATTTTTTTCAAAATTTTATCTGTTTAACTTCCTGAAAGTGGTTTCTATGATTTGCGGATTCTTATTTTAATTAATTTAAAAAATTAGTGAACTTATTTCTGAGAATCTTTTACCATTTTAGAACCGCATTAATAGTTTTTACTGCAAAATGAAACTTTTTTACATAATTATTTCCGATTGTTTTACAGAGAAGTGGTTTTTAAGGATGGATGATTCTTGTTATCAATTTAAAAAAATGGAAAGTATATTTCAAGGCATGCTTCACAATTTAGATCTTCATTAGAAATTTTCTGGAAGAATTGATAATATTTTTCATAATTTCTTCCAATTATTTTTCTGAGGGATGGTTTTTAAGGATCTTTTTATCAATTTTAAAAATAAAAGTGTATATTTGTGGGTATAGTTCACCACTTAAAATCTTTATTAGAATTTTTTTGTGGAAATTGATAATTTTGTTTATAATTTTTTCCGATTATTTCTCTAAAGGGTGGTTTTTATTGTTTGATGATTCTTGTTTTCAATGTAAAAAATTAATAGGTATATTTCAGGGTATGCTTCAGCATTTTATAACCCTATTACGATTTTTTTATGCAAACTAATAATAGTTTCAAAATTTTTTCTGGTTTTTATTTCCTGAGGGTGGAAATTATTTTTTATAGTGGAGGTTTTTAAGGAACGATGATTCTTCTTATCAATTTTAAAAGTAAGGAGGTATATTTCACAATATAATTTTTCTGAATAATTTTCTTAGGGTTGGTTATTAAGGCTTAATGAAACTTGTTATCAATTTCAAAAATTAGGGAGATTCTTTTTGGGTATGCTTCACCATTTTTATCTTCATTGGAATTTTTTTAAGAAAATTGGTAATATTCTTCAAAATTTTCCTATTATTTTCCAAAAGTTCGGTTTTTAAGGGTTAATAATTCTTGTTATCCGTTAGAAAAATTAGAAGGTATATTTCAGGGCATGCTTTATCTTTTTAGATCTTCATTAGAATTTTTTCATGCAAATTGACATTTTTTTTCAAATCTTTTTGATTGTTTTTCAGAGGGGTAGTTTTTAGGGTTCCATGATTCTTGTTATTAATTTAGAAAAGTACGGGGTATGTTTCTGGGTATGTTTCACTATTTTATAACTGCATTACGATTTCTTTTGCAAACTGATAATTATTTTAAAATTTTTTCTTTTTTATTTCCTGAGGCTGGTTTTTAAGAGTTGCGGCTTCTGTTTATTTATTTTAACAATTCGGGAGTATATTCTTGAGCATCTTTCACCATTTTAGAACCCCCTTAAGACTTTTTTGTGCAAATTAAAAATTTTTCCATAATTGTTTCCGATTATTTTTTAGAGGGATGGTTGTTAAGGATCGATGATTCTTCTTATCAATTTAAAAAATTTGAAGGTTTATTTTAGGGTAGGTTCACCATTTTTGATATTCATTAAAATTTTTTTAACCAAATTGGTAATTTTCTCTAAAATCTTTTCCAATTATCTTCCATAAGGTTGGTTTTTAGGGGTTGATAATTCTTGTTATCTGTTTGGAAAATTAGGGGGTATATTTCAGGTTTTGTTGCATCATTTTATATCTTTATTAGAATTTTTTTGTGCGAACAGGTAATTTTTTTTTAAATTTTGTTTGTTTAATTTCCTAAAGGTTGTTTTTATAATTTGCGGATTCTTTTCATTAATTTAAAAAATTAATGAACTTTTTTAGAATCTTTTACCATTTTAAAACCGCATTAATACTTTTTTGTGCAAACTGATACTTTTTTACATAATTATTTCCGATTGTTCTACAGAGGAGTGGTTTTCAAGGACCGATGATTCTTGTTATCAATTCAAAAAATTCGGAAGTATATTTCAGGGCATGCTTCACCATTTTAGATCTTCATTAGAATTTTTTCATGCAAATTGATATTATATTCAAAATGTTTTCGATTGTTTTCCAGAGGGGTGGTTTTTAGGGGTCGATGATTCTTGTTATTAATTAAAAAACAGTAGGGGGTATATTTGTGGGTATGTTTCACCAAGTGAGATTTTTATTAGAATTTTTTTGGGAGAATTAATAATTTTTTTTATAATTTCTTCCAATGATTTTGCTGAGCAGCGGTTTTTAAGGATCTTGTTATCATTTTTAAAAATAAAAGTGTATGTTTGTGGGTAGGGTTCACCACTATAAATCTTTATCAGAATTTCTTTGTGGAAATTGATAATTTTGTTTATAATTTATTCCGATTGCTTCTCTGAAGTGTGGTTTTTATTGTTTGATGAATCTTTTTATCAATGAAAAATTGAGTGGGTATATTTCTGGGTATGCTTCAGCATTTTTTAACACCATTTCGATTTTTTGTGCAATTTAATAATTGTTTCAAAATTTTTTCTGGTTTTTAATTCCTGAGGGTAGAAATTATTCTTTATAGTGGAGGTTTTTAAGGATCGAAGATCATTATCAATTTGAAAAGTTAGGAGGTTATTAGAATTTTTCTCAAAATTTTTTCTGAATATTTTTCTTAAGGTTTCTGTGGGGGTAGTTTTTAGTGGTCGATGATTCTTGTCATTAATTTTAAAAAGTAGGGGGTATATTTTTGTGTATGTTTTACCATGTTAGATCTTGATTAGAATTTTTTTGTTCTAACTGATAAACTTTTTCATATTTTTTCCGTCTATTTTTCTGTGGTTTGGTTTTTAAGGATCTTGTTATCAATTTTAAAAATTAAACTGTTAATTTGTGTGTATGGTTCACTATTTTAAATCTTTATTAGAAATTTTTTGCGGAAATTGCTAATTTTGTTCATAATTTTTTCAGATTATATCTCCGAGAGGTGATTTTTATTGTTTGATGATTCTTGTTATCAATTCAGAAAATTAAGGGGGCGTAATAATACTTGTTAAAAATTTAGGCGATTATATTTCTGGGTATGTTTTACCAGTTTAGACCTTCATTAGAAATTTTTTCGTTGAATTGACAATTTTTCCATATTTGTTTAATGGTTTTTCTGAGGGGTGGATTTTAGTGGTCGATGATTCTTGTCATTAATTTAAAAAAGTAGGGGGTATATTTCTGTGTATGGTTCACCATTTTGAATCTTTATTAGAATTTTTATGCGGAAATTGTTAATTTTGTTCATAATTTTTTTCGATTGCTTCTCTAAAGTGTGGTTTTTATTGTTTGATGATTCTTGTTATCAATAAAAAATTCAGTGGGTATATCTCTGGGAATGCTTTAGCATTTTATGACCCCATTTCGATTTTTTTGTGCAAACTGATAATTGTTTCAAAATATTTTCAGTTTTTTAATTCCTGAGGGTGGAAATTATTTTTTATAGTGCAGGTTTTTAAGGATCAATGATCATTTTTAATTTGAAAAGTTAGGAGGTTTATTTTAAGTTATGTTTCACCATTTAAGATCTTTATTAGAATTTTTTTGGGCAAATTGATAATTTTTTTTTTAACTTCTTGCAATTATTTTTCTGAGGGTCGGTTTTTCAGGATTTTCATATTAATTTTATAAATAAAAGTTTTTAATTGTGGGTATATTTAAACATTTCAAATCTTTATTAAAATTTTTTAGTGGAAATTGATAACTTTGTTTAAAGTTTATTCCGATTTTTTCTCTGAGTGTTTTTATTGTTATATGATTCTTGTAATCAATTTAGAAAATGAAACGGTATTTTCCTCTGTATGCTTTACAATTTTAGAACTTCATTAGGATCTTTTTGTGCGAAATGAAAATTTTTTTCAAAATTTTTTCTGAATAATTTTCTTAGGGTTTCTGAGGGGTGGATTTTAGTGGTCGATGATTCTTGTCATTAAATTAAAAAAGTAGGGAGTATATTTCTGTGTATGGTTCACCATTTTGAATCTTTATTAGAATTTTTATGCGGAAATTGCTAATTTTGTTCATAATTTTTTTCGATTGCTTCTCTAAAGTGTAGTTTTTATTGTTTGATGATTCTTGTTATCAATGAAAAATTCAGTGGGTATATTTCTGGGAATGCTTTAGTATTTTATAACCCCATTTCGATTTTTTTGTGCAAATTGATAATTGTTTTAAATTTTTTCTGTTTTTTAATTCCTGAGGGTGGGAATTATTTTTTATAGTGGAGGTTTTTAGGGATCGATGATCATTATTAATTTGAAAAGTTAGGAGGTTTATTTCAAGGTATGTTTCACCATTTAAGATTTTCATTAGAATTTTTTTGGGCAAATTGATAATTTTTTTTCTAACTTCTTACAATTGTTTTTCTGAGGGTCGTTTTTTCAGGATTTTGTTATTAATTTTATAAATAAAAGTTTTTAATTGTGGGTATAGTTTATTATTTCAAATCTTTATTAAAATTTTTTAGTGGAAATTGATAACTTTGTTCATAATTTTTTCAGATTATATATCTGAGGGGTGGTTTTTATTGTTTGATGATTCTTGTTATCAATTCAAAAAATTAAGGGGTATATTTCCCCGTATGCTTTACAATTTTAGAACTCCATTAGAATCTTTTTTTGCGAATCGAGTGTCACGACTATCGAGGGATTACTGTATGTTTAAGCGCTTTTGATAGCTCTTTATTAAAATTTGTTTGTTCAACTTTATAATTATTTTCATAATTTTTCATATTATTTGCCTAAGTTGTGGTTTTTAGTGGTTGATAATTGTAGTTATTAATTTAGAAAATTGAGGGATATATTTCTTTGCATATTTCACCAGTTTAGATTTTAATTAGAATTTTTTAGTTAAATTGAAAATTTTTTTCATCATTGTTTCCAATTATTTGCCTAAGTTGTGGTTTTTTGGGGTTGTCAATTCTTGTTTTCAATTTAAAGAATTAGGGGTTATATTTTTAGGTATGTCTCACCATTTCAGAACTTAATTAGAATTTTTTTTTAAATTTATTATTTTGTTTAATATTTTTTACGATTATTTTTCTTGGTGTTTTTTTTGGAGTTATTAGCAGTTGTTATAAATAAAGTAAAATTAAATGCAATTATCATAATATATGACACAATTTTAGAAATTAAAGTTTTTTATAAATTGAGTGTTGTTTCCCTATCTGCTACTATCTGTCGCTCATTTTAATTGCAAATTATTATTTTTGTAATTGATATATGTGAATTTTTAATTTTGTGTAATTTAAGTTTTTTTTTAATTGGTTATTTGAGTATTGTAATTGGAAATTGATTTTTTTCGGATTTAATCAGTTTACTTTTTAATTAAATTGAATTAATTCCAACATTTCCTTATCTAGAAATGAAAGTAATTAGGCTTTTAGTAATCATAAAAATTAATTTATAAATTAGTTTTATTTAGACTATTATTTTTTGTACTTATATAAGCTCTGAATTAAGAATAGAGTAATTTGATTTTGGTACGAAAAAGAACGTGACTACCTTTGATTGATTGTCAATCTGAGTGGGTTAATTGGTTGATAGTGTTAGTGTAGAAACACCCGATATTACGAGAGTTTAATATTTTTTAACTTTTGTTTCAATTATTATGAATTAGACATTTAATTATTGATTTATTTTATTATCATTCACTAATACTTTTTTATAACAAAACAGCGCTTTTATTACGTAAATTAAATCACTTAAACTATTGAAATGTACTGACGAAATGAAGTCTCAAACAGTACTTAAACAACTCACGTATTTTCACAATTTTTAATATTAATTTGCTAATTTTTAATGATTTTGCAATTGCAATATGATAGAGGAGGCATTCAATTATCATTTTTAATAGTTTATTATTACTTTTGAACACATTTTACATTGTGTTTTTGCGTTGGATTGAAGTGAAATCAAACGGGAAACGAATTCGAATTTCCTTCAATTTTCGCCAAATCGACAGGGCGGGTAAGGTAGGGTTGAAAAAGCTCGGGTTTGTTAAAGTCCAGTAGTGTTAGGTAAAGTCGGGTAGGGCCTGGTAAGATCAGGTAAGGTCGGATAGGATCAGATAGGTTAGGTGAGGTCGGGTAAGGTTGGATTGGGTCGGGTAAGGTATGGTCAGATAGAGTCGGTACTGATTTTGTTTGTCTACAGCCATTAGACCATTAGAACTCAACTGTCGATAAACCGGTTGTACTCATGAGGTTTTTTCTACAGTTTTCCCTCTCTACTGGCGAGAAAACCCAATATTGGGTGGTCCAGATAAATGCAAGTCCTTCTAATTTCAAGTCGTTCCGTAGACGCAAAACACTTAAGTTCAATTCTAGGTAAATTTCCAAGGGGGCCACTTAGTAAATTCTAACTCTCCACTGAAGTTATCTCACAAGCCGAAAAACTCCCAGGCTATCGGTCGCGAATTAAGCAAGCTTGACTTCGCACGACCGCAAATTCTAGGATTTAACCAGCTGAACTGACTCCGTGGTTTGAAATTTGGTATTAATTTTTCAATATCTCTTTAAATCAAAAACGTAAAAAAATTTCCTTCTGGATTGTTTCAAAACGTCGTGCAGATTTTTACACCTGGGTTCTAATCTATAAACAAATACAAATTTCTTAAAATAATATTAATTAACAATTTTACTAGAGAAATCAGTATATTTAAGTTTAATAGTTTGTATAATTTTTCATACTCGATTTTTCTTTGCGCATAAATCTTATTTTCTTTTTTATTTGTTAAAACTCTAAACTTTATCAAAGAGTTGCTTTGTATTAGTATCAATCAATTTACACTGTTGAATTGAAATATATTACTAAAGGTTGAATTAACACTGTTTAATTATTATTTTACTTTTAGTTTTCAAGAAAAAAAAACCCAATATAATTATTATTTTACATGTGGATAGTTCAAAAAGACAAAAATCAGAAGTATTATACTTTGAGCTTTGAAATTAATTAATGAAATATAATTAAAAAACATAAAACATTATCAAAAAAACATTGAAAAATAGAGAAATTCGGCCAAAATTCATGTGTTTAGGGGCCGTCCATAAATTACGTAAGGCTTTTTTAGAAAATTTTAACCCACATACCCCCGTCTGTAAGACACTTTTACATAAATTAGCGCCATTTTTTCTGCTGGTCGTAAGAAATAGCTTGACTACCCTTTCACCCTAAAAGCCTTCCGTAATTTATGGACGGCCTCTTAATAATAGGATCACAGCTCATCTTGATTGATTGATTTATTAGAATGTACCTAATTACTGAAGTTACTTTAATTATGTAGAGTAAGTATTTTATTATTTAGAGTAATCGTGTCAGCTTGTGCAAAAACCGCACAAGTCCTTAAATCTAAATTGTTTAGAAATCAATAAAAACTGTTTTTCTTGTAACTGTGAAATTTTTTTCAAACGATGCTTCTTGCATTATTTTCTACTAACCTATAAATATAAAAATTCAATATGATTGATTAATCTTTTAATTAATATAAGGTTTAAAAAAAATAAATTATCTTTTGGACTTGAACGGTTTCTGCACAAAATGACATCTTAACAAAATAAAAACAAAAATTTAATTAAAAATTTAATGTATTAAAATTTTGAAAAGTTTGAATAGATTTGCTTGTAGTTAACGGTATATATCTATGGCGTTACTACCCTCGAATTAGCATACCGTTACTACATTTTTAAAAATTAATTAAATGTTTAAATAAATTTCATTTTCTGTATTTATTTTAAAAGGGTGCATTGAATTGAATCTAATGCACCAAATGTCAGTTCAAAATTTTACATAGGCTTAGAGACATACAATAATACAATTTCGAACAGTTTTTTGCTTTTTTCTTGGTTTTATCTATTTTGCAGTTAAAGGTGGATTGGAATATCACGGCAGTAATCTCCTGTACAGGTTAGCAGGTTAACATAATAAATTTATGTTTAGATAGAAAACGATGGAAAATATTACTGAAGAATGTAAAGAAGAAACAGAATCTAATTTTAAGAAAACAAAATAACAAAATAATTAATATAAATTTGCACTGAAAATTGTTCTGGAAACTTATAATAAAAATTGTATTTTTAAAAATGTTTAATTATTTTATTTAATATTAATTAATGTTGCTGCGAGACGAGACAAGACAATACTATAGCATACAAATTGTAGAAAAAAGAAACACATGTCGTGGCTCTCTCGCGGAAACACTAATAGGTAATAATGAAAGTATCTTAATAAATTCCTGTTTTTAGAGACAAACTAATTTTGTTCGCTTTTTTATTTTTAGAATTAAACAAAGAGCTCACGGGAAAAATAATTCGGTAGAAATTCTTGAATGATTCAAGAACGGTGACCACGTACAAAGCGGAGATTTTGTAGTCTTAAGAAACTGAGTTCAAGAAATCACAGAGGAAAATTTTTTTCATAAATTAAAAAAATTGTACTTTTTGATGTTCCACGGTACAATCTCACAACAGTTAGTTAGAGAAGTTTTTTTGATATTCATTCTAACTCTTTAGAATGATTATTCTCAGTTTTTTAAGGAATTGCTAAGCTCTTGAGTTATTTCAGTAATTATGATTAAATTATTTTGTTTCCGTGCGCTTAAGGTTCAATGAGTCGATGAACTTAAATGCTTTTACCTGATTTAAAATTTTAAAACAAAATTAAATCCTAAATTTATAAATAACTAATAAATTTAATTTTATTTTTTATAATAATTTAAACTTAATCTTTCCTACTCTATAGAAACAAACAAAATAAATTAACAAATATCGATTTATTAGAAATGGATGACAGATTTTACAAATTCTGCGAACTTAATTACTTTGTTTTTAGAAAAAAACTGAATATTATTTATAAATTACCCTATGCAATTATATTAGTATTATTAATATTATTTATAAATAATATTTATGTAAGAGGAGCATGTTTTGCTCGGTTTCTTGGCGCGCTTTTGAAACCCAAAGCAGACCATTACGTCAGCTAGTAATTTTGCCTTCCTCAGCAGGCAAAGGATACTTTGTCGTCCGCGCGCATGCTGACTCAGAGGTATCCTTTTCCTGTTGATGCCTGAAAACTTACTGCCTGTCGTAATAGTTTGCTTTGGGTATCAATAAACTATTATTAAAACAAAAAAATAAGGTCGTCCTTGAATGTTAAAATATTACCTTTATCTTAAGTAAGTCGAAAAGAAGCATATTTCTTTAAAAAAAAATATCCATTGTAAATAAAGTTTTCGGTATTTTCTAGAGAAAAATATTTAGAAAAAAAAAATAATAATAATAAGTAATATTCTATTCTTGTACACCAAAGAAAAATATCGTTATCAATGGAAAAAATAGCTATGTCTCCAGAGTCCGGCACATAATTTGAAGTTATGTTTATCTTCAAAACTAAATAGAACATAAATTAATAATAGTAACTAATGTGAAACAGAGAGGTCGTGCATTTTCTAATTATCTACAAAATGGGTAAAAAGTATTTTTTCTAATATTTATGTTAGATGCAAAAATAATTTCTTTTTTAATTTTCCATTTTTAAAACGCGAATAACTCTAAATTTTAAATTACACTAAAAGGTTCGCAAATAGTTCATTCGATGTGTTCCCAGCAAATGAAAACAAATTCAGGGGAATTAAAACGAATTAACATTTTTGGTAAGTTGCTAATCGTTTTTGTCCCTAAGCAGGATTCACTGAACCCCATTGTATATTTGTTTTAATTTTATTCCATTTGGTTTAATTTGTGCAAAGGAATTAACCAACTCGGCTATTTAATTCGTGCTGACGAATTGAAAAAGACTGAAACCAAGAAATTTGGTCATTGAATTGAATCGAATAGTAGATTTATAACTTTAATAAAGAAGTCATCTCAGATTTTCTCGGATTGCAATAAAGTTTAATTCGCATTTGTTGCTAAGCAAGGTACGATGATGCACTTTAGAAATTCGATTCAATTCGTACCATTTCTTTATCGTTTGATGGACATTTCTGAAAAAAAATTATTCTTCCATTTTTTAAACTTTGACAACACTAAATAGTACTAGATAGTATTCATATAGCTTATTCGTCGTGTTTTTTAATCACTTGCACGCTAAAAAAATATATTAAAATTTTCAACAAAACATAAATTTAAAATTACTAAAAACAGGATGAAAATATTTTTTTATTATTAAAATGTTAATAACTTCAGATAAAATTGCAATAGAGGGTTCGCTACTCGCTTAATTGATGTGTTTTTAAAGAATAAAACGAACAAAATACTTATCTTTTAACTTGACCCTGAATAATTCTCAATTACAAATTTTTGCATCTTTTTTAAGATAAAAACAAAAAATTTTAAGTCTGACAACCTGGTGATATTTTTAGAGGAAAAATACTTCTTTAACTCTTAAATCCTAGTGCCTCTTTTGTCAAACAAAAATAATTAGCCAAGTCCACAATCCTCGTGTTGTTTTAAAGGAAAGGAAAATATTTTTCAATTCCGAATTCCTCATGTCGTTTTGAACTAACGAAGAATATTTTTCCAGTACAAAAACCTCGTGTATTTTTGGAAGGTAAAAAAAATATTATTAAAGTCCAAAGTCCTATTGACATTTTGATCGACAGGAAAAAATTTTTAAAGTCCAAATTCCTTTTGAATTTTTTATAGAAAGAAGAATATTTTTAAAGTCCAAATTCAACGTGCCTTTTTGATTGACAGGAAAAAATTTTTAAAGTCCAAAATCCACGTGTATTTTTGATAGACAGGAAAAAATTTTCAAAGATCAAAATCCACGTGTCTTTTTGATGAACAGGAGAAAATTTTTAAAGTCCAAAATCCACGTGGAATTTTACTCGACAGAAAAAAAATTTAAAGTCCAAAATCCACGTGGATTTTTGATCGACAGGAAAAAATTTTCAAAGTCCAAAATCCACGTGGATTTTTGATCGACAGAAAAAAAATTTTAAAGTCCAAAATCCACGTGGATTTTTGATCAACAGGAGAAAATTTTTAAAGTCCAAAATCAACGTGGATTTTTGATCGATAGGAAAAAAATTTCAAAGTCCAAAATCGACGTGCCTTTTTGATCAACATGAAAAATGTTCAAAGTCCAAATTCCACGTGCCTTTTTGATCGACAGGAAAAATGTTTAAAGTCCAAATTCCACGTGCCTTTTTGATCGGCAGGAGAAAATTTTGAAAGTCCAAATTCCTTTTGAATTTTTTATAGAAAGAAGAATATTTTTAAAGTCCAAAATCCACGAGGAAATCTTTGAGGAATCCACGTGGATTTTGTCCAAAATTCCTCGTGGATTTTTATGATAAGAATTGCTACTTGGATTTTTAAAAATTCAGTTAAAATAATTAATTTTGATAATAAAATTTATTAGATTATTATTATAAATAATTATAATAAATTAAATAAGAAATATATTTAGGAACATATTTTGATAGAAGATTTAGTATTTTAATATAAAAATCGAAATAGAAAGTTAAAAGTTGAACATTGTTGAATAAATAACTGAATATTGAAAATCTGAGAAATGATTAATTGTAAAATAATAGAATAAGCAATAAAAAATAATTTGAATAGAAAATAAGCGGAATTGATTGATAATTAATGATATATTAGAATTAACATGAAAAAGTGCAAATTTTGCAATAAATATAAACAATTATAAAAAAATATTAATTGATAAAATTAGTAAATTAGAAAGTTCACAAAAGTGAATAGTAGAATTAGTAAAATATTGTTTAATATTTGAATAATAGTTTAAAAACGTTTAAAATTGAACAATTTGGATGTAATTATCATTAATAATGAAAAAATTGGTAATACAAAAAAAAATAATTAAAGATAGGTAAAGCTAAAGAAAATGACGGAAGTACGATAGGATTAATTATTAAATAATAAACAATAAATCAATTTTAAAAGTTCAGATAGAATTTTTTATAAGAAATAATAAATATCTAACAAATAAATTTATGGTAAAATATAGAATAGAAAATATAGAATATTTCACAAGAAAGAAAAATTAAATTATCAATCTTTTTAAGCGTTAAAATTAAAATAGAAAAACCGCGGAAATTGAAAATTTTGACAGTTGTAGCGGTTATTGAACTTTCTGGACGTTTTTGGGGGTAAATCAAGGGTATATAAGGAGCTCATTTGCATAGACTCGTCCTCTTGATTTTTATCAACAAAATTGGTAAGACCTAAGTACTTGGCGTCATATTATTTTAGTCAAATTGTACTAGTTGATAAATTCATTAAAATATTTTATTTTGATGAATTTATTATTAACGGTGCAGTTTTATTAATTATAAATTTAAAAAGTACAAAAAAATCTATAGAGAAAGATAGCGTCATAAAAATTAATTATTTATTTATTAATTGAGGAGTACATAGTACAACCTCAATATTTATTTAATTAATTTAATTATTGCGAATAATAATTTGGAAACGGAGTTTTTCCAAATTATTGTTCAAAATAAATATCTGTGATTGTTGGGTGAAGCTTTTAAGCAATAATTATTAAATAATTGCGATTCAGCAATTATGTAATAACAAAAAGTTAATCGATCTTTTGTTGGAGTACATAGTACAACCAACAATCGACTGGTTAATATTGTTTAAATTCCTCGCTTGGTTTACACTACTTTTTAAAAAACTTGTTAAGTTGTGGTGCATTGTAGCATCACCACGACTTATTCATGAGTTTGTAAAAAGGAGAATCGTCCAAAAATTATAAAATATTTATTTTTTTTGCTTATTTTAAAATATAAATAAAGAAAAAGAATTAAAAGAAGGAATATATTGTAAAGTAAAAGTATAATTTTAAAATTAAATAATTATTAAATTATTAATGGAGAATTTGTATTGATTTTTGTTAATTTTATTTAATAGATAAATCAAATTCTTAAATTGGGCAAGAAAACTTAAGGAGGATATATTCGAAGCTAATAGCAAAATAGATCAGATCAAGTAGGTCAATGAACTTTGTTTGTGTTTATTTTCAAATTTTAAAGTAGGAGTTTCATCAGAAATATAATTCTTTTAATTGTAAATTATTTAATAATGTTAGATAAAAGTTTAACTGTATTAATATTAATTTTATTTTATTTTTATATTTTTTTTATTTTTTTTAATATCATAAAATCAATGATGATCTCCCTAATGCTTGTTATATTATTTGACAAGTATTATAACTGAGATTATTAATATTAACAACATAAAATTTTGATTTAATTTAATTTAAAAGTCGAGCAGAAATAGAATAGAAATTGTAAATATACTAATTAAAAGTCAATTTAAATTCAGTATGAATAATATTTCAAAAGATAGATAATTACTACAGGTGGCATACATATAAATATTTTCCTTTTAAAGATAGGAAGTAAGCTTAATTGGATTCGATAACTCACATAATAGTTGGATAAAATATCTGATATGTAATATAGTTAAGTTAACGTTAAAACAATGTTAAATAAAGTTAAAGTAACGTTAAATTAATGTTAAAGTAACGTTAAAGTAACGTTAAACTAATGTTAAATGAATGGTGAAATAAAGTTTAATAAAGTAAACATGAAATTAATGTGTAAATCTATTTATTTATTGAAAACATTTCTTATTAAATAAATTACAAACATTTTTATTTACAATTCTATAGTTTCATTGTCATTATTGATTTCAGCAATTTTATAATGACCCCATGCAAGGGTGTCAGTGCTATTAGTTAACAAAAACCTTTTGTCGTCGTAAGGACTTAATGCGATTTTTGTATGTTTCAAAGTTTGAACTTTGTGAAGATTCGACCTGGTACAATACTGAGTTCGCGATTGAATTTTGACGTTTTGCAGACAGTACATATAATCATCAAAGCTGATTGTGTTATTAACTTCACTCGACTTGACACCTTTTGATTTTTTTATAAAGTCTTGATTTTCAACGAGCACGCTATACATTTTGCTCCGCAAGCCAATAAATTCAGTTACAATCCTTCCGCCTCACTCATCTTTCATGAGACCTAATATTTTTTTGTTGGCTTGCGGAATGTTAAAAACATTATTTACCGGGTAGTCAGAAGTATCAAACTTATGGATGTCTGCTTTCATATCAGCATAAATATCTGCACAATTAACTTTATAAATCAAGCTGTCGGTGTCGGTATACAATAATTTACAATTTTCATTATATTTCTTAAGCATGTAATCGTAGTGGAAATCGTAGATTAAAATTTTCGATATGTTTAGTACGCTAAGCCCAATGTAGATTGGCTTGTTTATCATAACTTTAATTTTTCTAAGTTCCACAGCTACCAAATTTTTATTAAAGATAGCTCGGCTGTGGAAATTAGGTTTTGAAATCAAAGCCTCTGCTCCATACCTACCCTCCCACTTTGTAACGAGCTTAACGTCAACATGTTTACGCACGTTCTCCATTGTTTTTCCATAAACTGCGTTATTCATAAGTTTGTACAAGTTTTTCTCCATCTCATTGGTAGCTCTAGATCGCATCAACATGTTGAAATCAATATAGTTCTTTAACCAAGGTGATTGTTTGAATTTTACTACGCGATGAATTTTTACAAGAACAAGTCCATTGGCTAAAGCTTGTTTCAAATCACGGTAATGGAGAACGTGCTTTCGTTTTGGTTGGAGGGTAGTTAGGAGCTTCTCCTCTTTAGATCCTTGTGGTTTTAAGTGGTCTGGACAAAACGGTAAATCACTATGAGCATTATGTAACTCATCAGGGTAATCTAGATCAACTTTTAAAATGTATCCGAAAGGCGCGTTATCCGCAACATAAAAGTTAAAATTATCATCGACGTCTTCAATCCACTCAAAACCACCCAAAGGAAGTGATTGAATCATTGCCCACCCATACAAATTATTTGCATCCAAGTATATGATGTAGGCTGTCTCTTCATTTTCCTTATATTTTTCCATATAAGGATTGTTGGCTTTAGCGTAACGATTCATACATTGGCTTACCCCACCCCTTATACCGCGTTCAATAAACATAATCATGTCGATATCTGTGAGGAGTTCCATCCTGACACCCGTATACTTTAACATAGCATTCCAGCTTAATCCAGGCGTAGTATAATAATGTGCTGGGTCTAGTCCGTATGTATTAAAACATTGATTTCGAAAATTTTCAAAAATATCGGCAAGAAGCAATATATCAGTCTGCATGTAAAGATAAATATAATTGCCCAGATTTTGACAATCAAATTCTGTCCATACTCGCTGCGCGTGAGCATAATCTTCATCGGAAATATTTGAATCATTGAGGGTACTATAAAATTGCTCTTTAGCTGGTAATTGAGCTTCATCTAACTTTTCTCGAGAGTCAATGTACTCATACGGAAGAACCCCTTTACGAGTTAACAATTGAATTTTGTCATTGCTATGATTTGAAAAAACTAAATTAACAATTTTATATTCACTGATATTAGACGCTAATTTGTCCAAAGATGATGCCATAAACCTGAAGGAATCAATAAGTCGAAATTTAATTAAACTTTCTTTAACGTTTTTCGCAAAACTAATATATTTTTCTTTAGTTATAGGGAGAAGGTCAACTGTTCCATTAAACTGGGTTGAAATTGCTTCGATAATAAAGTGTGCGTCATAACCACTTAGGTTGTGAAAAACTACAGGTACAATTGGTGATTCGTGATAATTTATATTGCAGTTTTGATGCGCGACACCCTGGTACTTAAATTTCTTAACATCCTAAAGTTTTACAGGAAATTCAATTCCTGTAAAATCAAGCATCTCTTTATACTGCTCATATTTCGAAACTCGATCTGTATTCTTTACAGCTGGATACAATGCGGACAGCATTGCCCATTTGAAACATTGATTATCATTGTTTTTAACGTTGATACAGGCTTGCTTTCCCTTAATTTCAGCTGGTAGATCAATATACGAACTAGCTCGTATTGGATTGTATTTATTAATATTAATCTCTAATCGATGGATAGAATCCAGTTACCAACTCGATTCCTTTTCTTGAAACTCTTCAATCTTTTTCAAAATTATTTGTTTTACATTCTGGTTATACCATTCATCTAATAGGGAAACTGGAAAAATTTCATCAGTCGTAGCAATAAAAGTTTTAAAATTAAATTCTTCTTTACCGTCTGACAACATTTTCTTAAATTTAGCACCTAATACGGCATAAACTTTTAATGGACAATATTTATCAAGGCAAATTTTGATTCGATTTTCAAACAAAGTAAAGGCATCATCTAAGACTGTAAACGACGATCGAAAGCTTCTTCCGTATTTACCCATCTAATTTTTTCAACAGACTGATGTAAGCCTGCTCCTCGCTTCAGTATCACATCAAAGTGGCAACGCAAGTATTCAATTTTTTGAATTATATTTAGACATCTTGATTTTTGTGATGTTATAAAATCCTACTTTCTAAAGACATTTTGAATGACAATGATACACCGCTGACACTTGTTTTGACACTCGAATGCGTGAATTGTTCTATCATGGCCAGACAATGACATTGTTATAACAAGTTCGCGCTCCGCAATTTTAAGGAAGTTATCAGATTCGTGGCAAATTTCATTAAAATCGGCCATTTCAATGCGTTGTCTGGCCTTCTTTCGACTTTTACACTTGGACATCTTGACACTAAATATTAACTATATACAAAAAAAACTAAAAAATATTATACAAAAAATAAACACTGGAACAAAAAGTAAATAGAAAATGCTGAAACAGAAAAAGCTGAAACAGAAGAAAAGCTAAAAAAGAAGAAAAGCTGAAACAGAAAAAGCTGAAACAGAAAAAAAGCTAAAAAAGAAGAAAATCTGAAACAGAAAAAGCTGAAACAGAAGAAAAGCTGAAACAGAAAGAAGCTGAAACAGAAAAGAAGTATTCTTTGATTGCTGATCTCTGGAAGTAGTATGCTGCACCTGTGAACAGAAAGGAATGATTCTGGTGACTCGGGAGCCTACGGATATACCCAACTCCCCAACACCGTACGCTCCAACACCACTGCTCTTGACGCGCGCGCATTACTTGATGTTGCGCGCGCAATGCTCGGTCACCGCCCTCCGCGACATGGTTAAAGATCCACCTCCTCTCGTCAGGTGCATGCGTTGATACACTCAGAACTGGGTAGGCGCGCAGCAGATCAGGGATTGCTAACTCGATGCGGTTATTCGTTGATCCAGACTAGCGCGAAAGTTTAAATAGTAATTCTAATATTCTCGGTTTATGATTATTTCATACTTTCTAAAATACGCTTATTACTTTATACTTTACTATTTTTATTATTATTATTATTCTATATTTTCTAAAATACTCTTTTTTACTGTATATTTCAATATTTTTATTTTATTCTATGTTTTCTAAAATACTCTTTTTTTACTTTATATCTTAATATTTTTATTCTATATTTTCTAAAATACTCTTTTCACTTTGCATTTTAATATTTTCAAAATTAAAATTAACGGTGTTAGGGAATAGATGATAAGAGACATATTTATAATTAATATCCATTATATATTTTCACAATAAGATTTTTTTAAATACAATTTTGTACACTCTTGAAAAATCATTTAAGTTTAAAATCAACAGCGTTACATGAATTAACATCAATTTCATTTGTATTCTTCCGAATCTCACAACTTCTTTTAATTTCTTTGAAGTTGAACTCTACAGCTGTTAATCTACCACCAAGATACTTCATTTGTAGTTTCTTTAATTTTACAGCGCCTTGAATATTCTCTAGATACTCTGGATCATCCTGGAATAACTTTACGAAACGTGATTGTAGAAACGATACAAACTCTCCTTCAGTTCCACGACGACTTTTCTCTCCATATTTTGTTGATATGATGGACATTTTTGATACATCATAACGAAGCTTGGGAATCAATTCTGAGAGCAATTTCGTTGGTAAAGTATTCTCTAAACGTCCAACCGCATTGATCCTTTCTAAAGCCATTATTGTTTTTTTACTCCTGTGAACAGAAATTTAAGATTATAAAGATAAAACTGAAACAGAAAAAGTAGATGGAACCTTAGAAAAATAATAATATACCTAGGTTTAATGCTGATCTACAGTTGTTGCAGCTGTGAACAGAATGACTCGCTTGAGCTCCGAGACCGTAATTTATAGGTTATTCCCCTCCATTGAAAATACCCCCACCATTTAAGATATCCCCTCTTCATTTTTCACGCATGCGTATTTCATAAAGTCCACCCTCAACAGTTTTCAAAACAGTGGGAGGTAAAAAGTAACGGGGGGAATTCAATATGGCTGAAAAGTAAACTTTCAAAAATTCAACAGGGTTGGAAAACCCCAAGCGAATTTACTAAAGTCGGTAAAGGCGTCAACTGTTAGCAACCAAAGTAACTCACTTGTTGATCGGTAAATACACTGGCGCGAAAATTCAAAGTCCTCAACAGAAACAGACTTTTATTTGTGCAATTAAAAAGTGGTGCCATCTTGTGGCAGCCGTCGCTCGGTCGGTAAAACAGAACACCCCTCAGGAACACCATTTTCCACTGTCGTAAAAATCTGTATTACCGACCGATGGTAACTATGTAGAAACCCGATTTCTTACAGTCGGTAAAGTAGAAATCTACATTACCGACTGTCGGTAAGTAAGACCGTAGCCCCATAGCTCTACAACTAATATGTGCATAAAGTAACTTTTTAATAGCAATAAATTAAATAATTCCTTATGTGTTAAAAAAAATTCAGCAAAATTACTGAAAAAATGCTGTGCTACACCTATTTTCCCCTTAAAGCAATCGGAGGATCTGTCCAACCCCTTGCAGTCTGCTTTCTTATGGCCCACAGTGGTCTGAAACCCGATTCTAGCCGGACAAAACTATTTACTCCAAAACGCGTTAATGAAATTTCAAATCACTTTCTTTCTAGCAGTTTTTGTGGTCGCTGATTACGAATCTAAAGTCAGATTTCAAAAATTAAAAACGACGGATCTTATATGGCGGACGAAAATGCAAAATTCTTACTGAAATTTATGAAACTTAGTACATAGGGGTTTTCGAAGTCGCTGATTCCAAATCCGTTCACAATTTTTCCAAAATTAAAAATGTCGGATTCAATATGGCGGATGAAAATTCAAAATTTCTGCCAAAATTTATAAAACATGGTATAAAGGGGTTTTTTGGGTCGCAGATTACAAATCTGTACATAATTTTTCAAAATTAAAAATGGCGGACGAAAATTCAAAATTTCTGTCGAAATTTATGAAACATGGTATATAGGTGTTTTTTGGGTCGCAGATTACGAATCTAAACATAATTTTAAAAAATTAGTATATTTTTATAACAATTACGATTTAGGGCTTCTTGGATCCGCTATTTTCAGCTTTAGAACACTAACTGCAGATTTGTAATCAGCGACCCCAAAAAGCCTTAAATCCTAATTTTTATTCAAATACACTAATTTTTTTAAATTTATGTCTCCCATATTGGAGCCGTAATTTTTAATTTTTAAATCTGACTGCAGATTCGTAATCAGCGACCCTAAAAAGCCTTAAATCGTAATTTTTATTCAAATACACAAATTTTTTAAAATTAATGTCCGACATATTGGATCCGCCATTTTTAGTTTTTAAAAACTATGTATAGATTCGTAATCTGCGACCCAAAAAACCCCTTTATACCATGTTTCATAAATTTTTGCAAAAATTTTTAATTTTCGTCGATCATATTGAATACGCCATTTTAAATTTTGGAAAATTGTGTACAGATTCGGAATCAGCGACCCCGAAAACCCCTATACATGTACTAAGTTTAATAATTTTCGGCAAAAATTTTGACAATTTCATCCGCCATTTTGGATTTTTAAAAACTGACTTTAGATTCGTAATCAGCGACCATAAAAACTGCTATAAACAATGTGGTTTGAAATTTCATCAACGCGTTTTTGAGTAAATAGTTTACAATCGGGTTTCAGACCACTGTGCGCCACGTGTAGGCCTGACTTTTTGCGCACTACAACGTCGCGTACCACCCGATTAGAAGACAAATATTTCCAAAAGTGACAGAAAGTGGCAAAAGTCTTTTAGGTTTATCGAAAGTTAACGTCTTAATGGACATTTTTCAATAAATAATTTTCTGGCAGTTGTCGGCAGCTCTAACTTATGGTATCTTGAATTTTGTAGTGTACAAATATTGTAAATAGTTACCTTCATTGCTTTTTTTTAATAACAGGATTAAAAATAGAAAAATATTTTTTAAAATATCTTACAAACAGTAAAACGAACTGCTAAATTAATATATACATTATTTAAATATGTTAATTTAAATGGTCACAAGCTGCAAATAATTGAAGATATGAGTTTTACGGCAAAATCAACTATAAGCGAGGCTGACGCAGTTAAGACCATGATACATCAATAAAAACAATGTTTAATGGCTGAAATATTCTGAATCAAACACAATAGATATAATAGATCATAAAATCATTTAAAAATAATTTATTTGAAAACATCAATTTTTTTTTGGCCAGTTAGATTTGGCTCTCAGACCACTGTGTGGCCGTAGCCTAGGCACCTATAGCACCTTGTGACCATAAGCCTTCTCCTAATTGGGCAACTTAAGAAACCCAAATTTATTCTGCCTAGTCTTCAAGCGTTCTGCTTTCTTTCAGTTTGTGACCAAGATGGCGACTTTTTCGCCTCTCCTGTTTAGTACGAAGACCGATACTTGCCTTTTCTCTCCAGGAATCTCAAAAAGGGTGGTCTGAAACCGACCCCCCATTTTTAATGCAGGAAATAGCGAAAACAAACAAAATTTTGAACTTGTATTGTAATTTGAATTATAATACAACAAACTAGAATAAACTTAAATTACTTTTACTTTATTTAAATACGTTATTTAAGGCTTTTTTAGAATAAGAGTAAAAGAATTACAATAAAAAATTAGTGTTTTTAGTCTGATCTTAATTACAAGCTATATTATCTTAGCTTAATTATTGTTATTTTATTAAAATACATTTGTAGGTATTATTTGCTAATTAACAATAAATTAGTTACTATTACAATGCAAGAAAAGGGGGGGGGGGGGGTCGGTTTCGGACCACCCTCACTATTTTCACATAATATCTTGCCGATCATTCATGCCAATGAAAGGGTTTGAATTTGAATATTGTGTATTAAAGTTGAGGCCACAAGCAACCAAAAAAACCTATACCTTAATTTTTCTAAACTCAATTCAACACTTATAACTTAAATTCAAGATAGGTCAAAAACACAAAATATTATTGCAAAAAACTAATTTTACGTAAAATTCCGAGATACAATATTACCAAAAGATTATTAACTATGGTAAAAATGTCAGAGTTATGAAAGTGTTCATTTGATGGTATTCACGATTTGTCTAGTAACACGATCTCTGAGAAACAGAGGGGGTCAATATGGTACGAGGGGTTGGTATGGTACCACCCTCCCCTATTAATTTCTACAACATCTCGAGAATATTATCCTAAATTTTCAAGTCGATCCAAATAAAAGTTTTGGAGATACAGCCTTGGGAAGGTGGGCGCTCAAAGTCAGGTATTATGTGTGCGCAGCTGAAAAAAATCTGCGAGCAAGACTCGCGAAGCCAGGATTCGTCATAGACAGGACCAAAAGGATGCCCTGGACACTGCAGCTGCTAAAGGTTCTTTACTTTATGACCCAGGAATCGACGATTCAATGTAAGTTAACAAAAATTTTTTCTCGAAACTGTGTTTTCAAAGTCGGTTGTCAAAAGTTCTCGAAAACTACTCAACCGATCTTGATGAAATTTTACAAAGGTCTTCGAGATACAATTCACGAGGACTTGGACAAAGGATTTTTTTTTTGTTCAATCGCAAATGGTTAAAAAAAAATGTTGAGCAAATTTGAGCAAAATTTGCATTTTTTTGTAAAAAGGTCTGCCAAAAATCTAATTTTCACTTTTTTTTCTTTTCCTTCGTCCAAGTTCTAGTTTATGGTCTTTACTAAAACACGAATTTTTTTTCACTTCAGATGATCCTGTCATGAGTTCTACTGTCAACGCAGACGCACCTTTTTTCCGATGGGTCACCGGAAATGACGTCACAATGACAGAGTTATGAATATTATCCTTTGAAAATTTCAGAAATTCTTGTTTAAATATATATCTTCAAGACAGTAAAAAGTTTGAATAAAATATTTTATTTTTTATATAAAAAAAAATTGTTGAAAATAGACTTGTTTTCTTCCGAGTAAACCCATTTAACCCCTTAAGAGCTACCTCGAGAGCAGAGACCACTTCCTCCCTTTTGGTTAAGCCGTCAAGGTCGATGATTTCCAGGGTCACCCTCTAGTCCTCTGGTCGCCTGACAGTACCAATTCCGCTCACTGCATCGGAGACCTTGGCAGTGAACTTGTTGTCGTCCGAACCTCCTCCCAATTTTAAGAGGAGGTTTCTTTTCTTTGTGTGCCTTGCGCTCACAACAGTCGACTGGCATGAGCCAGGGTCTATCTCTTTCTTGAGCTTGCCAAAAACAGATGCAAATGTCTGTTCTTGACAAACTCGTACTAATACGGTCTTTGTTTGTGGCTGCTTGGCACCACGGCCAGTTTGGATCTCCGATGCTGCGTTCTTTTGAACTGTCAGCTTTTCAAACTTAATTTTTAGTTCATTCTCCATTTCGAGAAAAATCCTTTCCTCTTCCTCGCTTAACTTTTCGGGCTTTACCCTGTGTTCCTCGCATTCTGCGAGGTCTACAGCTGTGGCATTGCTAAATCGCTGGCACAGCTGCTGACGCTCGTTGCACTTCCTCGCCTAGAATTACGGCCGTCGTCCACCCTTAAACGCGATGGACCTGCCCTTCGATTGTCAGTTCCAAACACGTTATAACTCTCGTGAGTTTGGCTCTCCCCAGAATCCAAGGAGCCAGCGTTGACCACCGAGTCTTTCACCCAATCGGAATCAACTGTAGGATCACCCTCCGAAAAGGGGCCTACCTGGGGTCTATCTTGTTTAACTGCACGTTCTGTAATTTTGTCTTCTTTTCCTGGTGTTGGTTCTCGCCGGGTATTTGATTTTCCCGGTACCACCTATATCTAGGAGGCATTTTCCTATCCGCCACCCGGGGACGAGCCCGATGGGGTCCAGGAACCCCGCACGGGGTTGAAGTAATGTTACAAAAATAGTTAAGGTAACTTTAAAGTATAGTTAAGGTTAAGTTCAAGTAACGTTTAAGTATAGTTAATATAATGTTGAAATAACTTTAGAGTAACGTTAAAGTATAGTTAATGTGAGGTTAAAGTAATGTTAATGTTATGTTAGAAAAATAGTTAAGGTTGATGTTAAAGTAACGTTATACTGAAGTTAAAGTAACGTTGAAGTATAATTAATACAAAATTAAACACTGGGTAAAGTAACCTTAAAGTAATGTTACAAAAATAGTTAAGTTAAAGTTAAAGTATAGTTAAAGTAAAGTTAATGTAAAGTTAAAGTAAAGTTAATGTATAGTTAAGGTAAAGTTTAACTAAAGTTGAAGTAACGTTAAAGTATAGTTAAGGTAAGCTTAAATTAACGTTGAAGTAAAGTTACAATAAATAATTAAGGTGAAGTTAAACTAGAGTTGAAGTAAAGTTCAGGTATAGTTAATGTAATGTTAAATTGAAGTGAAAATAACGTTAAACTAAAGTTAAAGTATAGTTAAAGTTACGTTAATTTATAGTTAAGGTAAAGTTTCAGTAACATTAAAGTATACTTAATCTAAATTTAAACTAAAGTTAGTATAACGTTAAAGTTTAGTTGAGGTAAAGTTAACGTTAAAATATAATTAAGGTAAGTTTAAAGTAACGTTAAAATAATGTTTCAAAAAAGCATTTAAAGTGAAATTAAAGTTAAATTTAAGTTAAATTAACGTTAAACTATTGTTAAACTATTGTCACTATCCTGAGTTATTAATATTGAACATATTACCAATTGAAGATTTTATAGCTTAACTTCCTATAGAATAAATAGATTTTTTCTACACATAATCCATACCATCAAATGAAATGTACGATGTCAAAACAATGCAATTTTAAATATTAATTGCTTACTTGAGAATAAAATTGAATTATCACTGTATTAAATGCTTGGACATAAGAGAATAAGAAATTGAATAGCAATAATGTAATGAACACAAAATTACTATACGTGAATTTAACAAAATTAAAATGCTGAAAGATTTTCTTTTCTTTTTTTTTTTAATTAGTCATGAACTTAAATTAAAAACAACTGCAATTTAATAGTCTAGACATTACTGAGCTAGAGCTAGTATACTATAAGGAACTTGACAGATAATTAAGTTAAAATAAAAATAAAACATTTACTGCCCTATTTAATACATTTATTAAATGTGACCTTAACCCATTACATTTGAAATAAAAATTTTCAAATCCTTAACAACCTGACAGAGATAAAATTACTAAAAATAATTTTAGTTTTCTTTACTTACGATACCTAATCTACCGCAGGACACTCACGTGGCTACCACGGGCAAAAGAAAGATTAAATTGTTGCAGACCGCTTTTCCTTGGTTTGAAATGCCAGGATTGCATTTAGAGATCCACCAGGTTCAGGGCGGCGCAGGCAAAACCTTGAAAAATGTCTATTCTGGATCCTTGGAAAGAACAGGCTTTTATTTTCGTCTGTCCGAGTTAGTTCGCGTCACAAACTAGGGACCGATTCCCGGGTTCAATCACACAGACGGGCAAGCCACAAAATTACAATTCGTCAAATCAACAACCTGCCAGGCTAGAGCCAAGGGAGGTGTTGATCGCTTGAGACTGTCGGATGTACTGCAATTTAATTTTCTTTATGATGCTCCTCTACGTGTCCGTCGCATGGCTTAAAGGTGGGAAAAATTGATGAGTAGGAATTTTGGAAATGAGTTGATGTCCTTTGCAACAATTGCCATGTAAAATTTTGCTGAGCAGAACTTCACAAAGTTCATTGATTCGCATAACGCAGCAATTTTCGTTTCGAAACCCCGCTAAGTTATATTGATTTAAAATCAACTGCCAAATTTCATTTGTTAATATTAATTGGCTAACTTATATTAACAACCTTACTTAGGGGTTCGAAAACGATTTGCCGTTTGCATACATAGATAGACGTCAGCAATTAAAATTGATGTTGTCCTATGGCAAATTGTATTTCTCGCCTAGCGAGATTTAATTCATATTGTAGCACGAGCACGTGCTTTTGTTTTGGCTCGGTTATTCGTTTCTTTAGTCGTGGACTAAGAGACGAAGGAGTGGTAAGGAGACAGAAAAAACAATGATGGCCGACGAGCCATGCCACGAGTAACGTCGCGGAGCATTGCACCGTGCCTGTGTGTGTTGCATACGCGTTAAAGTTTGCCTTAGTGGTTGTGCCCGGCAGGCCAGAACGAATGTGTCTCCAAATGCAATCCATGCATTGCATTTCCCGTTTTAATCTTACTTCTTTACTTTTGTTTGTTGACGTTCATCGTTCATGATTAACTGATTAATTATTCAATCAATTAATACAATCTTTCTTTCCCGTATTTAGATCAACACTTTTAACACCAAATTCACACAATTTTGTCCTCGAATTTACACTATACAACATAGTGTCATACAAATTTTTTTTTTTTAAACCTAATAGTTAAATTATTAATAATAAATTATTATTATTATTAAACAATTTTTTGTCTGGTCTCATTATTATAAATTTTAATTTGAATGAAGTCGAGCGCTGGATTCTGCTGACGGGGCTTCATATCGATATCGAGTGGCTTCATGTTGGAATGAATTATTTCGTAAATTTTATTAATAAGAAAAGTCGCAACTTTTTCTTTTGAAATCAGTGATGAAATCCTGCTTTCAATTATTCTAATTTAAAACAATTTCTTTTTTCTCAGCATTATTTTTTAGTTAACGAATTTTTCGTAACAATTCACTGTGGAATTACCTATTTGTTGTCCCCAACAAATGCCAGCTCTCGAGTTCAAACAATGTGAGTGTCTCTAGCAAAAATTATCCCTTGAAGTATTATGACCATTGCATTATTGCAGGTTGCTGATTTACTGGTAATCCTATTGCTATTACAGTATTATTATTAGTATCATTTTTTTTTTTTTTTTTTGCGTAGGATGTGAAAACCTGCTACCAGGTACCCTGTAGCCCGTACTACAGGGTTATGCGGGGGTGGCGATGTTCTGCCAACCCGCTAAAAACACACCCTTATTTGGGGACCTTAAGACCACTCCCGGCTAGCACTTTTCGCGCGTATCGCCATCGGGAGTAGTCTTATATCCCCTCCTCTGTCGCCAAAGCGACTTTCTCCCTTATTCTACGGGACCTCCATTCTTTGGCGACCATCGAGATCTTTGACCCTCATAACATAATGTATGAAGGTCTCGATGGTTCGCCAATCCTCGGGAGAGCGAGTCATAAGCGGGATCATGTTCTCTGGTGTAACCTTGCGATTAACATTATTAGTATCATTAATATCAGTATTACTATTACTAGTAATACTCTTACAAGTAATACTTATACTTAGTGATTTGCGCTGATAAATGTACAAAATTACAAGGTTACACTTGAAATCCAACAATGACCTTATTAATGCAACTCCTAGATCTAATATCTAAATTTGACATTCATTATGAGATTCAAGCATAAATTACATCTAAAAACAGGAGTAGGATGCGATCAATTCTTTTAAATATAATTTAATTCTCTGCAATTAAAGCACAACTTATTTCAAACTTTGTGTTTCATTCTGGTAGCTACAAGGATATCTCATTTCTCTTTAATTTTATTCTTATAATGGGTGTTAGATGTGGCTGTTAGTAGTGGTGAAATTGCTAACCGCTGAACGAATATTCATCTCACCCGGCCGGCGTAATCTTCCTAGTTCCCCGCGTACACCTGTGGAACAGGAGGTGACATTAGTATGTATCATTACACTGCAGCGGTGCAGTAGTTAATCTGCGTCTTTAGTGTTCCACTGACCGCGAATAAGTTTAAACGTCCTCTGGAAATGCAGTCAAAAAGTGCAAGTGTGGGCGTTGGCCGTGGAAGAGGGGTTGTGCGTTGTGATCCAGAAGTGATAAATCAGTGCCGCATGAGGGCAGAAACCGCGGATTTTGTTCGTGGACGGGGAAGAGCAATAGCCCGAATGGTGTAAGGAGATAATTTTATTTCGAGCGCTTGTCGAGGCTGTGATTATTGTTCGCGGATGTTGCCTGAACAATTTCGAGACCCGAAACAGTGTTTTGAAATTGACGAAATGATTTCATCAAAAAAGGTTCCCAGCCCTTGGTTATTGGAGTCCTGTATTCCTCAGACGAAGAGGAAGAGGGTGCAGTACCTGGACTGGAGATTAGTCTTCGAAAAGGGTTTTGCTGGTGTTGCGAGCAGCGCGCCACGGGGAAGGGTATACACGTATGCCCGAGCAAGCGACCCGTATCCTGGTAGGTGACTTATTTTAATAATAATAATAACATTGTATGTCTTAATTATAATTGTACAATATTAATTCAATTTTATTTATACAATTATTTTATTTTTAATAATAATATATATATTTTGATTATAATTGTATAATATTAACTTAATTTTATGTATACAATTATTTTATTTGAATAATAATATATATACTTTTATTATAATTGTATAATATTAATTCAATTTTATTTATACAATTATTTTATTTTTAATAATAATAATATATATACTTTTAACCATAATTGTATAATATTGATTCAATTTTATTTATACAATTATCCTATTTTAATAATAGTATATATATTTTAATCATAATTGTATAATGTTAATCCAATTTCATTCATACAATTATTCTATTTTATAATAAGAATAATATATATATTCTGATTATAATTGTATAATATTGACTCAATTTTATTTATACAATTATTCTATTTTCTAATAGTATATATATTTTGATTATAATTGTATAATATTAACTTAATTTTATTTATACAATTATTTTATTTGAATAATAATATATATACTTTGATTATAATTGTATAATATTAATTCAACTTTATTTATACAATTATTCTATTTTCTAATAGTATATATATTTTGATTATAATTGTATAATATTAACTTAATTTTATGTATACAATTATTTTATTTGAATAATAATATATATACTTTGATTATAATTGTATAATATTAATTCAATTTTATTTATACAATTATTTTATTTTTAATAATAATAATATATATACTTTTAACCATAATTGTATAATATTGATTCAATTTTATTTATACAATTATCCTATTTTAATAATAGTATATATATTTTAATCATAATTGTATAATGTTAATCCAATTTCATTCATACAATTATTCTATTTTATAATAAGAATAATATATATATTCTGATTATAATTGTATAATATTGACTCAATTTTATTTATACAATTATTCTATTTTCTAATAGTATATATATTTTGATTATAATTGTATAATATTAACTTAATTTTATTTATACAATTATTTTATTCGAATAATAATATATATACTTTGATTATAATTGTATAATATTAATTCAATTTTATTTATACAATTATTTTATTTTTAATAATAATATATATATTTTGACTATAATTGTATAATGTTAATTCAATTTCATTTATACAATTATTCTATTTTATTATAATAATAATATATATATTTTGATTGTAATTGTATAATATTAATTCAACTTTATTTATACAATTATTTTATTTTAATAATAATAATATATGTACTTTTAATCATAATTGTATAATGTTAATCCATTTCCATTTATACAATTATTCTATTTTATAATAATAATATATATTTTTTTATTATAATTGTATAATATTGATTTAATTTTATTTATACAATTATTTTATTTAATGTAGACATATAATCAATTTACATTTCGGTATTACTTATCATAGGGATCCTTCAAGCGACGAGGGGTGGTCTCCCGTGGAACCCACTACTGGTTTAGGTTTGTGGGACTTTAAGGTCTTAACTCCTCGCGGTCCCCCTCGGAAACCTAGTTCCATTCATGAGTGGCGAATGGAATTCCGTTTCGCGCCTGCGATAGATATGTGGACGGGTCGTGCCTTTGGCGGAAGGTAGTTATAATAAATCATCCGAAACGTTTAACCCCTTACGTTAATTAGTCTATTGTTATAATAATTTGAATATTTCATTTTTCTTTTCCTGCAGCCTGATTTTATCAACCCGAGGCGAATACACAAACCCATGTCCTACGTGATGCGTGAAGGGCTCCCTCACCTAATGTGAGTTTTATTATGCTCGAGTCTAATTACACGCCCCGAATTCTCGCGTTTCTGGAAATAAATTTTCCTTTGGTTTTCACCAAGTTCAAGAGACTTCCCCGCTTCCCGCCGCGAGACGGTTTGTTCACCTTCAGTAGGGCCGTTGAATAGGTGTTTATTCAGGACTACAAGTGGAATGGACCCGGGGCGCCATTGCGGCGATACTTTTGGGAATACGTAAGTATGCCTAGTCCCTTTGGGCGTTACAACGTAATGTTAGTTCTCGTAATTTTAATCTTTGCCTTTCTTTTCTTTTCAGCGAACTAACCGATTTGGTTAGGGGAATTGCGTTTATATGGGCCAACCTTTGTTCTAGTTGGATATTGATATGACTTAGTTTAGTTAAATTGATTATACCAAATACTTTTATAATTATAATAATACTTCTATACCCCTATTATATGTTAGATGCCTTAATTGCTTACTATATTCATTTGAATCATTAAAAACCTTTTTAATTTTAATCATTACTACTGATTATTTTCCTTCAATTCCGCTATCAGAATTCGACACTCCTTTAAATAAAACAATATTGTTAATGTCAATTAAAATTTGCACATTAGAGTGTCTTATGGCACAGCAACGATTTTCTCTTGCTTCTTTCACTACAGCATCAATAGGACTATAGATATAGTAATATCAAATTTCCTTTTGTTTCGCGCACTCAAACACTCACACTGGTAGGAGTTTTTGGGTGGGCAGCGTTACACCGATCTTAGATGGGGTCCTTGGTAAGGGGGCCTCTGCGCGGGGTTTTCGTAACACTTCCACTTCACTAGGTATTTGAATTGAGGGGCCAGCTTCTGGTTCCCTGTTAGCAACGGGAATCTCGATATCCTGGGGAGTTTCATCGGTTAGGGTTCCGAGTGCCTCGATGGTTGGAAGTGTTTCTTCGATTGTTGATGGGCGTCTTGGTGCAGCAACAATTCTTTTTTTCCGGTAGAACCTGCTCTTTCGTCGTTTAAGTTGTTCGACAGTGCCTGTCGAGGAGGTGGTACTTCTTCGGCTGGAACTCCTCGAGGAGACTTTATACAATGCGTTGGTTGCCGACGTGATAGGTTTTCTACAGAAATATAATACGGCTATCACGACTATCAACACCAGGATTCCACCAAACCCATACATCGTTACAGTCTGTTCATAATGTACTTGTCGTTGAAAGGCGAAATTCTGTAGTTGCTGTTCCAATGAATCCAAAGTTTGGGAGTTCGCTTCGAATGTTGTGACTTCGTCCAGTTTTCCTTTAACGTCCATTGTTTTGATCCCTATGGTGGTCACAAGGTTTCCGTATTTGGACATGGTGGGGGAAAGAGAGGCCAAATCCAAGTGTAATTTTGATTCATAAATAAGCTCTGAATTTCCCATTTGCATTGCTTCTGATGGAATCGAAACGTCCGCAGCCTTCATCACGCAGCCTGGGGCTAGCTTCAAGATGCCTGTTCCGTCTAATATCATCGGGATCTCTTCGATGGAGGGGCAAGTAATAGTCACATTCGTTGGGTGGCTATGGAGTATAGCCACCCTGCTAGGGTAGTTAATGGATCCCAATATGATTCCTGGCTAGTAATCACCCTAATTTCACAGAGCTTCAGGGCTTCCTTTGACGGATACAGCATGATAGCTATCTCGCAGGAGGGTCGGTCCTTAGAGTCGTAAATTGGTATTCCTTTTGGGCACACGTGGTAAGCTGTTGTTGTCTTGCAGGAGTACCAGTCTCTTTCCTTCATGAACGAGTAGACATGTTTGTCATCATCCAAGATCAGGTAATCATGTTTAGATTTTATGTATGCCATTCCTGTCCCATTTCCAATTGCTTCCTGTTTCGTTGGCAAGGAGTGTATTTTAAATGTCTTATATGCACAATTTTCCAGGAGAGGCACATCCACTAGTATCTTCAGATGGTGGTCTACGAAGTGGGTGGTTACAGTAGACACCTGGATGAGGTCATAAACACTGATGTCTGGTTCAACAACTGAAACGGTAACACCCTTTATATGTTTTCGAATATCATTGAGGATGGGATCCAATTGCTCTGCTGTCAACATGTCAGGGTGAAGCAATCCTTGTCTTGCATCGTGCACGGCCGCCAGCATCATCGTAGTGGCTTGAATATTGTGGTCAAGGCCTAATCTGATTGCTTGAGTTAATGCCCATGCTGCATTGCTACGAGAGACTACAGCGGCGGCACCGGATTCAAACTTACTTATTAAAGAATGGAATTCTTCGTGGAACTCTTTTAGTTGGTCACTGTGGAGTTGAATTCTGGAATGTAGGGTGTCCAACTGTGATCTTACTACATGCGGCTGTCGTCCTACAAGGTGAGAGAGGTTGGCTTGGGCCGCATTAAGATCCTGGATCGCAGCACTGTATTGTAATCCGTCATCGTAAGTTAATACACCTGCTACTGGACTGGCAATTTTTCCTAAGAAACCGAGCCATGGAGCTGATCTGCGGACCCTAAATTGGGAATTAACCTTTTTTGGTGAGGCCTTTTTTATTTTCTCTAATTCCTCCATTTGATTTCGGAAACGTTTTTGTAATTCTGACGCCTCCTCCCATTTGTCACCCCATTCAAAAAGAGCTGTCCATTTACTACAGTTTCCATTTTTAGGTGCACACAGGATTTTCAACCTCTCCTTCCTGGCAAGTAAGTCGTCAAACTGCTGCCGTTGCTTCTCGATGTCCAAAAAGATGGCTATCCTCCAGTTGTTGGTGGATCGCCTCATCTCCCCTACGTGCTCGTAATACAGCCCACTACTGGTCTTGAAGGGAGTGAGCTCGTAGTGGTCTGTGGTGATGGTTTCATTCAGCCGATCCGTGTAGGAGATGACGAAAGCTATATTGAACAGGAACAAAAGGATTGACATCATCATTTCCATTGTCATCATCACGTGATACATCAAACACAACGATACGATACCTAAAACAGTAAGACAATTAGTGACAAAAAAAATGAGAGGATACAGTTATTTACAATTGCGTGACCATGACCTTGTCCTGGTGTTTCGAAAAACGGTCGCCATATTCGTTTTTCAGAACCACATTGTGGTTTTCCGTAAATCCTACTACTGTGTATGGTCCGTCTGCTCGTCTGTCAAATTTGTTAGTTCTAATTTCTTTAAAGACGTAGACTTGGTCACCTATTTTCGCGTTTAACGGTCGCGCCTTTCTGTCGTATTGTTCTTTTGATTTTTCTTTTGTTCTGATCAGATGTTGAGCCGCGAGGTTTTGTAATTCATTCATACGCGTAATGAGGTCCCTTAAGTACGATCCATATGGTTCGACCGTAGGTTCTTGTAGCAACGAGCTGGGAGCTCGACGCAAATGCGCATATATTAGTTCAAACGGAGTGAAGTTAGTAGCCTCATGCACTGACGAGTTATAATTAAACATGGCAAAAGGCAATAAACGATCCCAATCGTCAAAGTCCCTCGCATAATGTTTAATATAATCCGTCAGCTCTATGTGGCTTCTCTCTAAAGATCCGTTCGTTTGGGGTCTGTATCCAGAGGTCGTCAATTGTTTAACCCCAAATAGTTTTGCTAGCCTACGCATTAGGGAACTAATAAAACTGGGTCCCCTGTCAGTTAGTATACATCGTGGCGCTCCGTGTACTAAGAAAAGGTGCATAGCAACTGCGTATGCAATGGTTTTTGTTTCAATATTAGGGATAGGGACTGCGATACAATATTTGGAGAAGTTATCCTGCATCGTGAGTATATGTCTGTTTCCGTTCGGGGTTGTTCTCAGCTTCCCTACCGTATCTAATGACACTTTATCGAAGGGCATGGCTGGGGTGTCGGTAATTATCATGGGTTCTCTGGTGCGTGCCCTGGCCAACTTATTCTCAAAGCAACTTTTGCATTTTCCAATAAATTGAGTCACTTCATCACGCATTCTTGGCCAATGATATCGTTCTCGAATTCTCAGATAAGTCTTTGTTATACCCTTATGACCTCCTATCAAACTGGAATGATACTGAGAAATTATCTGGGGCCTCAGCTCGATAGGTGGCACTTCAATTTTTCAGTGGCAAAGAGTGATAGTCACATCGCCACCGCGGAAAATACCTGTTACGAGTTTTGACATTTGTTCCTGAGGAAGTGCGCCCAACAGATCTCCCGAGTTTGCCATTCTACATGACCTTTGTCCACTTGTCTCGAGGGCCCTTTTTAAATTCTTGAGTCCATTAGTTACGTCTATCCAAGAGATGTCGTCAAAATGTCGTGCTTTCACCACAATGGAATAGACCTTGTATTTACCGACGGGGGATACATAGATTTGTCCTTTTATCGGCTTACTATCCTTGATGTCCTGTAAATCAATTTTCTCAGTGGCAATAAGCAGTTTAGATATTCCGTCCACGGGTTCACAATCCGCAGAGATGAAATGGGCGTAATTATCTCTCCTGTACGTTAGGGGCTCTGTCCACTGATTTACTACAGTTTGCTGAGTTCCGAGTCGTTGTTGCTCTAGTAATGCATTGCTTTGTTCGTCGTGATCCGAAGAATCATGAGAAGACAAAGATGACGGGGGGTCGCAGTACGGCTCTTGCACGTCAATGACTGAGACTGGAGGGAGTAAGCATGTACTCTTATTTACTTCTTGCTTTAATAGAGAAGATTCAAGTATTTTTTGTCTATTGGGAAAAGGGGTTGATTGGGCACCGGGGACCGTCGAAGGTCCTGGCGTAGACAACTGATCCAGTAGGGACTGGGTCTCTTTTCCTTCTGGTTGCTCAATTATATCAGGAATTTCCCTAAATCGAACTGCACTTCGCCTCTTGAATGAAGAAGGACGACTAGTGGTTGGCGTTCCCTTCATGGTTTTTAAAAGACCAGATTCTTCTTCCCTTTCCAATGGTTGCGCATAACCTTCTATTTGGTGGGCTGCTTGCCGATTTTCATTGAATTTCTTTACGAAATTCGTAATTCGGTCAGCGAAGGCATCATCTATCTCTAATGCTGGGCCGAGGTCCTCGTAGTGCTCATACCCTTCTTCGCCATCGGATAAGTGCAATTTGCGTGGACTACCCTTTAGTCCTTTGTAATCCCATAACAAGGTATTGCTTGTAGGTTCGGTAAAATCTATACCTGCAGCTGCAATAGTGACATTGAAAATTTGAACGGATTTGTTGACTTCTCCGATTAACAGTCTCTCTTCCTGGACATCATCTGGGTTAGAATGGTCGGAGTCCTCCTCATCGCTCTTTGGATAGGACTGCCCTTCAATTATTATATGGTCAGGCGGGATTATTTCTACCTCTGATTCGGTTGATGAGGATTCCTTATCGGGTTCCATTTGAGCACCTTCTCGGGCCAATTGATCGGCATTTTCATTTCCAATGATCACTTCGTTTGTCGTCCCCTATATCGCCTGAATACATTAAGAGGGTGTTCTGGTTCGAACCAAACTCCGATTCCTGCCTTCGGACTACGTCCTCCATTTTCACAACATGCTCCGTCTACATACACGTCGGTGTATGAATCTGTTGTAGTGGGGATGGTGGGATTGGAATCTTTATTTTTGGTTGTTGGGATGATAGGAGTTTTCCTTTTAGTCGGAGGAGGGGTCGTAGGGAGATTTGGGAAAACACTATGACCTTTTCGGAAAACTGGAGGATCAGAGTCGTCCTCTTCCATTTCGTCATTACTACTATTCATGTTTGATGAGGAAATGGAATCGTCAGAACTGGATAACTCTCTTAGGCTTCGTATGGTTCGAGTCCTTAGACGTTTCGCAACACAGCTCTCATTTGCACCAGTTACGGGCGCTGGTTTTGGCTGGACCTCTGATTCGCGTTCTTTAGTTCCTTTGGGCTTAGTACTTCCCTTGGGTCTACCTCTAGGTTAAGGCATCGCATCGGGGGGGGGGGGGGGGGGGTGTCCTGCAGACGTTCCGGGAAAAGGTTCCTTAGCACCTTCCATCCCTTCGGGACAGGTGTTAGATTTTGTGACTACTGGTTTCTTGAATATAGTCATTCGCAAATTAGCCGCTTTATTCATACCAGGTAGGCCTGATGATTCTGCGATCCTTGATGCCCATTGTGAGGTAGCGGGGGTCGATTGGGATACCTTGTCAGCATTAGGTGGGGCAGTTTTACTGGCCTCAGTGGGACGTTTGAGAATAGTTTTAGGTCGAAGTCCTTCCTTCAAACTTCCCGTTCGCTTAGGTAATTGTTTTGAAGGGGCATTTTGCCGAGAGCTTTCGGGATTACCCTTGAGTGGCTTGGGTGGCTCTGGTGGCTTTTCATGCTCGTGTTGATTTGTTGAGGATCGAGTCATGACGAGTACACGCTGGGGTTTTGGTTGTCTATTCACGGACGCGTCCTGATCAATAGATTTTCTTGTTTCTGTAAGTTCTGCAGATGATACTTCTGACCAATCTGACGCCGGGTCTTTATTTTCATCCGCAGGATTGCCGGAGAGTGCTTCAACAATTCTGCTGATCTTGCCAGGCTTATTTTCGAACTTATACTGATAATTCTGGAGCCTTATCCGCCATCTTTGAATGCGGGGCCCAGGATCATCAATATAAGTCATCCAATGAACCGGTTCAAAATCACATGCTAGAATGAACTCTCGACCATACAGATACGGGCGGAAATGCTCCAGTGCATACAGAATTTCGAGACACTCCTTTTCCGCATCCGGGTAATTTTGTTCAGTTGGTTTTAGGGTTTTGGAATAGTATGCTACTGGTAAATGTATGCTACTGAATCCCTTTTTAAAATCCGGATAGTGCAGGATGGGTTTTCTGCACAGGTACTCCCCAGTTCCATGTAGTAGTTTTCTTCAATAATTCGGTTAAGGGCTTAGCCAATTTTGCATAGTCCTTAATAAATCGTCGATAATACCCTGAGAGTCCTAAAAACTGCTTAATTTGTTTAGGATTGGTGGGTTGGGGAAAATTCCTTATAGCGGTTATTTTATTGGGGTTAGGCTTTACCTCTTTTTCGCTTATAATGTGTCCGAGATATGCTACCTCAGTTTTCAAAAAATCGCACTTATCTGGCTGAAGCTTTAGATTGGCTTCTCGTAGGCGATTGAAAAGTCGTCGAGCACGTCGGTCGTGTTCGTCGAGGTTCTCAGAGGGGATAATGATATTGTCTAGGTAAACTATAGCTTCATCGTCGAGCATGGTATGTAAAACACCATTAAGCAATCGTTGAAACGTGGGAGGATCATTCTTTATTCCCATTGGCATCCTTTGGTACTCGAAATGTCCGTTGCGCGAAGAAAAAGCTGTCTTATGTCTGTCGTCAGGATGCGTTTCAATTTGATGAAATCCACTGGCCAGATCAAAGACTGTAAAATATCGAGCTTTTCCTAGTCTTTCGAGGACCGAAGTTATGTTAGAGAGGGGATAGGCGTCACCAATGATCTTTTCATTCAGTGCTCGACAGTCAACCACCACTCTCCACTTTTTCTCGCCCGAGGCATCAAGTTTTTTCGGGACGATTAAGAGCGGAGCGTTATATGGTGAGTTGGAATGACCAATTATGCCACTATCGAGTTGCTTCTGTAGTTGGGTATCAATCTGAATTAAAGCTTCATTTGGTGATCTGTATCGTTTACAGTGGATGACCTTGTCATCCACCGTTGGAATTCTATGTTGGACTGGGTGAGTGCAGGTGAGTTTTTCCCCATTTAAATGAAAAATATCGGCGTTGTCTTCCGCCCATCCCATCACGACCTTTCTCTCTTCCGGATTGAGATGAGAGGTGTGTAGGATATTCTTCACTCTCCTAAATCTATCAAAATAGGATTCCTTCATGCCGCCTTGCCTCGTTTCAACTTCCGAGTCTGTAATTTCCTCTCCAGGAAACTTACAGAAGTCGAAGGGTACTAGTTCCTGAGCTGTCATACTAAAATCCATGTCTTCCTCGGTGGTGTTTAATGCCATTGCGTAGCAAACTCCATCCCTATTAGTGACTACGGCTTCTCTTAAGAAAAGACCTTCTGGAGTTTTGACCCGCGGAAGATATCCCTTTTTTATATCGAGATTAGCAACATCAATAGCTACAGGGGTTCTAGTTCTTGCATTTATCCGTAACACTCTGGAAAATGGTTTTATTTCCGAACTCAGAGATTCCCTGGCCTTCCGGGATTCTTTATCCACAAAAGGAATAGGCGTTACTGGGTCAGAAATTGTTACCAGAGTATTATGACGAAAGGAAATTTGTGCCTGTTCCTTCCGGAAATATGGTCTTCCCAGAATTCCATGGGTAGAAACGGGAAAATCGTTTTGTACCACATGAAATTCGGTGGGAGTTTTTGAAAGGTTAAGGAAAATGGTCCCCAGCGTCTTGACCAAGTGTTCTGTAATGCCGGCAATCTCAGTGAACTTATCTCTGTTTATCACGAGTTCTGGTTTCAGAGCACAAAGTTTCACTAGATTAGTGTCGGATCCAGGGTCCACCAAAAAGCTCGCTTTTTTACACCGGAATTCGGGTGCCTGCATTTCGACCGCAGGAGAATCTAATTGAACGGAGGAGGGGTCTTCGGTCTCGATTCTTGCTCTAAAGACCTTACGGTGTTCTCCCCGAAATGAACATTCCTTTGACGCTGGGGGTTTGGACTCGCCGCCACGTCCGCGCGACGAGTCTGGGGGAAGTTTAAACCTTCCCGGGAAACAGGGGACGCGGCCCTAGGCGGCGTCATGCTGGGTTTGTAATTTTGCGGTGACCCGTAATAAGGTGCCGTTGGTTGGTACGGAGCTCGTGGAGGATGAGAGGGTTGTGGGCTATGGTTCATGGTTGCTTGTGCTGGAGGTAGGAGGGGTTGAGACGGAATTTGAGGCATCATGGAGCGATAAAACTGCGCCAGCTGTTCCGGGGTAAATTGCAACAGGTTTGAATTTCCACTAGTTTGTTTAGGGCGGGGATTCGTTTCTCGATCTGTTTCCTGTTTCCGCCTATCCATACTTCCTGACCTTTTCAACTGTTGTGAGTACGGACTTTGCGGACGCGGGCGCTCGTCTGTCCGTGATATATGGTAAGAAGAAGCTCTAGATTTTTCCGAAAACTTCTGCCTCTCCTCTGCCTCTCCTCTGCCCTAATCGCGTGTTCCAGAGCTTCTTCCAGATCCATGGAATTTCGTGTGTCAACAAAAGTAGACATTTCTTCTGGAAAGCCTCTTATGAATGCCTCCAAAGCACAGTCGATTACCGGTTGAATAATTATCTCGCTTTCCGACATAGGTTGTGCCATTCCCCTGCCGTCCGTGTCTAGAAACCGTCTATTGTACTTGGATTCGAGTGCATGTTTTGCACCACTGAATAATCCCTGCAACCTATCATAATTGTCACTTACGGTTTACGTTTGTTTTAGCCGGAGGGTCATGATGTTTTCGAAGTACCATTGGTACTTTTTCGTGGGCGCGAATCGTTTCTTAAGATGATCCAAGAAATCGGATACCTTATTAAAACATTTACCTCTACAACTCTCTCGGGCCGGCCCTTTTAGTTTACTATATACGGCCTTAACGAATGCTGGTTCTGTTGCTGGCGTTACGAATACTGCCCCATTCACTACATCTTGTACAAATTCTCTAAGGGGGGGGGGGGGTTCCTCCCATCGAAATTAGGTATGTGATGGGTACTCTGTTGCAGGGTTAAACATTCTAACACGGAGGTCATGACCGCACTTGTATTATGGGGAGCGTTCTGGAAGGATACATTAGGGTGTTCTCCTGGCATGTTCACATGATCCTGGTTTGGATCAAGTGCACCAGGGCCAGTGTTGTCATTTTCGTTCGCCATTTTGAGATGACGATTTACCTTTCTCGTGCAACAAGTATGCTGAAATATCCTAAGAAAAATAATGGTTATTTAGAACTTGAAAATTTTCTCGAGCTAGTATAATTAGCAAGTTTCCAAGGTAGCTTTCTACGCCACCGCGGAAAATACCCCAAACTTATGAATTCAACAAAGTTCGTTTCCACTTCATCAGCATTGATGTTTTGAATATTCAACTTTGACAATTTATCCTTCGTTCAACGAATGCATCAACTTCTTGAGATCGAAAAAGCTGCCTTCGGTAAGGTGGCTAAGTCATTAACGATCCCAATCGTTAATGATCGTAAGTTCAAATTTAACGCAATTCAACAACACGCGCTATACCTATTCTATTTTAAGTCGTTGTAATCCTTGTTCAAGAGTTAAGATTGACTCGTTTACCTGCTGTTTTCTAGTTGTAGCGTACTTTAGCATGTGAAACGTAAATTTAACCTCTTGGTTTAATAATCCTATTCTTCTGGTTAGGTCCCGATTATAATTACCAATTCGATTAGCTTTCCTAACTACAGTTTCAAAACGATCTCTCAACAAGTTAGTGTACTCCTCAGTGTTATTGAAAGTGACACTTTTCCACTCTGGGGACATCACTTAAGTCAACTTGAGGTTCTAAAATTTAGCGGTTAACTTGTCGATGACTTCCTGCTGTTTAACGACCCTTTTATTCAAATCCTCGGTAGTTTGGAGTACCTTGTCATTCGTCTCTAATAAACTAGCTAATTCTAAAGACAAGAACTTGATACGCTTTTCTAAATTTTTCACTTGACAGGTAAGTAGGATGTTGGAAATCTCCGACTTTTCGCAGTAGTCTTCAAGGTCGGCTAGTCTACTGACTACTTCTTTTAACTGATCTTCTGGAAAAACCGCGGGGATAATGTTCTCCACGCGAGGAATCATTTACTCACGTTATTCTATTCTGAGTCTGAGCCGGAGTCCGACTCTGATGACGCTACTTCCTGAATAGTGGGGGTCAACAACCTAGCAGGAATTGCTCCTTCCATGAGCATTAGGCGAATTGCTGCTGCGACTTCAGCATCAAGATCTCCCTCTTGTCTAGCAAAGTTTTGTTCTTGTGCCGGAGGGGCGATCTCTGGGACCGGGGGAATGTCTTCGGTAGGTGTCGGATCGAATGGTCCTACGCTTTTAACCGGTATTCGTTTTTGAATTGGATAGACAAGTTTGTTATAAATTTGCGTGTATTCTGAAGGAGGTTCTGGACCCAAAACGACTTGTGAAATTTTGTCAAAAGGGACTTGCTCGATTTCTGGATTTTTTCGAGCGTGTTTTCTTCCCGATCGTGTTTTCTCTTTTTTCTTTCGTTTGCCCTCAGGATGAATATTCATCATTAAAGTTGACATTTTAAATAATCATAATGAATAAAAATTAGGGAATCCTTGCCTCAATTTTTTTTTTAATTCTTCCGGTTATTGACCAGAGACTACTGCAGTTTTGCAAACCCAGCGCGTACGTTCTTCTCGTACTAGAGAGTATACTGATCCACCATTTCAAGTGTTAAGGGATAGAAAGAAAATTAGTATAAATTTTACTATCGATCCTGACTTGAAATCGCGCGGAATTTTCCACTCTACTCGCACGATAATTACAACAGCTAGGAGAGTCACAACTTCTCGGAAACAATGTTTGTTTTCGTGAAATCAGTGTCTACATTAACCTCTGTAGCCATAAACCAAAATTTCTCTGTTTGATCTTGCGCGTCGAGAACACCACTATTGTTACGAACTCAGCGCGTACGTTTTTCCCATACCGGAGAGTATACTAATCCAGCTTTTCAAATGTTCAGAGATAGAAAGAAAAATTTTTATTAATCTTACTATCGATCCTAACTTGAATTCGCGCGGAACCTTCCACTCATCCTGCACAGTGCTAACAACAGCTGGTAAGAGTCATGACTGTTGAGACTACAAAGGTTTTTGTAATTACAACTCTATGTTAGTGGTGCTAGACACGAAGGTTCATTCAGAATTTAATTGAGGTTCGGAAAAACAAACAAAAGAAATCCAAACTTGGATCATTTATTATTCTAAATTTACAATTTTTAATCGGTTCAAATTAAACTTGCATCTCTGATGCCTCTGAATCCTAAAATTCCTACACTCGTTACACCGATGATATGATGGGAAGAGTTTACAATTTGGAAAGGAATTTCTTTCCCATTGACTAGTAGGCAAACCATGCCCGAAATTCCTACGAGCTCGTCGTAAACTGAATCTTGGTCAGAACTGCCCAAAATTGAACAATAGTTGGTGAGCTCTTTCTTACAAATGTAGTTGTTTTTAATGGTTGGATCAACCGTGAGTTCTACAGAATTCGCTAAGAGATTCTCAAACGAAATGGCGGTTATGGTACTAATGGAAACGAAAAGAGATTCAGACCCTAACCTCATAATCGAAATGGTCATTTTTCTTAATCATCTTTCCACAGGATTGGTTGGGGTTCGTCTGTTCAGTTCTGGTTGTATGAACGGCTAGTTTCACTATGGGACGGAACCTATGGACGGAATTATAACCAAATAGACAGTTATTAAAATGTGGTTGTTACTTGGGTCTAGTTTCCTGTGAACGACTGATTTCTGTTTTTGCTCTGTTTAGGAGTGTTTCGAAGAACGTGGAAAACTCTTTCCAATCAGCTAGCACCTTTTCCGAGATTGGAAAATCGTTCGAAGAAGTCTGAACAGGGAGCACGGCTTTTGATGTAGAAAGATTTTTGATCCCGGTGCAAGGTTCGCTTTTGATAGGACGAATTTCCAAAAACTTAAGTTTTCTAACCTGGTCAGTCCTACGCGTTCTTTTCCCTCTTTTCCTAATGTTATTGGGCATGTCAACGCATTTCTAGCAACAAGAATGTTGCTAAAATTAAACAAAGAGTAGGCGCGTAGTAACCTAAAAAAAAAAAAAATTTTCCTTCGTATTAATAAAAGAAAAAAAAATGATTACATTCCCAATGAACTAAAACATCAATGATGTCAAGAAAATAAATTTGAAGTAACCGATTCGCTTAACCAAAACTTTGTTCAAAACTCTAATTTTCTTTAATTGTAATTACAGAGTCAAAAGTGCATATCCGGAGCCGTGTCTGCCAGCTATGTGACGCGGAGACTCGTCTACCAGGATTATTGCTGGGATTTCAAATGGTTGCGGCAACGAAAACGACGAATGCAAGACTAATACTGATAGGACAACACAAGGAAATCTCAAAGATACAAGAGATGGAATTTGAACTCTAAATACTTGTCCGGAGCCTTGTCTGCCAGCAATAATTCGCAGAGACTTGTCTACCAGGATAGTTTCTTAAAGTTTATGGACACTGTTACGAATATAACAGAATTTACTAGATACAATAGGTTACTTACAGACTGCAGAATAGAGACGGTAAAAAGTAACCACTTTTGCAAGCGCAACAAGGTTGCAGAAGGATGAAATTTGAGTACTCCTCCGGAGCCCAGCTACCTGCGACAAGTCGCGGAGCTTGGTCTACCAGGATTTATACTAGAATTTTAGAAGAACAAATGTTACCAAAAATTATTGTTACCAATAAGCAAAAGGACGTATTGCCATGCAACCAGGAAATAGAAGGTAACAGAAGAGGTAACAAGAGACTTCGATGGTCGAGTTTTAATTACAAAACTCAATTTTAGAAAATTATAAGAGGTACAAAATGCTTTAAAAACTAACAATAAAATTGCAAAGAAGAACGAGGGCACGTTACCGTGCCACCAGGTAACGTGGCTGACAGCTACGTGAGGATAAATTGCCAAGTTGATTACTACTCTATTTTGAAAATTAATAAAGTTTTATTTTGTCCTATACGACAAAATACTGTTTGATAAAATGTTCAAATAAAATAAAATTTCATATGATGGAATCGAAATTATCACACATCAGAAATCAAATAAGGTTTAAATTTTTCACTATCCTGAGTTATTAATATTGAACATATTACCAATTGAAGATTTTAAAGCTTAACTTCCTATAGAATAAATAGATTTTATCTACACATAATCCATACCATCAAATGAAATGTACGATGTCAAAACAATGCAATTTTAAATATTAATTGTTTACTTGAGAATAAAATTGAATTATTACTGTATTAAATGCTTGGACATAAGAGAATAAGAAATTGAATAGCAATAATGTAATGAACACAAAATTACTATACGTGAATTTAACAAAATTAAAATGCTGAAAGATTTTCTTTTCTTTTTTTTTTAATTAGTCATGACATTAAATTAAAAACAACTGCAATTTAATAGTCCAGACATTACTGAGCTAGTGCTAGTATACTATAAGGAACTTGACAGACAATTAATTTAAAATAAAAATAAAACATTTACTGCCCTATTTAATACATTTATTAAATGTGACCTTAACCCATTACATTTGAAATAAAAATTTTCAAATCCTTAACAACCGGACAGAGATAAAATTACTAATAATAATTTTAGTTTTCTTTACTTACGATACCTAATCTACCGCAGGACACTTACGTGGCCACCACGGGCGAAAGAAAGATTATATTGTTGCAGACCGCTTTTCCTTGGTTTGAAATGCCAGGATTGCATTTAGAGATCCACCAGGTTCAGGGCGGCGCAGGCAAAACCTTGAAAAATGGCTATTCTGGATCCTTGGAAAGAACAGGCTTTTATTTTCGTCTGTCCGAGTTAGTTCGCGTCACAAACTAGGGACCGATTCCCGGGTTCAATCACACAGACGGGCAAGCCACAAAATTACAATTCGTCAAATCAACAACCTGCCAGGCTAGAGCCAAGGGAGGTGTTGATCGCTTGAGACTGTCGGATGTACTGCAATTTAATTTTCTTTATGATGCTCCTCTACGTGTCCGTCGCATGGCTTGAAGGTGGGAAACATTGATGAGTAGGAATTTTGGAAATGAGGTGATGTCCTTTGAAACAATTGCCATGTAAAATTTTGCTGAGCAGAACTTCACAAAGTTCATTGATTCGCATAACGCAGCAATTTTCGTTTCGAAACCCCGCTAAGTTATATTGATTTAAAATCAACCGCCAAATTTCATTTGTTAATATTAATTGGCTAACTTATATTAACAACCTTACTTAGGGGTTCGAAAACGATTTGCCGTTTGCATACATAGATAGACGTCAGCAATTAAAATTGATGTTGTCCCATGGCAAATTGTATTTCTCGCCTAGCGAGATTTAATTCATATTGTAGCACGAGCACGTGCTTTTGTTTTGGCTCGGTTATTCGTTTCTTTAGTCGTGGACTAAGAGACGAAGAAGAGGTAAGGAGACAGAAGAAACAATGATGGCCGTCGAGCCATGCCACGAGTAACGTCGCGGAGCATTGCACCGTGCCTGTGTGTGTTGCATACGCGTGAAAGTTTGCCTTAGTGGTTGTGCCCGGCACGCCAGAACGAATGTGTCTCCAAATGCAATCCATGCATTGCATTTTCCGTTTTAATCTTACTTCTTTACTTTTGTTTGTTGACGTTCATCGTTCATGATTAACTGATTAATTATTCAATCAATTAATACAATCTTTCTTTCCCGTATTTAGATCAACACTTTTAACACCAAATTCACACAATTTTGTCCTCGAATTTACACTATACAACATAGTGTCATACAAATTTTTTTTTTTTTTAAACCTAATAGTTAAATTTTTAATAATAAATTATTATTATTATTAAACACTTTTTTGTCTGGCCTCATTATTATAAATTTTAATTTGAATGAAGTCGAGCGCTGGATTCTGCTGACGGGGCTTCATAGTGATATCGAGTGGCTTCATGTTGAAATGAATTATTTCGTAAATTTTATTAATAAGAAAAGTCGCAACTTTTACTTTTGAAATCAGTGATGAAATCCTGCTTTTAATTATTCTAATTTAAAACAATTTCTTTTTTCTTAGCTTTATTTTTTAGTTAACGAATTTTTCGTAACAGTAGGGGAATAGGTTCGGTTGTCGGCACTCCTTTTGTTTTTGACCCATAACTTGTGCACAATAACTATGAAACGGACATTAATGTATGTATGGAAAGCTAAAGACCTCAGCTAACTTCTGGCAAAGAAACTAAATTGATTCTGTCAAATATAAAAATTATTTCTATTATAAAGTGGTTATTTTTTGCAAAAATAAAATTTTGGTTCGGTTGTAGGTACCCTTAAAAATTTGCTAAAAATGGGGAAAAGTGAACTTAAACCACCTCAAATATGAAAAAATATAAGTTTAATTATTAATTATATGATTATACATGAAATTATTTACATTATTTCAAGTTTAATTTCAGAACTAAAACTTATTTATTTAAAAGGCTTTCAGGGGCAAAGTTACCGCATAAGATAATATTTTTCTCATCCACTTTAGACCCCCTTCAATGTAATTCACTTCCACTTCACATGCACTTTAATTCCGCTGTATATCCACTTTACGTCTACTTCATTTTTAAGTGCACTTTAAAAACACTTCACTTCCACTTCAATTAAACGTCATTTCTATTCCACTTTCACTTCACTTCCACTTTACATCAATATACCGACTATCTTTGTCTCTCTTTGTCTCTCTTTGTCTCCCCTTTTCACGCATAGAACCCAAAATGCACAAATATTGTCATTACACGAAGGACGCTAAAGTATCGTTATAAGAGCTTTGTCCCTAGATCACTCCCAGGAATCACTGTAAACCATTAAAATTCGTGAAAAACTATTAATAGTTGTGACAACCGAACTTTGCAATCATGATACTCGGTATTGGATTACAAAATATATTATATCTACTGTGTAAATATGCATTAGACATACATTTTTTGATTGATTCACTTTGATTTGTGCTACTTTTAAAAATATTTAAAAAAACGTTTATTTTAATTTCAACGTGTAAAAAATTAATTTCTTTGCAGCAAAAAGCATAGGTGTCCGTTCAATTTTGTATTCTCGCAAAAAACTACGTGCGGTCATACCACACACTTGACATTTGTCACCTTTGACAAATATCTTTTCTGTCAAAAGTTTAACAGGGGTGCCTGCAACCGAACCATGCCCACAACCGAACCTTTTCCCCTATAGTTAAAGTGACGTTGAAGTATTATCGCAGGTTGGTCTGCTTTACTAAAGGGCCTTTTTTATTGTATATGGCCTGTTTATATTTAAATAAATAAATAAATAACAGTTTAAGTGACTTTAATGTGAAGTTAAACTAAAGTTAGAGTAACGTTAATATAAAGTTAAACTGGAGTTAACGTAAAGCTAATTGTATCGAGAAAAGTAGTTATACAAACGTTAAACTATAGAGTTAATTTAATGTTAAACTAAAGTTAAAAGTGTTGTTAAAGTAAAGTTATTCTACAGTTAAACTAAAGATAAAGTAACGTTAAATTGAAGTTTAAGTAACGTTAAAGTTAAGCTAAAATGAAGTTAAACATCTTTGATAAGTCCGCATGATATGGGAAGTTCGGTTTCTATCCCTGCTGAGTGCTATTGGCTATCCTTAAATCTTAAAGTAATAATAATAACAAAATGCGACGGATCAGGAAATCATAGGAATAAAATAGACCTATCAGTTGTCCCCTGACATAAGCAGAGTTGTTGGACAGTAAAAGGCTTCAGATAAATTACGTGGATTTTATCAGTAAATGACTTTAATAAGTGTCTGGGATTTAATAGCTCACTGAGAAAAATATTTTTTTTAGTTAAATATAAGAATTTGTTTAAATGGTTTTGGTTGAATGAATAATGCTTTTAAGTTTAATTTCAATGTATTAGAAATATCTGAAGTTTTGATTGTAATATATTTTAAGTTTGAAGATAAATATCTGTTTGTTTGATAAAAAACTAAATTTTGTTAAAATTAAACCAAATTTGTGTTCGAAGTCTTTATATTTGAAAGAAATATATTTTATGTTTGATTCAAACAAAGACCTCTGCGTATTCAAAATGGCGTCGTTACTTTTCTAACGTTAGTTTAGTTTTCCGGTAGAACATGTGTGCGTGGTTTCTAGTGATTACACGCGTTTATCGATGTTTTGAAAACAAATGTTTGCAATCGTGCTTATGTTTTTATTAAAGTGATTACTTAAATGTGTAAGTGTCACTATTTTATCGAAAAATTGAGGTATCTCTACCGATAAAAGGGGGGTCATCTTATTTGCGACAAGGTGTGACAAGGGGGAGGGGGGTCAAAAAAAGAAGGAAAAGGTCTGACGTAATTTATGGACGGCCCCTAATGAACTTGAACTATATTCATGATTCTAGAGTTCCTATAAAGAGAGTTAGGACACGTGCCCCTTTCCACTAGCCTGTTGACAAACCGAAGACGAAAGTGACGATGAAGTAATTTGTGTCATTGGTTGAAAAGGGCGGGCGAAATTTAAAAATGTTTGTTAAGAAGGCATGTTAAAATCAGCGCGCTCTTTTCAGCCAATGAAAAAACTTTCAATACACTTCCGTCTCTGGTTACGCTGAACCAATCAAAAGTTGAACCTCACGTGTCCTAACTCTCTTTATAGGAACTATCCCTTTAACTTTGATTTAAAAAATGATATCAATTTTAACGTAATATTTATGGTTTACGAAATACCTTAGGTATAATTTCTTAAAATATAAAATTATCACAATAAATTTTAGATATTTGGAATCGTGAATAGTGCTGCCTACGAGACCGAGACTACTCTCGGTTTCGTCTCATCTCGTCTCGGTATTCCGAGACGAGACCGAGACGAGACTCATCTAAGATAAAACGAGACGAGACCGATACAAAGTTTTTGGAGACCGAGACTCACGACGAAAATTTAAAACAAAAAATAAAATATTATTACGAGAATTTATTTATTATTTTTAAGTTAAGTTATATTAATTTCTATAAATAATTTATGTAATTAATTAACAGACAAATATTTTTTAACTAAACATTTTTGTTATATTTTTATAAATAATTAATAAAATAAAAAATTCATTAAATTTAATTATTATTATTCAATTATATATTATGATATTATTTAGGGTCAGTTGGGGTAATTCCGAACAGAATTATTAATTTTCATGAATAGCGTAAGTTTTTTATTTTAAAAGGCAATTCTGTCGATTTTCTTTTGCATTTACTTGTTACGTCAGTTCCCTGGAATAATTACAAGAGTTAGTACAATTTATAGGTGACCTTGAATCGCAAAAAACTGCTGTTCGCCATTACCTCGACAATTTTGCCAAAACTGCAAAATTTTGGGGTAATAGCGAACAGAATTTTTTTAAGAAATTCTAAGAAGAAAGTTATCTAAAGTATATTACTGTAAAGGGATGAAATAGCTTGAAAAAAATTCGTAGTAGGTATATGATACTTCAATTAGTTGAATGATAATGTATCATATAAGTTTAAAAAGCAACCATGCCTTTCGTAGCAATGTAAAAAATTTAATAACTTGAAGAAATATTAAGGAATTTATCTTAAACTTGGTAACAAAATATTTCTAAGGTCGATGAAAATTAAGTACAATACTATCTTATTTTACGAGTTATTTTTATGAATATTATGTACTACAAGTAAAAAATAAAATTTAATAAAACTTGCACTCAATTTTCAACTTTTATTTAAAGTTATAGTTAACTTCTTATATTTTGTGTATCACTTTCTTCAACTTAATTCTAAATTACTCGCATTAAAGCAAGTAGATTGATCAAGACTGCGAGACCAAGACCGAGATGAAGGCCATATTTGTCGAGACCAAGACCTGAAATTTTAATACACAACGAGACCGAGACCGAGATCTGCAATTTTGATATTTAACGAGACCGAGACGAGACTGTATGAAATCTCGTCTCTTCTCGTCTTGTGGGCAGCACTAATCGTGAAGTATTACAGATTTGAAATTTTGTAAATAAAAATTTCAAATAATTAAATTGCAGAAATTTCAAGTCATAAAATATTAGGGTTCAAAAATTATTAGCTAGGGTAACAATAGACATGGGGATTTAAAATGGATCCCTGCTTTAACAGTAGATTTCCAATTTTTTGTCATTTAAGGGGGGGGGGGGTAAGGGTTTGGACTTTTGAAAAATCGATTTTTTTGTTGTTGTCTATTTTTACAGTCAAACATCTCATGAATATTGTCCCAAAATTTCAAGTCAATCAAAACTAAAAGGTCCATTCACATATTACGTGATACAAATTGTCGCTAATTTGAACCTCCTCCCGCCTCTGCGTGATACTTTTTCCACTATTAAAATATTAATTTTTTATGTACTGTTTTTTTTTTAAATTGAGGTTTTTGGGAAATGCATTTACGCAAAAATGGACCTGACCCAGAATTCAAGTCAAAAAGATGACACGAATGACGAGACATACACCCCTAAAGAGACCATGTAATATGTGGATGACCCCAAAACTGCAAAAAATCTGTTGTCTTAAACGCATAAACTAATGCACTTTGGTTTAAGACGCAAAAGGTGTTTCAAATAAGACATTATTTTCCTCAGAGTCACGTAAGTGTCTTATTTTAAGACACTTGCTTTTAGAGTGTACCTAAGTTAGTTAATTTTACGTTCGGTCGAGGGATTGTTTTTAGTGAATTTATAATTTTGTCAAGATATTTTTTGTTCATAAATGCCGAATTTATCCAAAGTTTCGCGATATGGCCGAAGAGATACAAGAAATTTTTTGCGCAGATTGAAAAAAAGGCCTAATCCAAGTAAGAAACAAAATGAAGATGAAGTTAACCCGAAGAGTGCATCATAAAAAAAATTAAGTTGATACCTGTGCGAGCGTGCCGGAATACGTTGAAAAACATTATAGAATCAACGATTTTTTGTTTGTTTTCTCAACAATTTCAAGTTTGGTTAAAAGTGGTCAGTGTGATGGTTCAGTTCAGTTCAACAGTGTCAAAAAAGAAGGTCTTGGTTTTCAAATCCAGGTAAATTGTGCCAATTGTGATCCGCGTTATTTACTGTCGAGTGAGAAAACTAGTCATCGCTACGAAATCAACACTCGATTTGCTTTTGTAATGCGTGTATTAGGCTTGGGATTAGCAAGCTGCAATAAGTTTTGTGGCCTAATGGACATTGCCAGTAATTTTTTATCCAAACCGTCTTATTTGGATATTATGAAATTGATTGGCCTCTACGTCAAAACAGCTGCTGAAAATTTTTTCCTTTCTGCCGTAAACGAAGAAAAAGAGAAAACTAATGCAAATTTGAAGTCCGATACTTTGACTGTTTCTGGAGATAGCACGTGGCAGAAGCAAGGCTTCAGCTCCTTGTTTGGCGTTACTTCATTGATTGGCTGTTGGACAGGAAAAGTCATTGATATCTTTGTAAGTAGTTTGCATTGTCAGCTTTGCAAATTGTGGGAACAAAAATTAAATACTGCTGAATATGAAGAGTGGTACGAAGAACACGTTGATAATAATAAATGGCAAGCCAATCACACTAGACCATCAGGTAACATGGAAGTAGGCGCAGTCATCGAGATGTTCTGCCGCTCAGAAGAAAAGTATGGAGCAAAGATCAGCAACTATATCGGAGACGGCGATAGCAAAACTTATGGCAATTTAGTGCAAGCGAAACCTTATGGTGAAAACTTCACTGTAAATAAAAAAGAATGTGTAGGACACGTGCAAAAGAGGATGGGAAAACGTCTTCGTGATGTGGTAAAAAATACTGTTAAAGATACAGTCGTGAAAACAGGAAACAATGCAGGCAAAAAACGGCGAAATAAAGTACTCGGCGGCAAAGGAAAACTCACTGGAAAAGTTATCGATAATTTGAGTCGATACTACGGAGCAGCAATCAGATATAATTGTGATTCGGTAGAGAAAATAAAAAATGCCATCTGGGCAACGTACTACCACCAGCAGTCGACAGACAATAACCCTCAATACGATAAGTGCCCGAGCGGGGAGAACTCGTGGTGTCCTTATCAAAAAGCTCTGGCCACAACAGGAGTGGAAAACTTTAAACACAATTACATTCCATTTCCAGGAGATGTCTTGCAAGCAATCAAACCGATTTACGAAGATTTGAGCAAGGACGAACTTCTTGAAAGGTGTCTTGAAGGTTTTACCCAAAATGCCAACGAAAGTCTGAACCAGCTAATTTGGAAGATTACACCGAAACAATTATCTGGCAGCAAACAAATCGTTGAATTTGCATCCTGTGTGGCTCCATGCACTTTCAACGAAGGTGCTGGTGCTTTTCTCACCTTTCTGTCGGATATGAACATCAGAGTTGGGCCGAGCGCTCACGAATACGCAAGATCGTCGGACAGTTATCGCATCAACAGGGCCGAGATAGAAGCTGAGCAGCAGAGCAAAGATTCCAGGATAAGGCAAAGACTTAAAAAAAAAGAGGCTGAAGACATCCAAGCTGCTGCAGGAAGTCTACTTTATGGAGCTGGAATCGACGATTCACTTTTTCAAAGTCCGTGTTCACTGCCATTTAAAAACTACATTACCGATTTATTTTAAACTTGGTACACACTTTCTACATATAAAATACCTCCCCCAACGGTGAGTTTTAGAATTTTTTTTTACATTAAGGGCATTTTCCACTTACAAAATGTCGGATTTTTTCGTGAAAAATAGCAATTTTCCCTTCAAATCTCCATAAAAAATTTAAACTAGGTGTGAATTCTGTCCATTTCATGGACACTTCGCTTCCAAGGAAGCAAAACAATTTGCTTCCTCATAGAGGAAGCAATAATTTAATAATATTTTAAATATTTTAAGATAATAAAAACAAAAATTAAAAAAACATGAATTATTTTGATTAAAAAGATACTAAAACAATTTGATTAGTTAATTTCAAAAATCCCTAAGTTCAAATTTATTTAGATATTTATCATTTTAATAACCAATTTAAATTTTATGGAAAATCCTCTACAAAAAACTTTATGCACGCATACACATTTACCCACACATATGTACGTATACATAAATACACATACACATAAATAAATAAATTGGCAAGCAATAAAGAAAAATTAAAAAAAAAAATAGAATTATTTGAAACATATTATCAAAATTAAAAAAAAAATTTTTTTTGTTGAAAAAATTAAAAAATGTTAAAACCCGTACGATATTTTGTTTGAAATCTTAAAAAAGGCATATAAAAAAATTGGCATTAAAAAAATATGAAAAATTGTAGGAGGAGATAGATTTTTACAACAAAAAAAAAATTTCAAGAAAAAGAAATTTTTTTAAAATTTTTTTTCAAAAATTTTTTTTTTTAATTTTGATAATATGGCATTCTTTTACATCCAAAATAGTCCCAGAAAAAAAATTGGAACCGATAAGTAACATATATTTCGATGGGTTAAACTTTCTCAGGTGACTCCACTTAATGAACCCAATTTGATGATTTTCATTTCTCCCAAAAAATATGTTTTTTTCAGCCAATCAAAAAATGGCCTAAACAGACTTAAGGTACATGTTTAAAGCTTTAAAAATCCACTTAGAAATTTTATTTATGTCTATTTTTGGTGTTACTATAGCTATTTGAAAAAAACGACTTTTTAAAAAAGTATCTTTACATTTCTTGAAATATTTAAAAAAGATATTAAAGAAACATTAATTTAAGCTAGATATTCTTTTTCTACAGGTTCTGGCAATAAGTTTTAAAAAAAAGACGTCCCGATATGTTCATTAGGCTCTGAGCAATCAGCGTTTGAAAATCGCTCGGGTCCCGTAGACCCAATCTAGCAGTTACGTTAAACCCCGATAGTCTAGCAGTTAAGGGTTAATATTATTAGTAATATTATTATTATTATTACACAGGCCGACAAAATTTTGAACCAAGAACCGGGCTATGATTTTCCGAAGGTTTTTGACGCGCTGAATTCGAATCTGACCTCAGAATAGCCCCATCACCTCAGGTTTTAGAGATATCCTAACCTAAAAGTGCAAAAATCATGTTTTTTTGCTAGATTGAAGGTCTTATAACATCGAGAGAAAATTTTTTTTAAAAGGATAGGGGAGAGCGGGGCAATCCGAACCGGCGGGTAATTCGGCTCATTAGCGATTTCACGCCTTAATTAGAATCTAGGAGGGAAAGGTCGCTATAGAATATAGGTCTCAACATTTTAGTTAGGTAAACGAAATTTAGTTTAATTCTATTGATTCAGCCTCGTGTCAGGTAGAGTATTATGTTTTTATGCGTCGCGCGTACACTTTTTACTTACAAACTTTTACGTTTTTAGTACATTAATTTACGAGCCTCATTTTTTTGGGTAAGTTTTTTTTATGCTCTCAGGTGTGCTCTTTCGATACACCTATGCTATTTTATTTATATGTATCAAATGTGACTTGTATTTGTTTTAAAGTGCCAAAAGTCAGGGTGGGGTAAATGGGCTCACGCGACGGTTAATCATCTTATCCAAAAATACTTTGTCTTGATCCGCCCCTGCTTAATTATGATAAGAATATGACTACTTTAAATAATTACCAATAATGAGTGTACTAACTTTTTTATTTTTTATAAAAAAATAAAAAAAAGTAAGGTCTAATGAATTTTCTTTAATTTTAGGGGCCCCAGTCCCCCCCCCCCAAAATTTTGACCTTGATCCATCACTGCATAATTACAATAAGAATGTAGGTACTTCTTATATTTACAAAATAAAGGTTATTGAACTTTTTTATTTTTCGTAAAAAATAAAAGTCGCCGAATTGCCCCACAGGGTGAGCCGAGTTACCTGCCAAATTTGCAGTTTGAGAATTTGGTATATCTGCATTCAAAATTATCTAGAGCTAAAACTATAAAAGATAAATCAAAAAGTCCTTGCAAATTTGAAAGTGCAAATGATAGGCTACTAAATGATATATCCATGTTTGGATTTAAAAAATAATTTCCTAACTTTTTTCCTGTCTGACCAAAAGTGAGCCGAATAGCCCCGGTCTCCCCTACTAATTGTTTCTAAAAGTACTACTCTTGACCTTTAAAATGCACTTTGGGAACTTAAAATGTCTTAATTCGTCTCTGAGTAAAGGCCTGTTGAATTTACTGAGTTTGGCAAATTTCACGACATTGAGTTACTAAGTATTATAAAAAGTAAATTCGAAAATAGAGATGAATATAAATACATACACTTGAATTTCCAACGGCTTATTAGATTTTAGGTGTCGGAGATTACGTACTTGAAAATAGAATTGCAAAATTTAAAATGGCGGATCTAACATGGCGGGTGACTTCTTTAGAAAATGACCCAACTGGCATAAAATTGGTTATTTGAGGGTTTTCAGAGCCGCTGAAAACGATTCTGAAATCACATTATCACAAACATTACAAAATTCAAAATGTCAAATCCAATATTTGCTTAAAAAATGGTTATTTGGGGGTTTTTTGGGTTGCAAATAGTGATGCCGTCGATCGAGATTTTCAAAGCCCAATACAATACCAAGCCAATATTTCTACTTTTGCTTGGGTTCATCTCGATTGACTTTTTCTTGGCTTGGTTGAAATCTTGGTGAAAGGATTCTTGGTTGATTCTTGACTTGATCTTGGTTTTCAAACTCAAGATTTTGACCAGATGTGTTTTTCCTTTGAAAATAATAGCAAAACGGGTTTTGAAGTAATACTGGATGGATGGTGGGGCTGGTCCAGGTAGTTTCGGACAATAGCGCTATATAAAAAATTTACTGCTTCTATTGTGGTGTGAAAATCTTGAAATTGCAAGCCAATATCAATCCAAGACTCGATTTTTCAATCCTAAACCAAGCCAATACAAAACCAAGATTTTACTCTTGAAAGTCAAGATCAACCCAAGAAAGTTACTGGCCCTCTCAAGCCAAGATCAATAAATTCTTGTCTTGAACGGCATCACTAGTTGCAAAAAGTGAACTTAACATCATATCGTATAAAATATAGTGTGCACACTAATAACCAGTGTGTCAACGCACTCCCCTATTAAAAATTCCTATGTGGGATCCCATGCAGAATCCTACACAGGATTCCATTTAGGATCCCATATGGGATCCCATATAGGATCCCATATATAACACCCGCCATGTTAGATCTGCCATTTTGAATTTTGCAATTCTATTTTCAAGTACGTAATCTCCGACACCTAAAATCTAATAAGCCGTTGGGAATTCAAGTGTATGTATTTATATTCATCTCTATTTTCGAATTTACTCTTTATAATACTTAGTAACTCAATGTCGTGAAATTTGCCAAACTCAGTAAATTCAACAGGCCTTTACTCAGAGACGAATTAAGACATTTTAAGTTTCCAAAGTGCATTTTAAAGGTCAAGAGTAGTACTTTTAGAAACAATTACTATCCTTTTAAAAAAAAAATTTCTCTCGGTATTATAAGACCTTCAATCTAGCAAAAAAACGTGATTTTTGCACTTTTAGGTTAAGATATCTCTAAAACCTGAGGTGATGGGGCTATTCTGAGGTCAGATTCGAATTCAGCGCGTCAAAAACCTTCGGAAAATCATAGCCCGGTTCTTGGTTCTGAAGTTAAGTTTAATTTTGTCGGCCTGTGTTATTATCATTATTTTACTAGGTGAAAATTATGTCCATTTCGTGGATATTTCGCTTCAAAGTTAGCAAAAAAATTTGCTTTCTTATAGAAAAAGCAATATATTAATAACATAAAATTTAATTCGAGAAATTCTTTAAAAAAAGGAATTTTAAGTGCAAAAAAATGAAAAAACATCATTTAATTTACGAATTTTTGATCAATTATAAAAGTTATGTAGGTCAATCGATTCGTTTTGAGATAAGGAATATGATTTTTTTATTGGTTAAGTTGTATTTTTAGTTTGGAAAAAATTTTTGGCAAAAAACGATTTTTTTCGATGAAAAAGGGTGCTCAACAAAATTTGATTGGGTATTTTTAAAAATCCCTGTGTATAAATTTAGATATTCACGAGCTTAAAAAGTCATCTAAATTTTATTGAAATCCGTTAAAGCGTTCTCGAGATATCCTGGCGACAAAAAACGCTATACACACACACACGTACACACGTACACACGTACACACACACACACACACACACACACACACACACACACACACACACACACACATACATACATACATACATACATACATACATACATACATCTGGACATTTGCTTAGGAATGAAAATTTACGCTTTTTAGATGAAAATGAGTCGATTTAGACTATTTTTGGAAAATCGAAAATCTTAACGATCACAAAGATTCCTCTATGAGAAAGCAAAATGAAAAAAATTGTAATCAGGGACTGTTGGGTGGAGGATTTGATGATCATTTGACTAAATTTTAAAGGTTTTTTATTTCAGATAATTATTAGATGAGATACAGTGAACACCGCAAATCGTCTTTTTCCAATGACTTTCTTGGAAAAGCTTTCTCAGCGGCTTGTTTGTCGATATTTTTGCATAAAAAAATTACAAAATTTTCTTGGAAAGACACTTAATAACATGTAGAAGGTTTGAATAAATTTGCTTTATCCGTATTGCTAAAAAAAATTCGCAAAAAGGTGTTTTTTTTAACGCTGAAACCCTTACCCCACCCCCCTTAAGTTCATGTTTTTCAACCCGGCGTTTTATTACCTGGAATTTAATTATACTTTTACTTTTTGAGGTCTGCAATACAAAAATTGACATCTTTAATATTTCACTATTCTGAATTTCTAAAATCCATTTTAAAAATGTATACTACTAAATAAAAATTATAATCAATAAAATACTTAAAGAATAATTAATTATTAAAATATATGTTATAGGAGAGTTTCCATACCAAAAAGATCAAAGTTGCAAGTCAAGTTTTTGATTTTGATCAAAGTTGGTCAATTTGTAGTATTTAGGGGTAGTAATAAATTAGTCAAGTATTTTTGAAAAATTTCCAAAATTTTAGGAATTACGTCACTTTGAATTTTTACCCCTTAATTTTTTCAATTTCTTGTCATTTAAAGAGTTTTTAACCGATTTCAATGAAATTTATAGGATGTATATAGAAAACTATAAGGTTTTAAATAGATTTGAAGTAGATTTAAAAACTTTAAAAATTTATGTAGAAAAACACAAAAAAATATTTTAAACCTTTTTTTCTATGTGTGCTAATTCATATTTTTTATTTTCGTCACAATATAATGAAAGCTTTTTACTTTACCTTTATTTAAAAAAAAATTGATGGAGGGTCTCTTAGTTCTCGAGATATCGGCAAAAGAGTATTACGTTTCACGTCTTCTATCCTATGAGCATAACGATTTTTGAGTTTTATTTGTTTTTAAAAATATTGTAAATGAATAAACTGCAATGATTTATTCCTGAGTACTATCTATGAATATTATAAGAAATAAATAAATATTTAATTATAAATAACAAATGGTAGTGTCAAAAAGTTTAAAAGTAGTTTTCATTCAATTAATTTTGAAGCAAGTAAGACAGAAATTTAAATGCAATTGAAGGTGATAATTTTGCCGATCTGAATTAATAGTCTAACAATTGTGAAACAGTGAAAAATGTATATTACAAATTTTTCTTTGTCGACAGTAACAGGTATGTAGGTAGGGAGGGCCCAGGGGGACCGGGCCCCCTCAAAAATTTGTTTACTCGTTGAAAATTTTTTTTTCTGAGAAAATTTTTGTTGCTACGGGAGCTGCGGGCATGGAATTTTGGCCGTCCCCCCCGACAAAAATTTTTGGCTACGGGCCTGGACAGTAACTCAAAAAACTGTAAAGCATAAAAAAGCGTTGCAGATTAATTTAATCTTACTTTACTACTAAACTCCAACCATTGGTTTTTTGTGACGTACACTTTAAGCCTAGTAGTTATTCCTACAATTGATTTTTAAAAATTGAAAAAAGTAAAAAGAAAAAACTGAAACAATTTTCTGGTTTCGCTATTGTTGAAGCTCATCAATACTACGTAAAGTATTGTTAAAAATAGACCAAAACGTATTTACAACTATTCATATATATACATATTTACAAAATTATTCGACTTCATGTGGTTGCCGGGACTATTTCATCGTTTTGCTTTTCGAGTAAACTTCTTTTATAGAGCAGATTTCTGTATATCTACAGTGTTTGTGTCAATGACAGCAGAAAATCGTTTGCAGAGAATCTTCAAAATCGTTTGCAGAGTATCTTGGAAAATTTTTTGCAATTAATTTTCTGCTTCCATTGATTCAGAAACTGTAGATATCCAGAAGTCTGCTCTAAAAAAGAAGGTTGCTTGAAAAGCAAAACGTTAAAATAGTCCAGGCAACCACATTAAGTCGAATGATTTTGTAAATAAGTATATAGTTATAAATGTATAGTTGTCAAAATTGTCTGGACTACTGCTAACAGTTATTTAGGGGAAACTGCCCTATGTTGGATAGCCATTCCAACAGTAGATTACTATAAATATATTAAAAATTATTCATTTTACCGAAACCAATCTTAGAATTTAGAAGTTAATTCAGACTAAATTAATCTGTAACGCTTTTTCGTACCTTACTGACAGAAACAGATCTTCAAACTTACTATCCACGATATTAAAATATACTAATTTTAATATCTGGGTATTATCTTTAAATATCTAAGTACTAAGTTTCAATATGTGGATGCTAAATTTAAATATCCTCGAATATCCATATTTTCATGCCTTACATTGGTTATTTATTTATAAATATTTATTTATTTCTTATAATATTCATAGATAGTAGTCAGGAATAAATCATTGTAGTTTATTCATTTACAATATTTTTAACAACAAATAAAACTCAAAAATCGTTATGCTCATAGGATAGAAGACGTGAAACGTAATACTCTTTTGCCGATATCTCGAGAACTAAGAGACCCTCTAAATACACCCTATAAATTTCATTGAAATCGGTTAAAAACTCTTTAAATGACAAGAAATTGAAAAAATTAAGGGGTAAAAATTCAAAGTGACGTAATTCCTAAAATTTTGGAAATTTTTCAAAAATACTTGACTAAGTTATTACTACCCCTAAATACTACAAATTGACCAACTTTGATCAAAATCAAAAACTTGACTTGCAACTTTGATCTTTTTGGTATGGAAACTCTCATAGACATTTATATTTTTTATAGAATGTAACAATTGCAAAACGTGATATTACAATTTATAAACAATAAAATTAATTAATAATTTTAAATCATAATTAGTTTTTTTAATTAATATAATTCTCTGTAAATAATTATATTGTTATATTTTTGATACAATTTTTAATCCTAGGTATATACTCGTATAATGTATATTGAATTTTCAGGCAACTATTTTTTTTAAGAAATTTACATAAAAATATATACCTATTCAATAAAGAGCCACAGATGGCTTGTGAGAATATAATTTTAGTTTCTTTTGAAACTAAATTTAAAAGGACTACCTCAAAACAGGCAACAAATTTTGACCTGGCCTGAGTGTAGCAATAAAACCTAGTGCGCTAGTAGCTCACTGGGCCAGTGAGCTTCCAATAATTTTCCAGTGATTTTCTATCGGTAGGGGTATCTGAAGTGATTGAAACTTTTGTGCACAAGTAAGTTTACTATAAAGATATTGTCTCTTGTGCATTTTTCTTGTAAATTAGTGATTCAAAGTTCCACATTTCGACAATTGTCTGCAGTTAATGAAAAGTCTAATTTTCATCGGTTTTTCACAGTTTGCGTATATTAACACTTAAAGTAATCTGGAACATAAAGGATGCTTTATATAAAAGCAAAAAACAAAAACTAAACTATCGCAAAACATATTTTGTGTTTAAAATAAAAAAAATTTTTGTTCAAAACAAAAAATAATATGTTAAAAAAAATATCTTTTATTTACAATAATATTTACTTCGATCAAAATAAAAAATTATATTTTGTTTAAATTTAATAAAATATTTGTTTGAATCAAACAAAAAATATGTTTAAATCAAACATAAAAGATCAACCACAAAATTCATTCAAATCAAACTTAATTATGTTTGACTGTATAACAAAGTGGATTTAATTGGGCACTTAATTGTGCCCAATTGTACATCTTTTTCTTAAAATAAATTGAAGATTAATATAATGGGCATGTCTAACATTGTTGACTAAAATATAGAATTCTACCTTATCCCCCATATTTAATTTGTTCATAACATGACTGTTTTTCAAAATTATGAATAAAAAAAAGATTCATGACACACTTTATGACTTTCTAACACGATTCCCAAAATTTAAAATCAATATCGTTTTTGGTTTAGGCTAAAAGACGTCAAAAAAATTTTACCAATATTTTAAAATGTCGGTAATTTTCTAAATTTTTTTGGACGTCTTTTAGCCTAAACCAAAAACGATATTGATTTAAAATTTTGGGAATCGTGTTAGAAAGTCATAAAGTGTGTCCTGAATCTTTTTTTTTTATTCATAATTTTGAAAAACAGTCATGTTATGAACTAATTAAATATGTGGGATAAGGTAGAATTCTATATTTTAGTCAACAATGTTAGACATGCTCTTTTGATGTTTTGACATTCGATTTGAACTCTTTTTTTTTTTATCGTATTCAACTTTTTTTTTAGGTTCTGATGTTGGTAAAAAGGATGAACCCGAAGAGGATGATCCCGGAGAAAGTGACCCCGGAAAGTGTGATCTCTTAGAGGGTAATAGGGGGTAAATAACAATTAAATTAGCGCTTTCAAAAATTTATTTATTCTATTTCGTTACTTTTCTGTAATCAAGATATTGGCCGGCATTAATAAAATTGTTTGTATAGAAAATAAAAAAAGAAAACGAAAAAGTTGACATTTTTTCAGCTGTTTGCATTAACATTAAAAAACAAATAAAACAAAAATCTCCTCTCACAGATCTCTTAAGAATGTATTTATGAATTTTTCAAAAAAAAAAACAAAAACAAAAATTGAAAATCCATGCAGCCGTTCTCTCTAAAAGTTGATTTGAACATCAGTTTCTGATTTCAAACCTCTGTGAGACGTAGCAACAAGATTAAGTATCTCTGGATATCGAGTGTAAGGATATTTTGCCATCGGGAAGATGGTGCACTTAGGCTGCTGCTATCCAACATGCAAGACATCGAAAAGCTTTAATAGCAATTATGGAAACTTCTCTTCTCAACTACCTCCACTGCTTGTAACAGTTATGTTGGTTTTATATACTTGTACTTTTTTGTATTTTTTTCTATATTTTATGATATGCTCTATTTTTCATATTTCTTGCGTTTTTTAAATAGAATGATTTATGCAATGGAGATATATTATATTTATACTTTGATTTTGTGAGCTGAGTTGATCCTATGTTGTTATTTTTTCCACTATAACCTTCTGCGTTTCTTTCTACTCTATATGATTTTGCTACATTGTTACTTGTTTTACTCTTATTTTTTCTTTTATTAATAAAAGATGCCTGTATTGGCTCCATATTGGCACGGTATTAAATTTTGAACCCATATCTGTAAGAATCATTTTTTGGAACTTAGCTCTGAAGTTTTTATAATTTATCTTCTCTATTTTTTAACACAATGGTTTCTCTTAATGTCTGTCACGTCAATGTCCAATCTCTTTTAGCACATTTTACAGAGTTTAAAAATTTTTTTAATTCAGACTTCTATCATATTATTGCAGTGTCCGAGACTTGAATTAATCCAAGTTTTCCCTCTGAATTGTTGAAGCTTGACAATTACATGCTCTTTCGCAATGATCGTGAGAATCGCAGATGTGGTGGAGTTTGCTTATACTTACATATGAGCTTCGAGACCATAATATTAACGTTTAGTAAGGCATGTATCTATCCTGTTGCTGAGTTTTAATTTATTAAAATTAAAATACACTCTGATAGACCTTTATTGGGAGTTGTTTATAAACCACCCAATACATCTTTTGGAAACGACTTTGAATCCCGGTTTCTTGATTTTGCCCCTCATTACGATAATATTATTATTATTACTGGGGACTTTAATACAAACCTTAATGTAATTAATAATCATATCAAATAGCTTACGTCAATAGTCAATTCTGCGTGTTTATTTATAGTATCACCCACACAGCACCGAAGTTTCCAGGAAGTTATCATGGAAAACTAACAGAACTTCCAGTTTTAACTTCAGGTTAGTTTCCCTGTGATTCATAAATGTCCGGGTTTTTTTTAGTTTCCCTTGTTAACTTCCCGTTAACTTCCCTTGTTGACTTCCCGTTAACTTCCCCTGTTGACTTCCCTTAAAAAGCATTATAATAAGGAACAACCCTTTAAAATCATCCCATAAACATGAATTTAAAAAAATTGACAAATATTCTTAAAGAAGTAGACAAAAACATTCTTTAGAGAATTCACAAACTTTAAATATCACTAAGAATAAGAGCTCTATGAAACTTGACCCTTCAGCATCGAAAACTACCCTTAAAAATCTTCTCTTAATCTATGATCCAAAAAATGGACAATTTTTTATTAAGGAGTTATGTACACTTAGCATGTTTAAAAAATAGATTTTTTTTATTAAATATTTGTAATATACATGTATTTAAGAGTACAAACAGAAATTTTCAGGACAATCCGGTGAATATTCTGTAAGTTACACTCATATTTGTAAATAGCACCAGGTAGCTACATAGAACACAGTCCTTTTTATTTATTGGCCTTTTGCAAATAAAATCCTTCTAATGTACTTAAATGCATGAAGAGAAAATGTGGTGGTATTATTTTCATGTCTAATAGATAAATTTTACATTTTCCATTCCCAAACCTGACAATATTGAAAATGTTTCTGAAACTTTAAACACGTTTTTCTCAAAACTGTGTTTTTAAAGTCAGTGAGCAAGATTTCTCGGAAACGGCCGAAGCGATCAGTCTCAAAATTTTGAACAAGCTTCTTAAATATATTTTTTAGTAATTAATTGAAGGTTTTTTCTCACCGATAAAATTTTTTTCTTTTTATTAAATTTAAGGCCAAAATTTTGGTCAAAAATCGATTTTTTCTCAGGAAAAATTATAGAAAAATCAATTTTTTTTTAGCCTCTCAAGTGTATATAACCCCTTAAACGAATAAACTAAAAAAAAGTTGAGAGAATTTCTCGGCTTTTAAAATTGCTTAGAATGTATTCTTAACTATCTTACCACTTTCAGCATCAAAACCACCCTTTAAAATCATCTATTAATTATGGACGACTCCTTACGTCTAATTTTAGAAAAAACTTTATTAATTTGTTTCTGATAAAAATTGAGGACCCTAGATTGTAATCAGTGGGTTTGTCTCAGCAGCAAGGCCGTACATTGATAGTGTTGATTTTACTGAGAAATTTAAATATTTTTTGGGAATAAATTATTTTTTAATAGTTTAAATATACAAAAAAATATCCCCTAAATGTCAAATTGATATCTTTTATTGTCAAAAAAAATTCTTGAACTTGTTAAACTTTTCGACTTCCTAATGTAGGCGAATCCCTTAATTGAATTTTTAAATCTTTTGTTTCTTCACAATCCTATTTTGAATCCATAACTTGGAAAATTGGATATAGTTGATCCCGAAGTATAAGACTATTGTCTTATCACTTAAGGGGGTCTTCTACTCTCCAGGCCCGAAATTCAGTGGTTTTTTTGGGAATTAATTGTGAAGAAACTACTGAATATTTTTTGACAAATTTTTTTTTATTTTCAAGATACATCCTTTATCTTTAAAATTTTCTTATTCATGATGAAAAAAAAATGGTCGTGATCTTAAAACGCCCTTGCGTAAATGCGTTTCAGAAATGCAGAGGTCCCGCTTGAGTCACGGTTTTGGCACTGGGACAATCTAAAATCAAAAAATGAATTTTTTTCATGTGTATAGTTGCGTCGACTATTTTTTCTCGTGGCAGATTTTTTTATTTTTTTATTTGTCAAAATTATGCGGAAATTCGCAAAAATTTTCATTTTTTTTTTTTTACTTTAAGGGGCTATAAAAAAAACGAAAAAAAAATTCAAAAATCGTACACGAAGAAAAAAAGCTGCATCATTTCTGAGTAATTAAAAAAAAAATTAAAATCGGACCATTTTTACTATAAAAAGCGTGACTCAGTAGCTTAAAAAACACTACTTTCGGGGAAACGAGTTTGAAATTAACGCATGGTGTATAACTTGATTGTAGTAACTTATGAGTTAATCTGCTAATATCGGGTCCGTAAAAGGTTTTTTGTTTTTATAGGGGTCTTTAGACATCAGCAAAGATAAAAAAATTATAAATTGGTAATTTGTTGATAATGGAATCATTATAAATAAACAAATGTTACAAATGAACAAAAATTCGTGGGTTTTTTCGGTTTCCAGAAACATGAAAAAGAACGTGATTCTTACGAAATCCTTCTTGTGGCGTATTCTCAGATACATATAGATTGAAATAAAAAAGAAAAAAAATTTTTTTTTTTTGAAACCCCGAGAGTAGAAGACCCCCTTAATTAGAAAACATTTTTTCAATAGTATGTTTTTTTAGTGAGTGCATTTTATTTACCTTTTTGTTCCAGATCTTGGATTCAGATGGTTCATGAATATGTCAATGCGGGAGCCAAAATATAATTCTTCTTTTTTGAAAAAATGAGTAAAAGTGTGGAACTTCTTTCAATGGCAGAAGATGGAGGATCAACTTCCGGCAAGTTTTGTTTAAAAAATTATGTTTTAATATGCTGCTAAATTTTTCTACAAATTTATTCACACAGTAATCAATAATGTAAATAAAACAAAAAATATGTAGAGAAAATTTTAATCGCTTCCTTGTTAATTTGTAAAAACCATTTTATTTGATTTTTGGAAGGTCAATAATAAAAACACTAAACACATATGTAGTAGTATGACGACGTTTCGATGGCTTGATTTGCCATCCTGGATAAAGTTCCGAAAAGTGACGACCTTGGATTTTTTTGAAACTACGTATACTTACGTATTTCGATGCGCTGATTACGAAAATCATAGTGAAAATACCCGCAAATTTAAATTTCATGGTAAAAAGCATAAAAAACCTAAAAAAATAATGGTTTTTGACATATATCTCAAGAAATACGCAAAATTTCGAAAAACAGTTCGAACAAAAGTTGTTAGTCTGATTAAAATACACATTTTACATTTCTAACTTTTTTTCAAGAAAATGAATAATTTTCGAGAAAAATGCGAAAAACTGTCAACCACCATAAACACAGTCTATAATATACTTACATTAATACGAAATACGTTATTTGTAACATTATTTACGTATTTTGCGTAATCTTTTGAGTTGGTTTGTTGTTATAATATACAAAATACCGGGGGATTGGGGTGCCATACTGAAGTGGAATGTAGACAACGGTGGGAGAACCTATAGTTCTGTTGGTTTTTATAGTATTTATTATAGAAATGATCAAGTGGACAATTTTTTAAAGATGATAATCTTAAGTAGTGTCTGAAATTACGCAAATTACGTAATTTACGTTATTACATAAGTGTACGTAATTATACGTAAATACGCAATTTTACGTTATTACGTAATAGTACGTATGAATGTAATGATACGTAATGAGAATAATATTACGTAATGCAATAACGTAATTACGGCAGTAGGTAACTTAAGATTGATATATAGTCGGTATTTGGTCACATTTATGGTGATTTACGTTTTTTGCATTTATTTCGTAAACTAATTAGTTTCAGTAAAAAATGTATCATACATAAAATGTGTATTTTAATGAGATCTACAATTTTTGTATACATTTTTTTTTTATATTTGCAATATTTAAAGAGATAAATGCAAAAAACCGAAATTTTAATCATTTTTTATACCTATTTTTTACCATGAAATTCAACTTTTCGGGTATTGTCACTATGATTTTCGTAATCAGCGCATCAAAATACGTAAGTAAACGTAGTTTCAATAAAATTGGAGGTCGTCACTTTTCGGAACTGCACCCATGAAATTAAAGGTTTTGGTTCCTTTAGGGGTTAAAAAAAGAAATGTAAAGTATTTTTGAAAATATTCAAATTTAAAATTTTGAGCACTATTTTTTTGTTTGATCATAACTTCCGTAATTTTAAAGGAATTAATTTTTTTTTTTTTTTAAATTTTTTTGCGGACCGGTCTAAAAAATTAAATATTCTGAATTAAGGTCTTTGACTTTGATATGACCTTGATCCCCTACGAGTTAGTTACATGCTGACGGGTCATGGAGGCCTCAACTCTTACCTCCACTGGATTAAGAAGAGGGACTCCAAGGCCTGTCCATGCGGGAGCGAAAATGAGAACTGGGTACATGTACTGTGTGAATGTGATATATATGTGAGAATGAGAGACTTGGATGGTATGAATGTCAAGAAAAATGGTGAAACTTAGAATGTAAATAACTTTCTCGGCACGCGTGAGAGTTATGAAATAATGTGTGATTTTGTGGAGAGGCTGTTTAAAACGAGAGCATGGATACTAGCGAATGGAAGAGACAACGTGTGATTAAGTGGTGGTGTCTGGGTATGTTTGTGTATGGTGATGGGTGTATGAGTGTGGTGATGTGCGTGTGTGTAAGTGTGGTGGCGGGTGTATGTGTGTGTGCATGTTGGGTGGTGGGATTGCATGATTTTAGGTGTATAGTTTCTCACCCAGCAAGGGAATGGTAAGATTCCTGCTGGGATCCATACCAGGGTATAAACGGTGCCAAGTGCGACCGGGGCCCGCGGGGGGAGGTTAGCATAGCTCTCCATCCTCCCGTCCCGGTCACTGGATTGGACTCTTGGTGGCAGTGGTAACAGCCCACATCGCTTGGGGCTAGCGGTTGGTAGGTAGTAGTACTACTACTCAGTAGTAGGTGCTTCGCCGTTGTCGATGTGGAGTGACTACTGCTGTGTGGGAACCGAGGTTCTGCAGGGTCTTACCGCCCTGTGGGAATCGGTAGATTTGGGAAATTCCCAAATCGCGTTGACCGAGCGTATCTCGGTCCCGGATTCATGCGTAGGCGCATGGGTGTAGGAATGTCCTTATGGGTGGGTCCTGCACCTCAAATCAGAGACAGTATATGACCTTGATCCTGACGTGATGGTATCATACGGACACCGGAATCGTACTCAGCGACCCTAAAAACGTAAATGTCACCTAGAGTTCACTTTTTGGTCCTGTGTTACCATAATTAAAAAGTGCATGATTTACCTTTCAAAAATGAATTTACATGTCATTTCCTGTAATGAAAAAATATTTAGATATTATTTTTCATAAGTTTAAAACATTTTTTTAAAACTTTTTAATTATATTTTTATTAACATAACCTCTGATTTTTAAACTTATTCAAAAATAGGTTCTCTTACGTTTGTTAAGAATTTAATGCAGAGTATTTTAAAAAAAGAAATTAAAAAATAGTTAAGAATTGCGATCTGCAGGCGTATTTGTCAGCGGAAATCCATTTCTGGACCACTGTGTGGTGTCACCGCTCCTCAGCGCGTAGTTCCGTAGTAACCTAAATGTATGTAAATCATTATTTCATATAAATATAGCTAGTGTATTATGTTTAAATAATAAGCTTGAGCAAGTCTCACTGCTCTTTTCTTAGTACATGGATACCCGGTTGAAAAAACATGTACAGCTATCGCCAGATATGCTTTAACATTTTAACACGTAGGTCCTATGGAAATATGTTCAAGCATATCTGGCGATCAGTGTACATGAACACGTACACGAACGCGTACATGAACAGGTGCATGAACATGTACGTGTTCATGTACTCTGCATTGAAACATGTTCATGTACACGAACAAGTATATGTTCATGTACATGTTCATGAGCTCCATTGAGTCAATAATTTCATACATGTTCATGTGCATGAACATTAACATGTTCGTGCACATAAGCATGTAGACGAACATGATTGAAATTTTGCAGAAATTCAAACGTTGCGCAGTATTTTTCTATGGGAGATATGGCTGCGCAGTTGTTTTTCAGGACACGTGGATGTTCATGCACATGAACATGTACGCTTTCCTGTACGTGGTCATGTACGCGTGCGTGTACGTGTTCATGTACATGTTTTTTTAACCGGGTATATATTAAGTTTAATTAACTAAACTCCTTAACGATTTCAGAATTTCAATAACAATAATCGTCTTATTAGCGTATTTTTTGGATTGTACTGTGTGCTGAATTACCAAAAAGTTTTTTTTTTATTTCGGGTATGTGAAATGAAATAGCTTACTCTAATTTTAACTATTTGGAATTAAATTCGTAAAGAGTTTTATGAATTGAGAATTATAATTATAATTAGATTACAAATAATTTAATTTTATATATAAATATAAATAATACAGGTAGAGCAAAACCTATAAAACTTTAGAATTACAAAAATCGGAAGAAAATAACTTAAGGCTGTCGGAAGGAGAAAATATGCAGTAGTCCTCAAACACTTTCCCCTCCGCTGCTCGAAAATTTGGACTTATGAATTTTTTTTAAAAAAACCGGACACTTTTTTGACAAAAGGGCTCTTTATTATCAAAGTATTTGAGAAAGGGAATTTTTCAAACCTTTGTTTTACTCGAACCGATGTTCCTACGAGCGTCACACTGATCCCCCGTTTCGGCATTGACAGATTTTCTGTATAAGATGGCCGCCACACGTCACCCGATCACCAGGGGTGCAAGATGATTGCGCTCTAATGTCGCCAGAAAGGCAACTAAAAATGGCCACATGTCGCTAACCTTTAGAAACAAAATATCGCCAGAAAAAAGCCAAAATTTAAATTGAATTTGAATCACTTGCTTTCATTTCTTATTATAAATATATTTGATATAACTTTTTATCATAGTTTCATTGTACATTTCGTAAGTCAAATGTTTAAATTAAGATTAAGATCAACTGTTTCTAATATAAAAAGATTTTTAACAAAAATAATTGAATTTCAAAATCCGGTAATTTTTTTTTTATCTTTTTCTTCCTCAGGGGCCGTTGAGAAAATACGTAACGTTTACAGGGGGGCGGGGGTTCTAAAAAAATGAACTTTTGTATGTAACATCACATTACGAAGGGGGAATGGGGGGGGGTAAAAAAGATTTAAAAAAGCGTTACGTATTTTTTGAACGGCCCCTCAATACAAAACAACACAAAACACAGTTATGTAAACTGTCCCTTAGGATAAATACCCATTCCATTGGGTAAATTTCATAATAATTCACGCAAGCGCCAGAAAATCGCAAATGTTCATTTAAATCGCTACAATTGGAGCCAATTGTCAAAAGTGAAAAAGTGGTCGTCATTGAAGGCATGAAATCGCCACAATGGCGGTAAATCGCCAAGTCTGGCAACCCTGCCGATCACATAAAAGGCCGGAAGTATCGTCAGCGTTACCATGGATTGTACTCGGGCTATAACAAGATGGAGTCCGCAATCTGTTTACAATCTGTGAATTTTGATGTTGGACGTGGAAATAATTTTTTCGCTCGCGGTAAATAGTGTTTCCTAAATTCCTCATTCCCTGAACTTTGTCAAAAAAATTCCCTGAAACGAAATTCTCGGCAATGTTTTTACTTGTTAAAATATTGACATTCACAGATTTTCTACCTCGTCTGCTACAATGTGTCAGTAGTTTCAATGTCAAACTTGAAATTAATTTTTTCACTCATTAAAATGTCTATTCATGTGAAATTAATTTATCACCAATCCCTAATTCTCCATACTTTGTCAAAAGAATAATCTTTCTGTAAAAAAGTGTCCAGTGTTTTATCAAACTAACGTCAAAAATTGTGTGAATTTGTGTTATTTGTATAGCAACTTTATTTTTAAAAGTGTTCACACACAGAGAAAAACAGGTATTTTTCTTTTTTAATAATTTCGTTACTACCCATAATTCATAAAATTCCAATAAGTTTCTATTTTGCTTTTATGAAACAAAATTTTGGGCAATGTTTTTATCAAGCAGCCCCCTGACTTACTTATCGACCACATGCACAGCTAGCCAATATTTACCGCATATTTCACAATTTGTTTTTTTTAAATCCAGACACTTTTCCGGAAAAAGATCTTTATATTGCCAAAGCTTTTGAAATAAGGAATTTTTTAAATGTTTCTTTTATGCGAACAGATGATCCCACGTGCGTCAAATTTACCCCTCGTTTTGACATTCTCAGATTTTTGAGTCGTCTGCTATATGTAAAAATCTGTTAGTTTCAATGTCAAACTTAAAATTAATTTTTTCAATCCTGAAAACATAGAAATGTTTAAAAAATAAAGAAAATAACCCAAGTAGAAATGAAACCTAGAATCCATCTATGGCCCATGTATGGAAGCCATTTTCCATGTATGGGCCATACATGGCAGCCATCGATGGGCCATCCGAGTTTTGTAACATTGCGCCGCACTTTTGCCCGACATTCCAATTTTATAGAGATTACTTATCCTGGTAGTTTCTGTCGTTATTCTGACGTTTATATTCCATCCTGCGTTGTCCAGGTACTGAGGAAAACATCCTTTACCTAAATATAGAAAACTATAATCAGGGTATGCGCACCAGGTACTAAAAAACATCTTCTTCTAGTAGTTCTTGTTCGTAATCAAACAAAGGACAACATTTATCGGGTACAAGATGTCGCCGTCATCCTAATAAATGTTCCAAGTGATCCAGGTATGGAATCAACATCTTCTCCTAGAATTTTTTGAAGCAATTAAAATTTTATATATCTTCAAATGTTTTTAAATGGATGTCGTCAACCTGATGTATTATTTTACTGCTCTAGGTGTGAAGTCAACATCTTCTTCAAGGAAAATTTAGTGAAACTAAAATTTTACATCCTTTCTTGTATTTTTAAATGGATGTTGTTATCCTTACAAATAATTTTATTAATCTAGGTAATAAAAAATAATTTCTCCTGGGAACTTTTTCTGAAAAATAAAAAATATAATGCATCCATCATGAGCAAAATATTGCCGCCGTTCTTACAAATAAATTTAGTGATCTAGGTAACAAATTAGTATTTTCTCCGAAGAATTTTTTTATAAACCGAAAGTTCATACCTTTTTTGAAGTATTTGTGCAGCCGACATCACCCTGGCACTAAAAGTTAAATAATCTAGGTAATGGATGTTATGTGAGTCCGTTTTTGCTTCTTGGTGCATAGGATTCAAATATTTTTATTACTGCATAAGGTAAATAAAAGTAGGTAATTTTAACATTTTGCTCGTGTTATTCTTGAAATTTATAATTTAAAATGATATCAAAAAAGTAAAATTAATATAACCCTAAAGATAGAAATTTGTAAACATTGAGTTGTTAAATAGGTTAAAGGGTTATATGTTAATTTACATTTTCCCTTTTCTAGTTTATACAACAAAATTTAATAAAAAAACGGTTGAAATACTATTATTTATTTTCTTTTGCATTGATTTTATTAAAACTATTTCAGATATATACGTCTCAAAAGAATAAAAATGGAAATATGGTTACTTCCAGGAATTTCTGTTAAACATCAACATTTATAAAAGATCTACTATTTAAAAAAGGTAATCCTCACAGTTTATTCTCGAGATCTAAACTGGAAAAAATATGTTATTTATGAAAATATAAAAAGTATTATTATCGGGATAGTGATGAAACATTAAAATAGGAATGTTCTTCTAAGAAACGGTACAAATGTTATATTAACAGACGCAGATATCTAAATTAATTTATTGAAAATGATGTACAACAAAGTAGGTAATAGTATTTTACCGTATTTTTATCAATTTTTGTTGTATAAACTAGAAAAGGGAAAATATGTAAATTAACATAACCCTTTAACCTATTTGACAACTCAATATTTACAAATCTCTATCTTTAGGGTTATATAAATTTTACTTTTTTAATATCATCTTAAATTATAAATTTCAAGAATAACACGAAAAAAATGTTAAAATTACTTTTATTTACCTTATGCAGGAATAAAAATATTTGATTCGTATGCACTAAGAAGCAAAAACAGACTCACATAACATCCATTGCCTAGAATATTTAACTTTTAGTGCCAGGATGATGTCGTCTGCACAAATACTTCAAAAAAGGTATGAACTTCCGGTTTCCAAAAAAATTCTTCGGAGAAAATACTAATTTGACATCTAGATCACTAAATTTATTTGTAAGAATGGCGGCAACATTTTGCGCTTGATGGATGCATTATATTTTTTATTTTTCAGAAAAAATTCTCAGGAGAAATTATTTGTGAGGATAACAACATCCTTTTAAAAATACAAGAAAGGATGTAAAATTTTAGTTTTCCTAAATTTTCCTTCAAGAAGATGTTGACTTCACACCTAGAGCAGTAGAATAATACATCAGGTTGACGACGTCCATTTAAAAACATTTGAAGATATGTAAATTTTTAATTGCTTCAAAAAATTCTAGGAGATGTTGATTCCATACCTGTATCATTTGAAACATTTTTTAGGATGATGGCGACATCTTGTACCCGATAAATGTTGTCCTTTCTTTGATTACGGACAAGAACTACCAGAAGAAGATGTTTTTAGTACCTGGTGCTCATACCCTGATTAGAATTTTCTATATTTAGGTAAAAGATGTTTTCCTCAATACCTGGACAACGCAGGATGGAATATAAATGCCAGAACAACGTCAGAAACTACCAGGATAAGTAATCTCTATGAAATCAGAATGTCGGGCAAAAGTGCGGCGTAATGTTACAAAACTCGGCTGGCCCATCGATGGCCGCCATATATGGCCCCTGTTTGTAAGTCAGGGTTGCCAGATGTGTGCTTGATCGTCCCGCCAATAGTACCACAAAAATCCGCCCAAAACCGCCAATTATTTAAATTTAGTGTATACATGTATAAATTTATAATCGTTTCCACAAACTATTTATTTTAATGAAAAGGAGAAACTACAAATTTTCGAAAAAAAATTATTATCCTCTAACTTTGCCATTATCTGAGATAGAGAGCTAAAATTTGAATTACTGGTGTTTTTTTGCATGCAGATTATGAAAAAATTATGTTGGGAATTGAAACTAAATATTATGATGTCAAAAGAAAAATTCAAAAATGATCAAAAAGAGGGTTAGACCCCTATGCTAGAGCTCACCCTAATTGTCCTTCAGTACCCCTCAACCCAATAAATTTTGTATTTGTATACTCAAGAGTTTAAAAGAACGATATAAAACGCGATTGACAATTGATGTCACTTCTTTTTTAAATAAGTGGAAAATTACAAAAAAAAACAAAAAATTTTTTTAATCTTATACAAGACATGATCAAGGCTGTCACAGGACCTATGATCAGGACTGTTATGACGCCAGAAACACAATAAAAATTTCAGGGCCCCCTTCTAAAAAAAATATTTCGATGTTTATGTTATTTATATGAAATACAAGCCTGTACCCTTTAGCAAATTTTTCATGTACTTAAAGGTAGAAGTTTTTTCATAATCTGTACGTCAAAATATACAAATGTACCAAATTTTAGCCCTCTAGCTCAAATAATGTCAAAGTTAGAGGGACAAATTTTTTTTTCGAGAATTTGCAGTTTTCCTTTAACAACGTTGTGATGGCCGGTCTTGGCCTGGTGGTGGGGTTGTAAACATTTTTAATAATAAATTACAACAATCAAAATATTAATGACACAAACTTTAAATTCAATCTATCAGCAATTTATTATGTCAACTTTTCGTGACCAAAGTTACAGGTAAAACCAAATCTAATTGACTCTAATTAACATTCACTCATTTTAAAAACTTTATCAACGACTTACATACATCGAACCACGATGAAGAATCTTTGCTGGGGATTTACAAAGGTGCTATCGAATTCGGTGACCTCAGCCAGTTGATGCTTTCCTTATTCTCCAAGCTGCAATTGTGTAGGAGTTTGATTCGGTCCTCCCAGGAACATGTGATTCCAGGCGTCCCTGGAATCTATCGGCACTCGGTAAAATGGTACTTTCCACCACAATGGGATTTGTCACTCGGGAATTCACGCCAATTGGACTTTCACAAAAAATACAATACTCAAGTAAGAGAAAAGTCAATCCATGGATTTCACTGAGACAACACCAGCATTGACTCGCTGGGCCGCTCACGTTCAGAGACAGAACGAATCTGATTCATTTCCCTCAAGGGAACACCTTTTCCCTTTCTTCTGTTACTTGTCATATTCCCGATGACTCCCGAATTGACCCATTACAACGTTTTGACTATTAATCCAGATAATATTCGATATAATTTTCCTGTAATCTACATGTGAAAATACATATGTTTACCAAATTGGAGCTCTCTGTTTGTTAAAAAGGCATATCTTTGTTTCGTAAATGTACGGAACCCTAGATTTTAGTACGGGTGTAACTCGTACTTGCCCCATTTTTAAATATCCTTATGCGTCTTTCACACCTTTTCCAGAACTTTACTTTTGTCTCATTCTACTGCACAGCTGTGACATAAGCTTGTCTCTTTCTCGCACTAATTATGTGTCGCTTGGGCACATAACTAGTGCGAGAACCAGACAAACTACTGCCACTGCTGTGTAGTAGAATGAGACAAAAATAAAGTTACGGGACAAGGTATAAAACTGAGCCTTCTATTCCGCCCAATTGGCGGAAATCCGCCCAATCTGGCAACCCTGTTGTAAGTATGGCAAAACTATGGCGATACCTACTTGGGAATTTAAATTTAAGGAAAATACTTGAAAATCTTAGAAAAAAATTGAAAACAATTAAATAATGAAAAATTAAAGCAAATAATTTTAAAAAAAAATGATTGAAAGTTAAGATAAATAATTTAAAATTAAAAAGAAGATTTAAATTTGAGACAATAATTTAAAAAAATACATTATATATTTTAAATAATGGAAAGTTAAAGATATAAATACAAAAAAATAAATTAAAAGATTGGTAAATTATAGAAAAATAATGACCATAACTAAAAATTGTGAAAATAATTAAAATTTAAGAATAATGATTGAAAATTTATTAAATTAATTGAAAAATAATTAATATAATTGAGGGAGTTGGTGCAGAAACCGCACAAGTCCATAAACCGAAATTGTTCAGGAATCAATAAAAACTGATTTTCTTGTAATTGTGAGAATTTTTTTTAATTCTGCTTTTTGCATTATTTTCTACTAACCTATAAGTTTAAAAATTCAATATAATTGATTTATATTTTAATTAACATAAGGTATAAAAAAATAAATTAACTTTTGGACTTGTGCGGTTTCTGCACAAAATTAAATGAAAAACACAGAAAATGTTTTGAATCAAGTGAAGTATCACAGATATATTAAATATTTAGTAACATTTATTAAAAAGTTTTAATTTGGATAATTTATATTAACATTTTTTAAAAATCACTTTTATGCATTTTCTTAACAAATATCACATAATTCACTATTACTGCCTTCTGCCTCGTTTTGAGTGCATTTTATTTATAATATAAACTGTTTAATATAAATTATTTAACAACGTCTAAAACATGTCAAAAATATCATAAGTAAATATTATTTTATCCATTGCGCATCCTTGTGAGCAACTTGGAATCATGGACTTGCGTTGTTTCTGCACTAAACGAAAATTTGATTATTTTTTTTTAAGAGTTAAGAGTTTTGTAACTTATGTAATATTTTACTAGATCCTAGAGCTTCACTTAAAGATAAATTTTCCATAAAGTGATTTCCGAAAAAATGGACTTGTGCGGTTTCTGCACCAACTCCCGCAATTGTAACACGGTAAAATAAATGAAAATAAATTAATAAATAATTAAAATAATAATTAAAAACTTAAAAAAGAAATTAGAAAGAATTTAAGAAGCGTAAATAATTAAATGGAGGGACTGGTGAAATTTTAGCTCATCGAAGTATAATGTATAAGATATAATATTATATAAAAATGAAAAAAAAAATTTCTTTAACATTTTCGAATTTTTAGTTTTCAAAAATAAATATTTTTTAGAATCCATACAATTGATTGTAAAGATTAACTGAAAATACGAAAAAAAATTGTCGATAAAAAGTAATAAAAATTGTGGATAGAGTTCGATATTTAAGATGAGAAACCGAAAAAATTTAAACTATTGCTCTGGGGTCACTTTTTTCCTACTTTATTTTGGATCTAGAATTAAGATGCATTATCAGAAGATAGAAATTTTTTTTTTAAATTTATACGATGATTGTAGAAAACCATTTAAAAAATTTTACAAAAAAATTGAAAACTGTGGAAGCAGTTTTATTTTCAAAATTTACATTTTTCCTGTTACGTACGTAACAGTTAAATAAACTTAATTATTTTGTAATAAAATATTTGAAGAAAAAGAAATTTAAAGCAAATGCGACGATGCATTTGTCACATATATATAAGTATATATGCGCGTAATTCGAGACCCCGATAACCACGTGCATTGAATTATAGCCACGTGTTTATATTTTTAAAGGTACATTCTAGCACCATATAGTGATCATTTAATTAATATTTGTATGCCTAGAATTAATGGTATTACAATTAATTTATTATTGTTATTATTAATGTTGTCATTGTTATAACAATAATTATTAATATCATGATTATTATTATTGTTATTGTTGTAACGATAATTATTAATATCATTATTACTTATTATTGTTATTGTTATAGCAATAATGATTAATATTATTATTATTATTATTAATGTGTTTAGTGTAATCTATATTATGCATGTATGAAAGAATCAGTGTAGACAAGGTTTTGCAATAACCGGAGAAAAGGAGGATATATCTTTGCACTTCGTCGCGTTTCCTTCTCTCTTCAAATCTTTCTTACGCGGTCAGGTACATCGAGTATAGCGGTGTGGATGCACTACGCAGCACGCATACAAGCATGAATTTCTCATGAAATCCTCAATGTAGATATCTTCTGCATTGTGGAGTGTCTCACTATGCATATATTCCTTTCTTTCTTCTATGATTCCTTTCCTCCTCTAGCTCGATACATAATTCTCAAAAGAGAACAATGTCGGCAGATATAATTAGAATATGTCATTCTCTTAATACACGCCAATGCGTGACAAAAGTGGACTTATGAGGATCGAATCTGCAAAAATAGAATTTATCGAATTCATGCAGATCAACGATCGCTCTGAAACCTAAGAAGGGCACAAGTCATACTTATTCAAACTTGTATGGGAGTTATTATTCTAATAATGCCAACAAAGAAAAGATATATAGTAATCTCAGATATCGAGGTTTAATTATAACCTAATGAGTCAATCATCCTGTACCCACACCAACTACCCCTTTAACCCCTGATTTCGTTTCATCATAATTTCGTTCATCATTTCGATTCATTCATAATGCATCTTAGACACTCCATAAAAGCAGAAGATTCCGAGGTGTCAATCGCCATTCATTCACGGGTGATCGTTAACATCAAGACGGGACTTGATACGATTGTCGAACTGCCGGTACGAATTTTTTTTCACTTCAATTTGAAATAGTAATTTTAAAAAATTGGAAACATTGGAAAAAGCTCAATTTTTGCTACTTGCTGAATCGCGATAGATTTTCGTCGAGCCAAGTAGTGAATCGAGATAGTGCCAAGTTCGAGTAATTGTTATCTGTTGAATCTCGATAGATTTTCGCAGAGCCAGATGACAATTTGAGAATAAGGCCCGTCCGCAAGCGGTTTCCAAATTTTCTTATTTTTGGGCGGACGTTAAAAAAGTTTTAAATACTCAAAATCAGCTGGGTTCCAATCGGGATAAAATAGTAAAAGGAGACTTTCTTCTTGCTTCATCAGTCAGTAGTGAACCTGTGCCGGATTCTCGATTCGCGTAGTGGACGGAGCGCGTAATCGCTCATTCTTTCTACCTCCTTCTGCCCGTCGGAAGCGCAGCAGGTGAAAAGAGGCATCCTCCTTTCCTCTCAAGCTTTCAGACGGTAATTTAAGGATAATTCGTGAGTACGAAATATTTGTATCGTTCAAATTTTATAAAAAGTAATATTAATTGCTTACGAGACATGAATTTATAAACAAACAAGCATTTTTTTATGCTACACAAATTACTTAAATTGTAATATTTTAACATTTTTAAAATTAAATAAAATAAAGAAAAAGAGAATTTAATTAACAAAATTTACTGTTGTCATTATTGTAGTTTTTGGAAACAACAATTCATCAATTTGTCTTTTGTTTTCTATCGGCGATTTCAGTTTATTCGAACCTACATTAAAAATAAAAATAAAACTATTTCATTACTGGAATAGTGATAGATTGGTTTCTCCGGCGAACAAGCTAAACAAGTTATTTTTTTGAACAGGATTAGAATAAAGAAATAAAATTTCAAAATTAAAATGTATCAAATTAAATAAATAATGTTATGACCGTTCGTAACATTTCCGAGAATAAATATCTTAAACTCCGCAAAATATCCATTTCTCTGTTTTTGATATTATCCCATAATTTTCGGTCTAAAATTGAATAAGAAAAATAATTGGCACTCCTGAACATCACGAATTTCGATGAGCTATAAAATTTCAACATTTCCTCCTCTTAATTATTTACTCTTCTTTTATTTTATTCCAATTTTTAATTCAGTTTTAAATTATTATTTTATTTATTAACTTATTATCATTTATTTTACCCTATTATTAATTATGTTAATTATTTTTTAATGGATTTATTAAAATGGAATCATTATTCTTAAATTTTAATTATTTTCATTATTTTTCTGTAATTTGCCAATTTTTTAATTATTTTCTTTTTCTTTAAATTATTTTTTTCCGATTTTTTTAATTCCAAAATTATATAGGTTTTGTTTTTTTGTATTATTTATATTTATGTATTAAATTAAATTATTTGTAATCTAGTTATAATTATAATTCTTAGTTTCGAAAATTCTTTTCGAATATAATTCAAAATAGTTAAAATTAAAGTAAGCAATTTTATTTCACATACCCGAAATGAAAAAATACGAGTCATCTAAAAAAATATGATCTAAATTGCTTTAAAAGTACGGAAATTGTGATTAATCAAAAAAAAAGTACTCAAAATTTTGATTTTGAATATTTTGAAAAATATTTTGAATATTTCAGGAATACTTAATATTTATTTTTTAACCCCTAAAAAGTCGTTTTTTTTAAACGAAACGACGCACAGTGGGACCAAACCAGCTTTTCGTAGACAAATTTACTTGTAAGTCTAAATTCTTGACGGATTAACAAGTTCATTTTTTTTTAATGTAAAGCTTAATAAATTGCGAAAAGATCTGTCGTGGCCGATTTTTAAATTATTGCTTGTGTCGAAAGTTATTCAAAATTAGGCAATAAATAATTAAGTTATTTTTTTAAAATTCTGTATAAAATCTTTTAAATCCAATAAGTAGTTAGTGTCCGTTTAGGCCCGCCGGAAAGTCGACGTGGCAATGACGTCACTGGCGCCAGTCTGAGAGAGAGGGGTGTGGGAAGTAGTGGGTTAGAGAGAGAAAGAAGATAAGAAGTGGGTGTGTAGTAGTGGGGGTAGGTGTAAAAAGGGGCGTGTCGGAATTATGGGCCCCCAATAGGAGAAGAGTGGGGGTTGTAAGGATTTTGGGGCCCTTGGGAGTGAGGGTCATAAAGGGTGTGTGGATGTGTCTGTCTTTATGGGCCCCCCAATAGGAGAAGAATGGTGGTTATGAGGATTTTGGGGCCTGTGGTAGTGGGGGTGATTAAGGATGTGGTGGGTGTGTAGAATTTTGGGGCCCAAGATGGAGGGGGTAAGTGTGGAAGTAGAGGGAGTATAGGTCTTTTCGGGCCTTGAATAGGAAAAAAGTGGGGTTATGTTAGGAAGAGTGTTGGATTTTAGGTCATGGAGGGTGGGAGGGATGCGTGAGTACAAGTAGAGGGTGTGTCTGACTTTTCGGCCCTCGAATAGTAGAAGAATGATGTAGTTGGAAATATGCAGTGGCATGTTAAAAGAGTGAGAGAGAGTGAGAGAGAGAAAGAGAGAGAAAGAGAGAGAGAGAGAGAGAGAGAGAGAGAGTTGTGAGCGACATAGTGTCTAGACTAGACAAATGTATCGGAATGAAAATGGTGAACTTGAGCTGAAGACTGGAGAAAACAGGTTGTGGAAGGAAACAATGCGGGTGGCAAAGGGGGAAAAGAAGAAGGACATTTAAAACTAGACATAGACCAGATTTTAAACTGCTTTTAAAAGTTCGTGTTTTTCTATTCTGGTATTTTCTTTTCAAACTAATTTTATGAAACCAAATTATTTCCTAATTAATATTATTATTATTAAAAATGTTTAATTTGATTTTTCGTTAACATTATGATTTTTATTTTAAAAAAAAATTAAAATATTGTTAAAGTTAGTTTTAAATAACTTGATTTAAAAGGAAGGTATTGAAAAAAAAAATTTAGAGTTTTTAAAAGACAAACATATATTTAAAGTTTTTTGAAATTACACATGAGTAAATCAGTTACACACACAAACACACACACGCACACACAGACTAGAGTTTTTAAAATACAAACATATATTTAAAGTTTTTTAAAATTACACACGAGTAAATCAGTTACACACACACAAACACACACAAACACACACACACACTAGAGTTTTTAAAATACAAACATATATTTAAAGTTTTTTAAAATTACACACAAATAAATCAGTTACACACACAAACACACAAACACACACACACACATACATACACACATACATATATATATATATATATATATTCATATTTAAGTGAGAAGATTTAACTGAAATTTACTCGTATTCATTATTATACACTGGGTTATAGAAACCAAAGGGAAACAGTGTTGTCAAACGTCTACTAGTTAGTTGTGATGTAGAGGGGTCAGGAATGCGGTGCGGGGAATAGTCAAAACTACTCTCTCGGGAAGCAGTGTCGATGACTAAGTCCTGTGTGTCTACGGGTTCGAACATATCTCCGCTGAGATCTAGCTCCCCTGCAGCATTGAGATGACTCGTACTTTCTATGACTACTGCTGGTCTAGAATAGACGAATTCTCCCTCAAAATCTTCGTCGTAGATTTCTATGGGCTCTTCGGGTTGTGGACGAGGTACGGGGTCATTAACCTGTATGTTGACGTCTCCATCATTCACTACATCCATGGGTGTTGATTGCCAATCTATAAACAAAAGAACAAGCTATTATATACAATGTTAATAGAATGTTATAATAAAAACACTTTTAATAAAAAATAGTTAATTAATTAATATTTTTAACACACTAGATAAAACAAAAATACGTACATATTTTTGTTGTTGTATTAAATTTAACGCTCTGGTAAAATTATGAGTAGAGTATCGGTAACATTTGAAATAAATAATAACAATAAATAATGTAAAATTAATAAAAAAATTTAAATATGATAAATAAATTAAATTAGTACAACAAATAATAATAAAGAATTTATAATGAATAGAAAGCTGAAACATAATTTTAAAAAATTGAATAATGATATAAATAAACTATCAAAAGAAATTAGAAATCTTTGCGGAGTCGTTTATAACCGTAGGGTAAGGAGTCGTAGTTTTCAATCCTACGGCGTTTCATACTCACTACCCTGCAAAGTTTTTCTTCGTCGCGAGTTATCACATCATGTAGTCGAGTTGTTCGAATTACTCTTGATGACACTTTTATGGGATCTGCGTCATTTGTTACTAGGTCACGAAGAGAAGCAAAATTGATAAGTTTCGAATTTTTAAAATTCAAAGTGATCCCCTTTGCTTTACATACTGTCGGTTCTGTATTGTCATACGCTTTAACTTTATAGGCGTAAAATTTAGGGCCACCGGAAACAAAAGTTTAAATAAAACTACCCTGACCATAGTCTTTTTCAAGCTCGTCTGTTAAATCACCTAACAATGACCCTACAGGAGGCTTGTATTCCCCAGGTGTATTGCGACTTACATAAATGCAAGAATCCGTATCAAAATACAATACCCTTTTATCTAAGTTAGAAAGATAATGGTATAGTTTAAGTCGAGCTTTTGCAGTTGTGTAAGCTACAATAACGACATTGGTGTTTGGCTGAGGAGTAGAAGCTTCTTTTCTGTACTGCCAACCAAGATAAAGTGTTTCATCATTGGCAGGTATAATGTCATTTACTTCAATTTCCGGATATGATATTATTTTCAGTAATTGTTCTTGACTTCGAACCACTGTTGTTCGAGGTAGGTTATCTCTCTGTCCGAATTTTCCCTAAAACGAATTTAAACAAAGTTTTGCTACAGAGCGAAGTCCAGGATTTTTTTAAATATTTGCAGGATCTAATTTAATCCCTTCTACCTGTTCATAATGGGTTAAATAAGTATGCTTTGAAGTTTCGTCAACACAATATGCAGGCCATCCATCAGCTTCTTGTTTTATTTTTAAAAATTTATTTATATATTTTACAAAAAGACATCCGTCGCGAGTGTTTGGGTTGTATTGAGTTGTTTCATATTGACAAATTTCAAAAATTTCGATAATTTTGTACCCAAGCTTCACAGCTTCCTTTAACTCATCGGAAACCCAGGTACCTTCTATTACCCACTGTGCTTGATCCTCGTGAGTGCATTCACCTTGCTCAAGAGTACCACAGGAAGTTCGACAGAGAGGGAACATGAGTTTTCCATGTTGTCTGACAGGTAGAACGGGATGATATAAATTTCGAGGTGGTAATACTGTACAAAGTATTAAACCCTCTACATTTTCGAGTTCATTGTTACAACCAGTAAATTGTTGACACTTTTCTCGTCCAATGTAAAGTTTAAATCTTGCTTTATTGAATTAAATTTGCATTCCCACATTTCAATAACATTATACCCACAACGACGAATTTTATCACTCATTGCAAGTGTACGACTATACCGAATGTTCATTGACTCTTGTGTATCACGTAATTTCTCATCCCTGTTTACATTATAGCATTCAGGGCAGTTATGCCAAAAGCAACCATGGAATTGGTAAACATTACGAATCGATTTGTCACCATTTTCGTAATAACCATCAACTAAAGGTCCTTCAGGTAGACGGTATTCTCTACCTCGAGCAGCGTGTTCAATATTAACACCAAGCTCATTTTCAACGGTAAAAAGCCACTTAATAGCTACACGAGATTGTTTATCATTACATCTATAACGTCCTCTTGGAATAATTCCTATAGTATCCTGATGTAAACAGTGTGTCCTAAAGAATTTATTGCAAGCCGAGATAATAGTTGGTGTGTCTGTGAATGGGCAAACATTTCCACATTCAAGAAATATTTTACGAAAAGCTAAACATGCATTCCGTAAAATATCCACATCATTTTTACAATACGCTACTAGTTCTTCCCAGAAATTAAATTTATATGTAGGGTCTGAATTTTTTTCAGTATACCAGCTAAGAAATTCTTTTCGAGCCTTTTCGTTCATAGAATCAGGCGAATAAAATTGCAAAGGTGGTAACTTACCAACATAATTTTTATTTTCTGGCGTATTGAAAAATGAGGAAAAGTACCTTTTTTTTAACCAATGCCTTTTAAACCAAACGCAGCAGGTAATGCAGCTAAAGGAAGCTGAAAATAAATTAAACTATCAATAAAAGTAGTTCGTTCTACTTGCATTGATATAATTTTCGTTCCTGATAAAATGAGTGTTGGATCCTTGCGTGCACTGTTTGGGTGATTGACCAAATAAGATAAAATAAATTGTGCATCGTAACCTCTTGCATTATGAGCAATACAAATTCTTTTTTGAATTTTTTAAGAGGGGTTAATGCAAGCTTTATGAAATCACCTGCCGGATCCTCACCAGCAAAAACATATTCACGAATACCACATTCACTACAAAGTTTTGAAATATCATTATCATTAATACACCAAGTGCATGTTTGTTGAACAACACAAAGATTCGGTTTATGTATGTTTATCCGAGTATTATTTTTACATGTTGTGTTTTGTTGGGTCTCAAAATCAAAAAACATAAAAACAACTGTATCTTGTGGTTGACCATCTTTTTTAATTCTTTGATTTCGCGAACATGCCATATAACAATCGTGGTTAAATTCACGTTTACATTTACAAATACTACAATAAGAAACACCACATAAATGGTCTTTCTTTTTGAGTAAATTAAGTAAACGAGAACATGAATTGCAAATTCTTAATACATCACAGACAGTTTTTTCGGATGAATAAGAATTTCCTTTTTAATGATTTTCAAAACATTTATCTCCAAAAAAGTAACGCAAACATGTTGAACATTTGCGATCTTGTTTTTGACCTACACTATAGCAGGATTCGAGGCATGCTGGATGCGACAAACAGGCTTCGCATTTGGCTACGCATCTATGGTCTGATTTGTAACTGAAAGCTACATTACATGGTACACAAAAGCTTTCGTAACAGATGAGGCAGCTGATAAATTTAAAATTAAATTAAAATGATTTTTTGTTTCATACCGTAAGAGATAAATGACATGCGAAGGCACTTGTCCTCCTCGTGAAAAGCAACCAGAGCTATACTTTTCTCATGAAAAAGGTAGTTTTGGAATTTCTGTATTTCCTCAATACCACATCTTTCTTGAGGTATAGTAACTTCTGCTTTAATTCTTAAATCTTCAGCCTGATTTTTTTGCACAATTGAGTTTTGTTTTCTGATTTTTTCCCAAGATGTATCTCTTTGAGCAGGAGATATGCGATCTCTGTTAACGTGTGCAATACCAAGAACGATTGCACGTGGGAGACATGAGTTTTTGTGATTGGTAATTGTTAAAATAGATTTTTTACTAAGAGCAACAGGATCGGGGTTATTATCTTTTGCACCTGTTGGATTGCGCGCACAATAAAGAGTTATCATAAAACTGTCATCAACAGTAAAATTTTAATTGCTTTGTACGATAGAGAAAATCATGTTCCAGAAATCGTCAAAATTTACATCTCTTAAATATCGGATTGATAATCCACCCTCACCTTTCGTAAATAAATCAAAATTAAATTTAATTCCGATAAAATATGAAGGGAAATATTTTTAGAGATGAAATTTGAAGATTTCTGAAAGTGCAGATTGGATCCACTCAATAGGATTAATGTTTGTGTCTACAGGTAAATTTAAAAATTTAAATAAATATTGATCTGCGTTTAATTTAAAGTGTGGTAAATAAACCCGTAAGGTTTTAGTGATTTTAAATTTATCATTTTTTTCGTTATTGCCGACTCTATTCAAATTAATACCCGCATTAGAAGGCCCTGGTCTGACTTCAGAAGAAGAGTGTAGCCCAGCACCACGTTGAATAATAAGAGGATGCGTTTAATCTGTACATGCAGATATACTCATTTTTAATTCTTATTTACGTAATTTTATTAATATTGACTTTATCAAATTCTGTAAGATCAAGTTGCATATTTGTAGAAAAATTAGATTGATACAAAATTTGGTGAAATAAAATTTTATTTTTTGTGAAAAATCACTTTCTAGTTCAAAGTTATAGTATTGAGTAAATTTACTTTAATTGAACATTCTGAATTGAAAATATAAACATTTTAATTTATAATATCTGTTAAAAAATAAAATTGATTTTTTATGACTCACCGTGATTTGAAAGTAACTCATCCTCCATTTCTCTCTAAAGCTGGGGTTATTTGTTATTTCGTATAGTGAACGTCTTAGATGGTCGCACTCGTTAATGATCTCGCGTATATCCGTTTCTATCGTATTCATTTCACTAGTACTACTACTACTACTCACAAGGTCAATTATTTCTTCTCCTTCTTGAGGTAAATTGTTTCGAGGCACTACACTCACATTATCGAGAGTATTATGACTTTCTTCTTCTTCTTCTTCTTCTTCTTCTTCTTCTTCTTCTTCTTCTTCATGTTTTTCTTCTTCATCTTCATCTTCATCTTCATCTTCTTCTTCATCATCATCATCTTCTTCTTCTTCTTCTTCTTCTTCTTCTTCTTCCATTTCATCTTCTTCGTCTTCATTGGAAGTACGTCTTTCCTGTCCCTCATCCAGGGACAATATTATTGTTTTGTCCCAGGGTGATGGTTGAAAGTCTGGTATCTCTATCGGGGCGATGCTAGCACCAGGAAAAGCTGAAATTAAACAAAAAATAATTGAAAATTTAAAAAGTAGAAATTTTTTTTTAAAAATTCAATATAACATGTAAAGAAAAATATATTAAAATCAGATGTTATTTATTAATATTGTATTTTGTGATATAATTTGAAATTATTTGCATATAATTTACTTACTATTAATTTCTTCAGCCTGTACAGGTACGGACACTTGTTCAGAAGGTTGTATACTTGTTTGGTTAAAATCTGAAAATAAAAAATAGAATTTTAAATAGAAAAATATAGAATATAATTTATAAATAACAACGGTAATAATAATAACTGTTACTTACTTGTAGTGGTTGCATTCAGCAAGCTAGTTAGTTGCTGTATTGCTTCTTCCACAAGCAATAATAGTTCTGGATTTTTGCGAGCAAATAGTTTTGCTGCTTGCAGAGCTTCAAGTTTAAACTCCCTTAGAATACATTTTATTATATTCACTAAGCCTTGTGAACTAAATTCACCAGGACCAATATCCAATTCAAAAATTGCACGCACTACAAAATCTGACACCATTTTTCTACTCCACTTAGAATTATGAGAGCGATAAAGACCGAAGAAGAGACTTACGCAAAGTCAAACGATAAACTGAAGGTTTCACTAAGGGAGTATTTCTCTTATAGTTTTTACTCTTTTTAAAAGAAAAGTGGAGATAGAAAATGGGTGGTTTAGTTTAGAACCTATGAGATTTAAGGAATCTGCGAAAACAAAAGGAGCTGATTGTAAAGTAGGTGTGTTTGAAGAACGCAACTGATCAATAGAGTCACGAGAATGGTTTCCATTACTTTTGTCTAGTTAAGGATGTTTCCATGTCGAGAAAAACACTTAAATTCCTGTACAAGATATGAGTCAGTGATGGTGAGTCATAAAGTCAGGTAGGTCTACTTTAGGGATGAAAAAGACATTTAAAGGTTTCTCCTGTTAAAAAAGATAAAATTCTCCATTGTTTTAGTTATCAGTGCTGTCTAGACAAGTCTATGAGAAATACATTATATTATAACGATAGACAAAAATTTATCTAACTGTCTAGACAATAATATTACCTTAATATAGAATAGACACACAAAAGTAAAAAAGTATATCTGCTAATTTGGGTGTTATTTTCTTGAAAAATTTTTCAAGACAAAGAAGATAAACATTAGACATTTTTTATCTGTCTTTTTTAAACAGACATAAGAGATATAGTTTGTCGTTTTTATTGTTTAGAGCATCAAATAGTTTTCTGAAAAAGTCATTAGATCGCCCTTTTATCATGCATGTTTTCTTAAAAGCTTTCTATAACATTGATTGCATTTGAAATTTTAGAGATTAAAAACCTTTTAGTGATTAATAAATTCCTTTCATATATATTTAAACCTATATTTACCAAATGTTTGTCGTACACTGTAGGTTTTAAAATTCCGTGATTAGTGAGAAAATGCTTTTAAAAAGTTACGTCATAGATGAATGAAATCTGTTTAATACGCATGTTAGACTGTAGGACAGGTTCTAACGTGTTTTATCGTTTGTTCTATAAAAGGCTGAGTCTGATTCGAAAGAAACTATTCCGTAAAAAGAAGTTGAAGTAGACTTGTCTAAAATGTGCCCAAACGTTTTGTCAAAAATGATGCCACCAGACTGTGTCGATCAATTTGGTGATTTCGAAGATTCACAAGTTTTCAAGCTGGAAGATAGTAGTGTTTATTCGCAAAAAAGAAAACATGAACTTTCTTCAGAAATGAGACAATCAACATCATCATCTTGCTTTACTCAAACAGAAGGAGGTCGACTCAAAAAGATGAGAAGTGATCATCGTTATCCACTAATTTTAACTACGAGTTATGATTTAAACAATTCGTGCTCAAAAAAAGTTATTGTTGGACTACAAATTCAAGAAGATGGTAACTTTGTGCCAGTTATACGCATTCTTGACAACAAATCACGTGGTGTTACATTACATTGTGAAGACTGGTTAGAGCTTCAGCAAAAATTTGAGATTGTTTTCGACTATTTTGATGGCATTTACAACTACACTTTGACTGGTTGTAATACTCGTCCTATGCCTCTTAAAATTGGTCAATTCTTGCTATTTTTTACCACAGCATATAACACAAGAGCAATTTTAATTAGAAAGACTGCTGATGAAGAGTGTAGTGAAAGCAGTTTAAGAGAAATAAATAATTTACACAATGGAAATAAAGAATCATATTTCCCAAGCAACATCGTGATGCAGACAACTACATTCGAGGGACTCAAACAGTTGGTAATTTGTATAGATGAACGTTTGAAATAATTAAAGGAGATAACACTAAATGTAAAAATGTGCAAGGACTTTTTTATAGAAGAGTTGTGTAATTATTTAGAATCACAAAAAATTGTTAAACCAGGTGGTGAATTTGTTAATCAATTGTTAAACGTAAAATTTGAGTATTTTAAAGAAGTAATAAAATCAAAATTACCTGAAGAATTTATAACTTTACATTTTGAAATTGTATTTAGCGAAATTTCGTGTATTTTAACTTCATTTCTGTCTTCGAAAGTTAAAGAAAATATTGCTAAAAAATTACGTGAAAAGAAAAACGAAGCAATTGAGCATTAAACAATATTTTTCTACTTTTTGTTGTAGAAACTGACATTTTTTCATTCCTTTTTTCGTGATTAATAAAAAGCATGAAAACAAACATTATTGTATCTCTTCATTCTCACAATATTTTTATGTTAACAAAACATTTTTATTGGTATAAAATCAAACGAAAAATTGTATGTAATATATTGTGTGCGTATTTTTTCATGACCTTCCTTTTCGCCCACAAGTAGTAAGATTCAAGGTATTTGAAAAAAATATATATATATAGGGGAGACCGGGGCTATTCGGCTCACTTTTGGTCAGACAGGAAAAAAGTTAGGAAATTATTTTTTAAATCCAAACATGGATATATCATTTAGTAGCCTATCATTTGCACTTTCAAATTTGCAAGGACTTTTTGATTTATCTTTTATAGTTTTAGCTCTAGATAATTTTGAATGCAGATATACCAAATTCTCAAACTGCAAATTTGTCAGGTAAATTATAATTATATTATAACTATGCAGTGATGGATCAAGTTCAAAATTTGGGGGGGGGGGCTGTGGTCCCTAAAATTAAAGAAAATTCATTAGACCTTACTTTTTTTTATTTTTTTATAAAAAATAAAAAAGTTAGTACACTCATTATTGGTAATTATTAAAAGTAGTCATATTCTTATTATAATTAAGCAGGGGCGGATCAAGACAAAGTATTTTTGGATAAGATGATTAACCGTCGCGTGAGCCCATTTACCCCAACCTGACCTAAAATAGCATAGGTGTATCGAAAGAGCACACCTGAGAGCATAAAAAAAACTTACCCAAAAAAATTAGGCTCGTAAATTAATGTACTAAAAACGTAAAAGTTTGTAAGTAAAAAGTGTACGCGCGACGCATAAAAACATAATACTCTACCTGACACGAGGCTGAATCAATAGAATTACACTAAATTTCGTTTACCTAACTAAAATGTTGAGACCTATATTCTATAGCGACCTTTCCCTCCTAGATTCTAATTAAGGCTTGAAATCGCTAATGAGCCGAATTACCCGCCGGTTCGGATTGCCCCGCTCTCCCCTATATATATATATATGCATTCAGATATGTACTACAACTTGAGACTAGTTTTATACCAGGTTTTTTCTACATTTCCAACAAGAATATTTTGAGTTTTTAAAGAATATAAATCATAATAATTATAATAAATTTTAAGAGAAAGAAAAAGTAAAATTTTAAAGTGAAAAACAAAGATTATTATCGTCTTATTCAATCTTTTTATTTTTACCTCATAACTAGTAAAGAAAAATTAAAAAAAAATTTTAAACTTTTTAAACTTTTTCACATAAAATCAACATGGCTGTAGTGACGACAGGGGAGGGGGCGGCGGCGGCAGACGCGGCGAGTCTTGCGTCAAATTAGCTCATTTGTGACGCAAGACACACGCAACGCAGATAAATTAGCGTGCAATCGGCGGTTGAACCAGGCTTGATAAGCTCATGAAGCCTGGTTGGCGCGCGCGCGTCCGCAACAAACGTACGCGGAACCAAAATAAGCTTAAAGGTTCCGCGTTCTAAACATGCGCACGTGCTTAAACTTTATATGTATTTACGTAAATTATAAAAGTATAAAAGAGTAATAATTTTATAAATGTTCAGTACAAAAAATGGATGCACGATGGAAACATCCATTTACATCTATGATTTGCGGTCCTACTGGTTGTGGAAAAACATATTTCGTAAAAAAATTTTTAAAATATATTCAGGATATGTGTGATACCCGCTTCAAGCGTATTCTTTTCTATTATTCAGAATGGCAAAATGGTTACACTGAGTATGCTAAAACTATCGAGTTTAGAGAAGGATTACCTCAACCTGCAGATTACTCAAACGATAATTATGTAGCCAAACTGATCATTATCGATGATTTAATGAGAGAGTCCTCAAATAATACAATTGTTGATCTCTTTACAGAAGGTTGTGATCATAAAAATCTTAGTGTTGTCTTTATAACGCAAAACTTGTTTCACCAACGGCATGGACAAAGAGATATTTCACTTAATGCAAATTATATTGTTGTTTTTAAAAACCCAAGAGATCGGGCACAATTTCAACACCTTGCCCGACAAATATTTCCTGAAAACCCTCGATTTTTACAAGAAGCTTACCATGACGCAACCTCAAAACCACATGGTTATCTTCTTCTAGATCTAAAACAATCAACACCTGACAATTGTCATTTTAGAAAAAATATTTTTCCTGTGGATGGCTATTCTTACGTTTATTTACCACTGAAAAGCATAAAAAGAGTTGATAAACACAAAGAGATACGAGTTGTACGATTGTAATGGCGTCTAAAGCATACAGGCGTATTGGTGCAAAAAACGCAGCAGAACTAAACGCGTTATATCGTCTTGATTCTAATCAACGACAAGCTATTTTATCGAAAGCTGATACAAAACTTATAAAGTGTATTTGTGAGTGTGCTCTCAATATTTTGGCTGGAAATGCACCACTGAAATCTCATGAAAAACGTAAATTAATTATACATAGACAGAAGTTACGTAAATTAGCTGAAGCTCGTGGAAATTGGAACAGAAAAAACGTTTCATTGTAAAAAAAGGATCAGGATTTTTACCGCTTTTAGTTGCACCAATCATCGGTAATATTCTTTCAGGTCTGTTCACATAAGACGTCTTAAAAATTATATAAAAGTTTTTCTAATATGGAGCATGCAAAAAAAATGGTTTTAGTTCCTAGTGAACAAATTGAAAAAATTCGACAACATTCAAAATCGTTATTCAACGATAATGTTTTAAACAATAACTGTAGTAGTAGGGGTAATATTAATGAAGCAGATAAAATTTTTAATGGGAGTGCGTTTAAAACTCAAACAACTATCAATGACTCTCATTACCCTACCAGATCCAGTATTCAAACACCTGGTAATATTATGAGTAGACTTGATAATGAAATGAGTCAAATATTGGATTCACCTTTTTTAAAAGATCAACGTGAGAAATGGAAAATGTATCAGCAAATATTACAAAAGTATTTGTTTTTTACTAGTGTAAAAAGAAAACCAGAAACTTTAAAAAATTTAAAAAAAACGGATAAAAAAAATTATTATAACGATGTTGATACTGACGATGATGATATTGAATCAAAGAGTATTAACGATATACTTCCAACAGTACCAAAATCTTTTCAAAACAAAGGATTAGCACTATTACAAAGCATTAAGAAATATGATTTACGTAATCGTATTATTTGGGATTTACGTGGTTGCGTTTTTATTGATGGTAAATGCATAAAAAACTCGAATATTATTGATTTGGTAAATGATGCAATGAGATATAGAAAAAGTGTTAATCCTCATGGTAGACTTTAGTTTGCCTCTTTCCTTCGAGATATTGGGATTTCACGTGAAATCGTAACAAATAAAGAATATTGGAAAAAGAATTTTGGTACTGGGTATTTAAACTCAAATGCTAGCCAACAGCCAGACGTGTCGATCCTTGCACAGGACAGTACTATTCAAAACACACCTTTATTGACAGAAGGCGAGGATTCCTCAGACAGTGCAAATACCGCCAATGATTCACAGCGGCGAGTCGGCGAGTCAACTAGACATAGAAGTAGAAGTAGAAATAGGATTAGATCTAATGTATACAAAGGGCGTGAAAACGAAAAGTGGTATTCTCTTCTTCTGAAATAATGAAAGTACTCGAAGATATATATTATAATCCTTCGCACGAAGCTTCTTACTCTGGAATTGAGAAACTTGTTAATGCTGTGCGAGGGAAAATATCAAGAGCAAAGGTTGTTGATTGGCTGAAAAGTCAAGATGCATACAATCTACACATTCCTACAAGACGGAAATTTCAACGTAGATTTTATAATGTCTCAAATATTGACGATCTCTGGGAAATTGATTTAGTTGATTTAAAAAATTTAAAAGAATATAATGACGGTTATTCATACATTCTGGTTGTTATTGACGTATTAAGTAAATACGTCTGGGTTGAACCACTTAAAAATAAATCCGGAAATGAAGTAAAGAATGCTTTTGAACGCATTTTGAATAAAAAACAAAATGGCCGGAAAAGAACACCTGTCTGTGTACAAAGTGATAGAGGAAAAGAAATTCTCGCCAAGTAATTTCAGCATTGTTTATTAAAAAATGATAAAAAAATCCGTCCAGTACGTGATCCAAACACGAAAGCAGCAATTGTAAAAAGATTTAATCGCACCCTTAAGGAACGTATGTGGAGGTATTTTACGCATCTCAATACGCATCCTTACGTGAATGATTTACAACAAATTGTGCATGCATATAATAATTCTCGTCACAGTGCTACTAAAATGATACCTTCGTCTGTGACTCTAAAAAATGCAAGAAATGCATATTTAAATATTGTACAAAAATATGATAAAGATGCAATTCATGGTAAGAAAAAGGCTAAATACAAGACCGGAGATCATGTAAGAATCAGTAGAGAAAGAGGTGTCTTTGCGAAAGGTTATGAAGCTGGATGGACTGAAGAAATTTTTGTAATAAAACTTGTGTTTGACGTACGTGAATTTTCACCTGTTGTTTATGAATTAAGTGACTTGGCAGGTGAAATTATAGAAGGACATTTTTATGAACGTGAGCTATCACATGTTAAGAAGAATAATCTTCTTACTGAAACTGAATTTATTATTGAACGAATAATCAAAAGTAAAGGTAAGGGAGCGAAAAAACTATTACTTGTTAAATGGAAAGGCTATCCAAACAAATTTAATTCCTAGATTCCTGCATCTGATTTAAAAAACAAATAATAATAAGAATGGAGAGTGAACAATTTTATTTAATTTTACCAAGTAACAGTAGTATGAAATATTTTCCTCAAAATACAACAACTTATTTTGTCACTCAGTTACCACATGAGATACGATTAAATGGACATTGGACTGTTGCACTTACTGAGATTCAATTTCCACGTACATTTCTAAACATTAGAAATCAAAAATCAAAAGCAGATGAGAATGCGAAAGAAATTGAAAATATTATTTCTCTGTTGACAAACTCGTCAGAAAATGGTTCATCAATTTAAAGGTATAATAAAGATGGTAAAGAATTAATTATTGATGGTGAATATTTACTTAAAAAATATAAACTACCTTTTCTATTAAAAACTCAGGATGAAATGAATGCATTGGAAAATAATGTTACCGAGAATAACATCATCTCCAAAGATTTAATAACTGGAACGTGGCGTAGACCTACTGTTAACATTTTTCGACCTGGAGTTTACAAACAGATAAAAGATCTTGTCACAGTGATAAACCAGACGAGAATTGCACAAGAGCATGCACTATTAGTTTTTAAGAATGGTGAGGATGGATACGTTAAAGTAGAAAAAGTCTGTAAACCCAATGGCGAAAATAGTGGTAATCATTTTCTAGCAATGAGTCAAAAAATATCACGCATTCTCGACTTCTTTCCTCACCAAATTATTTCTGTAAATTCGTACTATGCCCGTCACCCAACTAGTCTGGCTCGTGGGCTACCTGAAAAGCTTTTTGTCTATTGTGATATTTGCGAGCCTCGTATAACTGGAGACGTTCAAACACCGCTTTTACGCATTATACCTGTTGATCCACAAAATTATGTTTTTGCCTCTACTCAGACTACTCAATTAACTTCACCAAATTATGTACCACTTATTCGCACAGAATTTCGCACAATAGAAATTGATATAAGAGATCATTTAGGACTTCCTGTACCATTTGAGTTTGGTACTCTGACGGTGACACTACATTTTAATCAAATTTATTAAATTAATAAAAATGAGTCATTATATCGATTATTATACCTCACAAGTTGGTAGTGGTGGGATTTCAAAAATTTATGTTGGATCACCTTATCAAAGAGGACATGGTATAGGTAGTTTTCTAGGCGGACTTTTTCGGCAAGTACTGCCAGTACTTGCACGAGGTGCCCGCGTTGTTGGTAGAGAGGCTTTACGTGTCGGTATTAATACTTTGGACAATGTTGAGATTAACGTACCATTTAAACAGGCTATGAAAACACGGTTCAATGAAAGTCGGGATAATTTGAAAAGAAAGGCTGTTGATAAAATTGATAGTTTGATGAACGGTTCTGGTTATAAAATTGATACAAAAAATTTTAAAGCTCAGTTGTATGATGTTCTTGCACCGAGAAACATCAAACGTAGAAAAATTGTAAGGAGAAAAAGGAAAAGGCAACCATCTAGTCTTAAGAAAAAGGCAAAGAATAGTAAAAAAAGAAAGAAGAATAAAAGGAAGAAGGGCACAAGATCAAAACGGACTACAAGGAAAAATATTAAGAAATCTACAAAGAGTAAAAAACGGGTAACAAGAAAAAAGCCTAAGACTTTAAAGAGAATAAATAGAAAAACATTTGATATTTTTGGAAATAAATAAGTTTAACAATGTCTTTTTTACATTCACACTCTTGCGAGTGTTTGAAAACAGAACTAGATCTCTTTTCATTACCACCGACACAAACCTCTATCGAGAGTTCGCAATGGATTCATTACAAGCCTGTTTCTTCATTAACCGATGATTCGCCAAAAGAATTTGTTATTCCAGGACACGGTGAGGAGTACATAGATCTTGCATATACTATGCTTAGTATACGTATTGATTTACGAGCGCCTGAAAAAACTGACGACAATAAAGCAGATTTAAAAAATGTTGCTGTTGTAAATAATTTATTACACTCTCTTTTTAATCAAGTAGATGTCTACTTTAATCAAAAACTGGTTTCACTTTAAAACAATGCTTACGCATACAGAGCTTACATTGAAACTTTACTCAATTATGGACCACAAGCGAAAAATTCCCATCTGACGTCATCATTATGGATTGCAGACACTGCCGGAAAAATGGAAGATTTAACCACAAAAGATACTTATTTGGATGAACGAAGAAAATATTTATCTTACGGCGATTCGATAGATTTAATCGGACATTTGCATTGTGATGTATTTAATCAGAATAAGTTTCTTCTGAATGGTGTTGAAATGAGACTACGATCAGTTCGTACAAAAAATGCTTTTGTCCTTATGGACCCTACTAACGATTGTAGTATACATATTGCCGAAGCAACACTTCTTGTTCGTCGTGCTAAAATCAGCCCTGGTATTCTTCTTGCTCATGCTAAAGCTCTTTCTCACGGAAGTGCAAAATATCCAATCACACGTGTAGAAGTTAAAGCTTTTACCATGCATAGTGGTGTTTATGGTGATACTCTCGATAATGTTATTCTCGGTCAACTCCCTAAAAGAATAATTATAGGGTTTGTCGATAACAAAGCATTTAATGGCAGTACAATTCACAATCCGTTCAATTTCAAAAATTATAAAATTAACTTTTTATCTCTCTATGTCGATGGTGTACAAGTACCATCTAAACCATTACAACCGGATTTTAGTAAAAAAAAATCTATATATCGATGCTTGTCACACGCTCTTTTCAGGAACTGGCATACATTTTCTTAATGAGGGTAATGATATTAACCGTCTCGAATATAGAGAAGGTTTTTGTCTATTTGCATTTGATCTTACACCCGATCTTTCTGCAAATTGTTATTCTCATTGGAATCTTGTAAAAAGTGGTAGTCTTAGAATTGAAGTACGTTTTGAAGAACCTCTCACAAGTACTGTAAATTGTATTGTTTACACTGAGTATGATAACGTGTTGGAAATAGACTCGTCGAGACAAGTTTTGGTTGATTTTGGGGGATAAAGTGGAAGGACCTGTTTGTCTACTTTTCACGAAGTTAAAATTTTCTCACACAATCTGAGAGAACATTATTGAGCCCTACACCTTCACATGTAACGGTACACATACATGTTTACAAATACAGTATATATACGTTCTGAAACCGAAAAAATTTATGTCATTCTGTGAGCGGAGGTTGGCCAGAATGAACGCTACTGGTCGTCGTACAGTTTTTTTATAGCATACTACAGTGATGGATTACACCCTACTGAAAAATCCTATATAGGATCCTACATAGGATCCTATATAGAGTCCATATGGATTCCTATGAGAATCCACGTAGGATCCTATATAGGATCCTATATAGGTATTGTCCTATAGGAATCCATGTAGATTCTCATAGGAATCTATGTGGATTCCTATAGGTCGCCTATAGGACACGTCCTATATAGGAACCTATGTGGACTCTCCTATAGGAATACATGTAAGATCTCATATAGGATCCTACATAGGCGTCCCAAAAAAATTTTTGTACACCCCCCTACATAGGATCCTACGTAGGTTCCCATATAGGATCCTATATAGGATCTTTTATGGGCGCCCAAAAAAAAATTATGTACACAGAATTAATTGTTTTTTTTTAACAACTTTATTCAAATATCCATTAAGCACCATTATAAGGACGAAAAATATTTACTGCGCAGGCGTAAGTATTGTAGAATACGTAAAAGACGACTGCGCATGAGGAAGGGGTACAAAAAATTTTTTTGGGGGTACCCATGTAGGATCCTATATGGGAACCTACGTAGGATCATATGTAGGAGGGTGTACAAAAATTTTTTTGGACGCCTATGCAGGATCCTATATGAGATCCTACATGTATTCCTATAGGAGAGTCCACATAGGATCCTATATATGACTTGTCCTATAGGCGACCTATAGGAATCCACATAGATTCCTATGAGAATCCACATGGATTCCTATAGGACAATACCTATATACGTGGATTCTCGTAGGAATCCATATGGATTCTATATAGGATCCTATGTAGGATCCTATATAGGATTTTTCAGTAGGGCATAATTGACATTCAAGGCTTTCGTGGCACAGATGATCAATTTATTGAAAAGGAAGTGGCAGTTTTGGCAGTTGATCATGATTTTATTGGACACTGGATTGTGGCACCCCCGTATCCTTTCCCTGAACTTACATCAACTGCAAGACATAAGAACAACTGGTTGAGATGTTATTTTCATGGTTTGGAGTGGTTTAAAGGAGATGTACCGGTCAAATATTTACATGCACATCTTCGCTCTATAGCGAAAACAGCCAAAACAATTTACACACGAGGAGTTGGAAAAGCAGAGTTACTTCAAGAAATTATGAGCCGGCAGATTATTAATCTTGAACAATTTACCTGCCCCTCTTTCAAGAAACTGAATCCAACTGAAGAGTATTGTTTACATCACGGCATGAAAGAGCACAAATTTTTTGTCTGTGCACTGAACAACTCTTTTAAATTGAAAAAGTGGCTTACCCAGCAAAGACGTGAGAGAGAACAGCCACCACTACCAACTTTTCTTGATGAAGATGTATATTCTGAACCATTCGACTGTTCAAAAAGTAAAATAAAGAAGAACTTTGATCTCAATACAACCGACAACGTTTTAAGTTTAGAAGATGTAGTGAAGAAAACTTCAATCTCATTGAAGTTAAAAAATATTTTAAAAGAATTTCCTCAACTTGGTTGTCCGTTTGCTAAATCTTATGATGAACAGTCTACAGATTTTACAACTGCTACAATCGGTTCCTCGGACTACGGTTGGCGTATTTCCGGCGGATCGGATACCGAAGGTCGTGACGTTGCCGGCAACAGTTGTTAGTAATACAGATGGCTACAGAAAACCGGGTAGTCACTGGATCGCAATCTACATCGATCGTCATGGGAGAGGAACATATTTCGACAGCTACGGATTTCCGCCTTATGTTCCTAAACATCTTGATTTTCTGCGCAGAAACTGCACCTTATACCGATGGAACACGAAACAGTTACAAAGTTACTTTTCTCAAGTGTGTGGTCAGTTTTGTGTTGTGTTTCTGCTTCATATGCATAGTGGTGCTTCTTTGAATGATTTTACAAAACTTTTTTCTAAAAATTTAATAAACAATGATCGCATTGTAAATAATACCTATAAACAACTTTTAAATAAGTATAAGAAGAATGATAATAACAGTATGATTAAGAAGTTACACAGTTTTCAAGGTGGTTATTACTTTCACGATTTTCGTAATAATCATCTTCATCTCTGCGTTCAATCGTGTGCGTCTAGAAATGCTGTCTAATAAAATTTAATATTAATTATAAAACATAGGTTAGGTCATTGCTTGTGCGTTCTATATGTTTTCCGAATACATTGCGTCTCTCTCACATTATTGGTCAAAATGTGTTTAAATATTTCTTATTTTATTATTATAATCGATTTAATAAAGTGTAAGTTTTATGAAATATAGATTTAAGGAGTCCCTGCGTTGCCTTGCTACATTATGTACTTATCGTGTATGGTTTAGTCTTTATATTGTATGTTTAATAATTGCAAACGTCGTACAATGTTTATGTATTAGTTAATAATTTTAATTATGATCTTATTTACTCGTGTAGAATTTTAAAAATCTTAAAATATATTTGTGTATCTTAAAACTCTGAATTTTTCATTTCAATACCTTCCTTTTAGATCAAGTTATTCGAAAATAAATTTCACAAAATTTTTAATTTGTCTGTTCAAAATAAAAATCATAATAATGAAAAACAAAAGAAATTTTGTAATAATAATAATATTAATTAAGAAGTAAATTGTTTTCATAGAATTAGTTTAAAATAAAAATATCAGAATAGAAAATAAATGAACTTTTAAAAGCAGTTTAAAATCTGATATATATCTAGTATTAAGTTTCTGTTTTCTTTACCATCCATATTCTTTTATTCTGACAACCTGTTTTTCTGTCTTGATTTCAAGCAAGCCATTTTCCTTTCAACACTCCCCACCCTCCTGGACCCAAAATCCAACACTCTTCCTAACATAACCCCACTTTTTTCCTATTCAAGGCCCGAAAAGACCTCTACTCCCTCTACTTCCACACTCACCCCCACCATGTTGGGCCCCAAAATCCTACACACCCACCACATCCTTAATCACCCCCACTACCACAGGACCCAAAATCCTCATAACCCCCATTCTTCTCCTATTGGGGGGGGGGGGGGCTTATAAAGACAGACACACCAACACACCCTTTATCACCCTCACTCCCAAGGGTCCCAAAATCCTTACAACCGCCACTCTTCTCCTATTGGTGGCCCATAATTCCGACACGCCCCTTTTTACACCTACCCCCACTACTACACACCCACTTCATATCTTCTTTCTCTCTCTAACCCACCACTTCCCCACCGTTCTCTCTCAGTCTGGCGCCAATGACGTCATAGCCACGCCCACTTTCCGGCTTGCCCAAACGGACACTAACTACTCCAATAAAATTACACTTTTATACAATTTCATTTCAAATTAAACAATTTCTGTCATCGCTACTTGTTATAAACAATTTTTATAAACAATTAAGAAACAATTCATAATTTTGATAAAAAAAAAATTCTTTTTTAGACTAAGTGCCTTAAAGTGTTTTTCATAAATGAACATTGGCCAGAAATTGACAAAATGTTAATAATTTTATTTGTATTATAAACAATTTTTATAAAATATTAAGAAACAATCCATAATTTTGAGAATTACAAATTCTTTTTTATACTACGTCCCTGAATTCGTTGTTCATAAATGCACATTTGCCTGAATGTGACAAAATGTAATTAATTTTATTTGTATTATAAACAGTTTTTATAAACAATTAAGAAACACTTTTTAATTTTGATGTATTAGAAATTCTTTTTTAGTCTTAGTGTTTGAATTCGTTTTTTATAAATGGACATTTGTCCGAGTGTGAGTAAATGTTAAAAATGTTATTTGTATTATAAACAATTTTTATAAACAATTAAACGAACAAGTCCTAATTTTAATGAATTAGAAATTATTTTTTAGACTAAGTGTCTGAATATGTACTTTTTAAATAGACCGTACTCAGAATGTCACTTAATATTAATAATTAATAATATTAATAATTTTATTTGTATTTTAAACAGTTTTTATAAACAATTATGAAATAATTAATAATTTTGATGACAAACAAATTCTTTTTTAGACTAAGTTCCTGAACTCGTTCTTCAAAAATGGGCATTAGTAGTAGAGCTAGGCCGGTTCCGTATCACTTTTGATGATTCAAATCCGTGCTAAAAAGAAATCTGCCTTACCGACCGCGAGTAGAAATCTGGTTTACCGTGTAGAAATCTGTTTTACCCTAGTTACCGACCAGATGGCGCTGTGTGGGGGATTCCCCGCGCCATTTTAGATTTTTACCCACACTTTTGGGCGGGAATTTAAATTTTACTCCCACTTTTGAGCAGGAAGTTAAATTTTACCCCCACTTTTAGGTTTTTCAAGCGCGCCATTTTGAATTTTTGCCCCCACTTTTTCGCGGTAAGTTTAAAATTACCCCCACTTTTAGGTATTTCAAGCGGGGATTTCCCTACTTTTGAGCGGGCTTTTAGTCTGTTGTTAGTGAGAGTTCTACGTTACCGACAGCCATTTTAGTGAGTTAGCACATCGGCCACTACTGATAGACGGCGCTGCAATCGAATCGCCCCAAGTTTAACTTAAAATGCTAACCCTTTTAATTTGCATAAAGTGTTATGTAAGAACTAATTTGCATATCATTAGTATGCAATACCACCCATGCGGCTAATTTGCATACAGTGTTATGTAAGAACTAATTTGCATATCATTAGTATGCAATACCACCCATGCGGCTTATTTGCATAAATTGCGTATTGTTGTTAACTTTTACCGAAGAACTAATTTGCATATCCTTAATACTACCAATCTAATTTGCATAAACTGGGTATTGTTGTTAACTTTTACCGAAGAACTAATTTGCATATCCTTAATACCACCAATCTAATTTGCATAAACTGTGTATTGTTGTTATCTTTTACCGAAGAACTAATTTGCATATCATTACTATGCAACAACCCAAATTGTCTAATTTGCATAAACAATAGGGGAGGTGAGGGCAAGACGAGGTACCTAAGGCTTGAAGCTCTATAAAACTGATATTATCGATTCAAAAATATTTTATTTATTACAATAATAATCTTTGGCAATTAGTCTTCCATGAAAAAGTCTTATTTGAAAGATTTGTTACTTAATTAAATATAAAATTAAGAATAAGTAAAAATATTCAAATTTTGCACTTTACAAAACGTGGGGGTAACATAGGGTACCCCCTGGGGGCAAGATGGGGTAGTATTAAAATTAACCTATTTTTGCCTAGAAATTTCGCAAGCACCTTTATTTATTTTATTAATTAAACTAAAAAGCCAGTTTAATTAGACACAGAAAGGATCATTTTAATATATAGAATAGCAAAAAAGATATAATAATTTTAAAAAATTGTAATGTTATTTTCTTGTAATCTCACTTTTCAACTTAAAAAATTGAAATCCGCATAACTTCGTTAAATTTTTTTTTCACCAAATCGAGAAAATACGTGTCGTCTAAAATTGTCGAAAAAACAATATATTTCAATGTGAAATGATTCCGTGACTTTAACATACATAGCCTGTCTGAATTGAAACGGAAACGAACTTAAAAGTATGTATTAAAATCTCCCATAATAATTATATTATTGTAGATTGATGAGTAGGAATAAATTTGCTCTTCAAATTCACTACTAAATTAAACTTTTGGTGGCTTATACACTACACAGATTACACTAGATTACACAGTGTAACATTCTTAAGGTTATCGATTCTGAACCGATTCTTAAGAATCGCTGCTGAAAGTATTTGCAAAAACTAGAAATTCTGTATCCTTACTTTTGTCAAATTGGTTCGGGTTTGGATTTTATGCAATTATCCCTTTTTTTGCTCAAACTGTATTTTGAAAATTTTTTTGATATTTTGATCCGGCTTTATCTCGTAAACCGAGAGAAATATTATTTTTCTCTTAAGCAGGCCCCTGAAACTCTCGAGTTGAGAAAGACATGACTGTTGACTAAGCGAAACTATGGCGCTGCATGTCAGTTGGGCTGACACGAGCTGACAATGGCTGTCAAACAGTAAACAAATCGTGAAAAATACTGTTTATTTTAAATTGTATTTATTTTAACTGATATTTTCTGAAGTATATTAAAAATATTGAGAATTTTTAAACAAATGGAATAAGAGATTTTATTTAAAATGGGTGCGAAATGCAAAGTTTTTGATGCAATTCCGGCTGTGATAGTTGCGGGAAAAAGTGAATTTCTTTTTAGTTCCAAAAGATCCAGAAGTAATTAAAAAGTCATTACGTTTTATTTAGGAACGCGAATGCGACAGTTTTCTAAAATTAAAAAAATCAAAGGAAACAATCAAATGCGCAAAAGAAAAAACCTGTATAACTTATGTCAGATTGATGTTTATATTTTAAAAATTATAATTGTTAAAAATCTTATTTAAAATATTATATTTAAGAAAAGTCTATAATATTTAATATTTAAATTCTATTCAAAAACAGTATCATTTAAAGATATTAATTATTTATAAGCATTAAACTGTACAAACTTTAATTCTGTTTAAAAATAATATTATTCTTAAATCTTAATTATTTCTAAGCTTTACACTGTGAAAATATCAATCTAATGAGACTGATAAAGAGAAATATGTACTAATATTTGATACTAGTTTTACTCAGGGCTGATAAAAATCATAATTTTTTTAAAAAATCAACAAAATCGGATTTTTTTTATTTAAATCGGATTTATTTGATTTAAATGAAAAATTGATTTTTTTTAATACAATCAGTATATAAAATCTCCAAATGTTTATTTGTAAGTAGTTTATTTTTCAAACTGAGAACATTTATAAGAAATAATAAATAATAAAACATTTAATCAAAATCATATAAACTATGTCGAATAAATGAGAAAATTCCAAAAAAATATTTTCCAATTCATATAAAAAGCAACGAAAAAATAATAAATTGTAAAAAAAAAACGTAAAAATATAAGAAAACATTAATATTAATATTAAAGAAACACTTTTCAAAAAATTGAACTATTTACGGACATCTTTTTTTAAATTAAAAAAATTAATATGTAGATAATTAAAAAACCGTTAAAAATATTACTAAAGAGAATCAAATTTTAAAATTAGGAAAATTAGATAATTATTTCACAAATTGAAGGAAAAAAAAATTAATAAAAATTTTAAAAGAAAAACAGTTCTATGAAACAGAAGAACGATATTAAAATGAGAATATTTAGTTCAAGCTTCAATTTACAAAACATAAAATACAGGAATAAAAGTCTGCAAAAAAGTAGAAAATTGGGAAATTTAAAAAATGATAATAGCATCGAACAATAAAAAAAAACTAAAAAATTTAAATGAAGGAAAAATGTTTCTAAGAAATGGAAAAATGATGACAAAGATTAAAAAATTAATTAAAACGCAAGAAAGAACTACAAAAATAGAGAAACGTCAAGAAAATTAAATAAATAGACAGAAAATAGAGTAATATGATAATGATGGCGATATAATAATGATAAATTCATCAAACCAAATAAAATATAGTAATGTTCTTTTCCTTAATCTAACTAACTGCAAAAAAAGTAAAAAGTAGAAAAAATAATAAAATTTGGTTAGAATCTACTAAAAATTAGAAATTATAAAAATAAAATAAAAGAATGTATATACAAAAAGAAATTAAAAAATCCTTTAAGAATAAAAAAGTTTAGGTAAATTAAACCAAAAATATTTTTATAATATTACACTTAAAACAAGCCAGCAATAAATTTAGAAAAATAAAGAAGATCTGAAAATTTTATGAAAGAATAAGTAAGTTTGCAAAAAATCTCGCAAAAATAGGCTAGATGAGAAAACCAATTGAATAAATTTACAAAAAAATGAGCGTATTTATTTTTACTAATATGGAAATACTTATTAATGAAGGTCTACAAAATAAAAAAATTTAGTGAATGTTATATAATAACAAATTTGTGTAAAATAATATTAAATAATTTTCATAAAATTAAGAAAAATAAAGAAAATCCTAAAATAAAAAGACAAAAAGAAAAAAAAATCAAAAGCAAAACGAGAAAAATCTTAAAATTAAAATGTATACTGCGAAAAATTGGACTTTTTCTATCCCTCACCATGTGTATTTACAAATCATTTGCGTTCTCTAATTCTTAATAATGATTTTTCTGCCACCTAGTGAGATATAAATAATTAAGACTGCAGTCTGGTCCACTCAGATGTATTCCATATTGTTACTAGTTTTAAGTACTCTTGTACTAAAGGGCACTCTTGTAAGCCCGTATATATTGTAAATAAATAAATAAATAAATAAAAATTTTGTAAAAATAAGAAATTATAAGACAAAAATTAAACAGTTTCAAAAAAGTAAAATTTCTTAGAAATATTGTAAGAATTAAAAAAAAAAGGATTATTGTGAATTTGAAAAATAATTAATATTATTTTCAGGGATGTTCTTGAATTAAATCACTTTGATTTAAATCACGATTTAAATCATTGGAAAATGTGCATTAAAATCATGATTTAAATAAAAAAAACTTAACAATTCTCCAGATGCCTAATACTACATGTGAAAAATCGCAAACATTAAAAAAAAGCACAGAAATTTGTGGATAAATCCTGAAAATTTCAATTTTAATATTTTGATCTCTATAAAGTTTAAAAAATTGTGCTAATACAGATGGTCAAAATACCTACGATTTACAATTTTTTGGTATGATAGCAAAAAATAGTATTTCATTTTTATATCTTTAAGTAATTATAATTATATAAATTCCAAACGTCAATTAAGTCATATTCCAATTGGTTCCAACTTTTAAATTTAAATCAATTGAAATTTAAGTGCATAGGTACTATTAATTAATGCTAAATAATTAAATAATATTAATTATTTTTCATATTCACAATCACCTTTTTTTTTAATATTCTTATAAGATTTATAAGAGATTTTATTTTTTCGAAACTGTTTAATTTTTATCTTAATAAATTCTTATTTTTACAAAATTTAAAAGTCTTTTCTTCTTTTACTTTTGATTTTTTTTTCTTTTTTTGTAAGTTTATTCAATTTTTTTCACATCTTGTCTATATTTTGCGAGATTTTTTGCTAACTTACTTATTCTTCCATAAAGTTTTCAGATTTTCTTTATTTTTCTAAATTTATTATTGAACTTATTTTAAGTGTAATATTATAAAAATTTGTTTGGTTTAATTTGCTTAAACTTTTTTATTTTTAAAGGATTTTTGAATTTCTTTTGTGGACTTTCTTTTTATTTATCTTGATATATTTATTTTTTGTACTTTTTACATTGATTGATTGATTACTTTCATTTTATTCATTGTTATTCCCGCGCGTATAATAATTTTAAATTAATTGTGTAGTAAAGAGTATTGTTTTATTATTGCTGATATATTAAATATTTTAATCTTTTTTAAGGTTTTTTTTCTTTGCTTATATTTTTAATAAATTTATTTTGTCATTCAACAAAAATAAATGGAATAAAATAGTTCTTAATAAGATAAAATTAATTTTTTGTGAGTTACGCAAGGCCATAATTTAAATCTCAGCCCAACTGACAAGCAGCGCCGCGGTGGCCTTAGTCAACTCTCAGTACCACTTAAGCCCATGCAAAATAGAACGACTTTCAGGGGCCTGGTCTTAAGCAATGTTGCAGGTATCGAATAGGGGGGAAAATGCAGAACCAACTTACCCGAAAAAATTGCATATAATGTCTCAAAATTACAAGAATGACCATTTTTTAACCATTTTTCTGCAATTTTCTACCATATTCGGTTAATAGATTGACCACACATCCACAAATATGTCGTTTTTTTTCTTTATTTCGAATGAAACAATTGTTTTTCAATTTATCTTATGGCTATTATTACATAGAAAATATGAGTTTATGATTGTATGAAAAAAATGTTGAGAAAATTTTTCAACAGATGGCGTTAGTACAAGTGTGTTTGTGTCAACTTGAGTTAGGCTTGGGCGATCTCGATTCGATCTTCTGAGTATCGATCTTTTCGTTCCGATGAATCGATTTTTTCGATTCATTTTCAACGATCTCGCGAACGATCTTCGAAAAAAGAGTGAGACAACAGACAGTCGTAAGGATATATATAATATATGTGACGCCTTCTGAAGAAAGGGACCTAAGAAACAAAAAATCGATTTTCGGTTATGGATGTTTTAATTTTTTTAAAGGTTCCTTTTTCATTATCTAAAGTAAGGGCGCAGTCTCATGATGTGAAATAGTAGAATAGTGGAATAGATTTCAGCAAATCAAAATTTAGTATCTAGCAGAAAACATTACTTTACCGCTAGAGAATAAATTTTGATTGGCTGAAATCTATTCCACTATTCTACTATTTCTCATCATGGGCCTGCGCCCTAAGAAAAGGTTTTTATTGAATATTTTTGAAGTTATAACAATTTAAATCTCTCGATTTGTACAGATTACCATTCGCGCTCGACTTTTGTTTTCGATCTCCTGTAAAATAACCAATTAGTATCTTAGGTCCCTTTCTTCAGAACGCGTCACATATATATAATAATTTTTCTTAACATTTTTTATAATTTTAGAAAATAAAAATTTTTTGTCTGTGAATGTGGGTTGCATTTTTTGTATTTATCAATTTTTCAAATGACTATCTTAAATAATATAGAAAATATATTTAACAGTTTCTTCACCTTAATTGAATTTCAAATAAAAATAAGTTATTTACATCCCGTGTAGAAAAGTTCAGTGGGCGCCAGTTGGGCCCCATGTGGGTTTCCCAGATTTAAGGTGGGCCCCAGTTGGGTCTTCCCACTGGGAAATTAGTGGGCTTGTAATGCTCAACCCGGTTAGTGCCAATTCACTAAAAAAGATCGTAAAAATGTAAGATCGTTAAAAAATATTCATTACAACTTTTAACAATATTTTCCACCAAAATTTTCTTTAATGATATAAAAATTAGTTAATAACAATTGTTGCATGTATTTTTTAATTTGTTTAAACAAATCAATATTGTTTATTTGAAACTTTTCATCTAATAGAGCTAGAAAGTTGTAACTTTTTTCTAATTTTGCAACTATATAAGTTAAGTAAAGCCTAATATTAGAAAAAAACTAAAATATAAAATTATTAAAATTGTTTAAACAAATTAATATTGTTTATTTGCAACTTTTCATCTAATAGAGCTAGAGTGTTGTAACTTTTTCTTAACTTTGCAATTTTTCAAGCTTATGAAAGCTTAATACTAATAAAAAACAAAAATCCACAATTATAAAAATTGTTTAAACAAATAAATATTGTTTATTTGTAATTTTTTATCTAATTGAGCTAGAGAGTTGAAACTTTCTCTTTATTTTGCAACTTTTAAAATCTATAAAAGCTTAATATTAATAATAAACAAAAATCCACAATCACAAATATTGTTTAAACAAATTAATATTGTTTATTTGCAACTTTTCATCTAATTAAGCTAGAGTGCTGAAACTTTCTCTTAATTTTGCAATTTTTCAAGCTTATGAAAGCTTAATACTAATAAAAAACAAAAATCCACAATTATAAAAATTGTTTAAACAAATAAATATTGTTTATTTGTAATTTTTTATCTAATTGAGCTAGAGAGTTGAAACTTTCTCTTAATTTTGCAACTTTTCAAATCTATAAAAGCTTAATATTAATAATAAACAAAAATCCCCAATCACAAATATTGTTTAAACAAATTAATATTGTTTATTTGCAACTTTTTATCTTATTGAGATTTACATTTAAAATTTTTTTTTTAATTTTGCAACTTTTTAAACCTATGAAAGCTTAATATTAATAATAAACAAAAATTCACAATTTTAAAAATTGTTAAAACAAATTAATATTGTTTATTTGCAACTTATCATCTAATTGAGCTACAGAGTTGAAATTTTCTCTTAATTTTGCAACTTTTTAAGCTTATGAAAGCTTAATATTAATAATAAACGAAAATCCACAATCACAAATATTGTTTTAACAAATCAATATTGTTTATTTGCAACTTTTTATCTTATTGAGCTTTAGATTTAAACTTTTCTTTTAATTTTGCAACTTTTTAAGAATACCAAAGCTGAATATTAATAATAAACGAAAATCCACAATTATAAAAATTGGTTAAACAAACTAATGTTGTTTATTTGCAATCATTCATCGAATTGAGCTAGAGAGTTTAACTTTTTCTTAATTTTGCAAAATTTTAAGCCTATAAACACCCAAAACTTATAGTAAACGAAGGTCCATAATTATAAAATTTTTTCTTTAAACCCTGTAACTCAATTAGATGAAAAATTGCACATAAACAATATTAATTTGTTTAAACAATTTTTATATTTTAGTTTTTTTCTAATATTAGGATTTACTTAACTTAAATAGATGCAATATTAGAAAAAAGTTACAACTCTCTAGCTCTATTAGATGGAAAGTTTCAGATAAACAATATTAATTTGTTTAAACAAATTAAAAAATACATGGACCAATTGTTAGTAACTAATTTTTATGTAATTAAAGGAAATTTTGGTGGAAAATGTTGTAAAAATCGTAATGAATATTTTTTAACGATCTTACACTTTTTTTTCGTTTATGGAGATTTTTTATGGCCCTTTAAAAAATAGTTAATAATAAAAAGTTTGTTCAATAAATTATTGGATCTTATTCTTTAAATTTTCCTGAGGAGAAACAGCTTTATCCGATCGAAAAATGTTAATTTTCATGAAATTTTTATCAATTCTATGAAAAAGTTTTTTTCCCCATGCATTTTGCATGGGAAACTTTGAGCGCTTTGACCGAATTTCATAAATTTTTAAATTGAAATGAAGAGAAATCGCAATATATAAAGCCAGATTGACGATAAGTTTAGTATTGAAACTATTATTTAATAACAATTTATGTACTTGATAAAAATTGGGAAGCCCAGGTTGGCCCCAACTGGCGCCCACATACAAACTGGGAATTACTGGGAACTTTTCTACACGGGATGTTATATTAATATTTGTGGATGTGTGATCTAGATATTGACAAAAAATGGTAGAAAAATGGTTAAAAAATGGTCATTTTTGCGATTTTGAGGCACTAGATGCATTTTTTTTCGGGTAAGTTGGTTCCGCATTTTTTTCTCTCATTTGATACCTACAACTTTGATAAAGACACAAAAAAATATTTCTCTCGGTTTACGAGATATAGCCGTATCAAAATATCGAAAAAGTTGTCAAAATACAGTTTGAGCAAAAAAAGGGATGATAGCATAAAATCCAAACCCGAACCAATTTGGCAAAAGTAATGATACAGAATTTCTAGTTTTTGCAAGTAGTTTCAGCGGCGATTCTTAAAAATCGGTTCAGAATTTTAATGTTGCACAGTGTTTTACACTACTTAACTTGGTTGTTTACGTAAAAAAAATGTCTATAAATTGTCATGCTTATTAGTGTATATTTTCTGTATTAATTTGGTCTTGCAACTCTACAAATATGTATCTATTCATTTTAATTCTACTAATTCTAATTTTTGGATTATACTATGAATGAATAGAAGGGTCATTAAATTGATTAAAATAAATTTATTAAATAATCGTTAAAATTTTATAACATTTAAATTGCATTTAAAAATTATTTTATTAAATTTATTTATTAATAAATCTAATATATTAGAATTTAATTTTGACTTAAATTTAAGATTAAACCCTTTTAATCTATTCAATTTTATTCTAAGAAATAATACAGTAATCCCTCGATAGTCGTGACAACCTATGAAATTTTCCCACCCTTCAACTTCGATAGTCGTACGTCGCAGAAGTCACGCCTCTTGGGCGATTTTAGGAACGTATGCTTCATAAATTTCTCCCAGAGATACATCTCTGGGAGAAATTAATAATTGTCGTCTACAGAAGACAATTACAGACGACAATTATAGAAATATTTTTTAAGGATTGATATTATTGTATTAATAATAATTAATATAATTATTAAATAGATTTAAACATTTGGGTAAATTAGAGCTTCTGTATATAAAATTTGAATGCAATCAAAATTAAGAAAATTTTAAAGAGTTTAAAAATTTAGATTTAATAAAAACTGTTGATCAATTTAAATTCGAATAGTTTAAAATCTGATTCAATTAAATAAAATTTGTTCTTAAAATTCAAATATGTTACTAAATATCTGAATTCAATAAATAATACTTTCTGGTTGTTCAGAGCAAATATCTTAAATATTGTGTTTTGGTTAACTGTCGCTCTTTCAGAAAATATAATTTAAACTCTTCATTTTTAGAAATTAATTTTGCTAACGAGTATATTGAGTTCTTAAATATTATTGTAATTATGTTTCTTATTTGACGTTTGAGGATATTGAATTTGTAAATCGTAAAGTTCCTTTGAAGTTCACTTAAATTTATTTAATTTCATTTTTAGGGTTCCGTACACCACAAGTGTACGCACGGAACCCTACACTGAAAAAAATACTGTGATGAGATTAGACATTTGAGTATGGTTGACAGGTTATGTAGAAGTTTGACAACTATACGTTCGAATTTCCCATAATGCACCAGTGCGCCACTGTCCATTTTACCTAACCTTACAATATTGTGGGGGCGCCTTAAGGTTCCCCCTCTCTCTCCTTCCCTGCGTCGTGTGCGTAGCGGTTCGAAAAAACGCCGCACGGGAAATCAGAGAAATTGTTGATGTTGAGCTGTACGGACGTGGTGTGCGCAATTCTGAAGTGTGGTGGCTGTTTCTCACTAAAGTGCAGCATTTTATAATAAATATCTGGCATACATAAGAATGTTGGTGTCTCGAGATTATTTACGCCCTTCTGACGAGTTTTTCTACTAGCGGATAAATTCTAACAACTATTTATCCACATTGGTGACCCCGCAAATTTGAACATGGCGTCTCAATCTCCGCATGTCGGAAGAAGATTTCATCTCTGAAAATCACTCGCATCATTCAACTGAAGGACAAAGAGCATCCAAATTCATCATTCTGGACCAAGTAAGAATTGATTTGTGGAAAAAGTTATCTCATTTTCCAACAATACTGTCACGCCACATGGCAACATAACCTCAATTCAACGAACAAGCTTCAATCACGCCGTCGTATTTCCCTGGTCGAGCAAAATTTCCAGGAGGCTAAACAAAGAAAAAGCATTGTAATTCGATTCTGCATAATTTATTTTGCAAAACAATAAATTATTGCAAATGGACTTCGAGGGAGCAGCAGCGGAAGTGAATTCCGGATCCCCAGCACGTGTTCAGGAGGATTAAGCAGTCGGGAATTGAGAAGTACAGCAGGTTCCTGAGTCGTTTTTGTGATATCCCTCAACCATCAGCTGAGAAGAGTTTTATTGTCGTCGCAAAATACTGGTTTTATCACAATATCACGACTTTCGGGACGTTCGCAGCAACGTTTCCGGAAATAGACCAGTACATCGTCTTCTTGGATCAAGTGTCATCGGTTTCACGAGGTCATCAGGCAGAGAGTCAACAGTTTTTCCTAAGTGTTTAAAAAAAAATGTAAGGTAAAATGTCCGGAAATATTTATTATTTCGTCAAAATAAGGAACAAAAATTTTTTTCTCTTTTTTAAAAATAATTTTAAACGATGTTTGAGTATATGCAATAATTTTCTTTAGAAAAAAATTGGTTTTTCTCTATTTTAAAAAAAAAAAAGAAAGAAAACATTTTTTTTTCCGTTTTTCTTGTTTTAATCTGAAAAGAAAAAAAAAGTAAATAGAAATAATAAAGTAATAAAATTCTGCAATGTGACGTGAGAAGTGTTTATCACAAAGAAATTTAAATTTACAAATAAAATGACGTCAACGTTTTGTTCTTATTGTATATTGGATTTATAAATGTGGTTGTAGACGTGTTAAATTGGGAAGTGACAGAATATTCAAACATAGTTCTACAGTCGCGTAGAACTGAAAGTAAAAGAAAAGGTTTTTTTTTGACAGAAACCATTATAATCAATTGTACTAAGATCAATTTTCTTTAATAAATTTGAGAGATTTTATAATGTTGAATCTTGGAAATAAAAATATATGGCTGAGTAGAGTTCCATTAAAGTGACACGACCAGTGATCGAAGACACAGATATTATTTTCATCTACCTGTTTATTTATTTTTTTTATTTTGATATAAGGAATGAAAATTTGATTATGAGTCATAGTTATATCTAGTTAAAATGGATCCTGGATTTCTGCGGTTTTAATGCATTGTGGTCGTTTGATTTGAAATCGTTCATGAGGGTGAATGATACTTTTGAATTTTAATTAAGATAAGAAATGTCAACACTTAGTCGATACTCAATGGGGGATTTCTGTCAAACATGATTACTTAATGCATCGGTATAGAGTCAGGAATTGGTTTTAAAATTGGTATCGAAATGACAAATAAACCGTTCTCGTGTTCGTGAAACGTATTGAAACGCGGTGTGGGATTTTTTTTTTTTTTACGAAAACACTTTATATTCTCGTTCTTCTTCCGGGTTCCTTCTCCTCCTCTCCCCCGCGACGTCGAGGGTATGAAAAGAGGTAATTACTTCACATAAACATATTAAATAAATAAACAATCAAACAAATTGAATAGTTTATAATAAAATTAATAAAGTAATTAGGTTTTCTTGAGAAAACTTCTGTTTTTTATGCAACTTTTTTGATCTTTTTAGTAAATTTTTTTTTTTTGGGTTCACGATTTTCAAATTGTACTTATACTTATTAATTTAAAAAAAATTTTTTTTTTTTTCTTTCGCTTTTGTCTATAATAATATATAATCATGGTTGTGACACGGGATATGACACGACGCGAGAAGACAGGACAGGAAACCCGAATGTATCAGGCTCTGGCAATCAACCAGATCCTAATTTAACAAATAGACACAAGGCGTTGAACGAACTTGAACGTATATTAGAGCAACGCAGTGAGGTAGTCACACGACGTGAACGCGAGTTAGAGGCACGGTTAGCACAGATAACAAGAGACCCACCAAGCACGAACCAGTCAGCTGGTAGTACGAATACAGGAAATAGTTCGGTCGGTCAAGTGGTCTCTGATGGCCATAATGCGATTAGACTTCCGAAATTTAGTGCGAACGATCCTGAGCTGTGGTTCGTGCAGGTTGAATCGGTTTTTGCGAGTGCTAAAATTATAACTGAACAAGCAAAGGCTCAGCTTCTAATATCGCAAATGGATGCTGAGACTTTGACCTGTGTCAGACACATTATTATGGCCGATCCAAGACCTATTAATTCATATACTCAAATAAAAACCGGTGTTATTGCCCATTTCTCAATCTCAAAAGAATCACGCGTGTTTCAATTAATACGGGGTGACGTGACAATAGATGGAAAACCATCTCAAATTTTGAGTCGTCTTAGGAACTTAAATGCGGGGAACTGTAACAATGAAGTTCTTAAAACAATATTTTTATCCAAACTTCCCCATCAACATCAACTGATGCTGATAGCCTATAGAGATGCATCATTAGATGAACTGGCCGATCGCGCTGATAAGATGTCTGAATTAGACCAGATTAATATTGCTTCGAATTCTGCAGTCTCTAGTGAACCCTCCCCGGCTGAAAAAGACGATAAGGTAGATAAAGTAGAGGTTCTCGCTGTCGAAATAGCGTCATTAAAATCTAGAGTTGAAGAAACAGCTAATCGGAGATCACGTGGAACACAGCGACGTGGGTACGGAAACAGCAACAACTTCGGCAATAATCCCGGCATAGGTCGCGCACGTTCTTGGTATCGTGGTAACAATAGTTACAGATGTCGAGGACGGAGTAGGAGTTTTTACCGGGGTTTTGGTTATGGAAGGGGATTTGATTCGAGAAATTTCCAGTCTGGTCGTCATTGTTACGACAGAGGACACTATTCCGGCCACTATGGGCGTGGATCGAATTCTGGATGTAATCATCGTTCGCCCAAGGAATCATGTTGTACTGGTAATCATGACTCAAGCAACAGTCGAGAATTGCCGGAAAATTAAAATGCCGGCATCGTATTGAGACGAACTTTGTTGGCGTCAAATCCAGACGTCTCCATATTCGCGATTTGAGTTCAAGGCGTATGTTTCTGGTTGATACGGGATCTGATCTTTCAATCTTGCCAGTAAAGTATTTCCGTAATCGCAAGCCGGATGAAATGGTCCTTTACGCAGCCAATAACTCAAAAATAGCGACTTACGGCGAAGAACGTTCAATTTTAAATTTGGGTTTGAAACGAAATTTCTCGTGGCAATTCTGTGTAGCGGATATTCCTCGTCCTATATTGGGCGCAGACTTCTTGTCGCATTTTGGACTCGTAGTGGATTTAAAGAATTGTTCATTAATAGATTCCACCTCCCAACTGAGAGTTAAAGGCGAATTAGGTGTAGCACTTTACACGAGCGTAAGTACCGTGGATAGAACTAATCCTTATAGTGACATATTGGCGGAATATCCTGAAATTACAAGACTGGATCAAATTGCGTCGGTTCCTTCATCTGGTGTGTTCCATCACATCCAGACGTTTGGCCCTCCAGCAGCTCAGCGTGCTCGTCGGTTGCCCCCAGATAAACTGAAAATCGCTAGAGATCAGTTTTAAGAGATGGTCCGAATGGGTATATGTAGACCTTTGAATAGTCCCTGGGCTACGCCTATAATCATGAAAAAAAATAAAAATGGGAGTTGGCGCATATGCGGCGATTTTCGTCGTTTGAATGCGCAGACAATCCCTGATCGATATCCGATGCCACATCTGTATGATATGTCCTCAAATTTACACGGGAAAAAGATTTTTTCTAAATTAGATCTTTATATGGCGTATCATCAGATACCCATAGCTCCCGAGGACGTGCACAAGACAGCGGTAATAACCCCATTTGGCCTTTTCGAGTACCTTGAGACGACATTCGGGTTGAGAAACGCAGGTCAGACCTTTCAAAGGTATCTTCATAAGGCGTTAGGAGATTTGGATTTCATATTCACTTATATCGATGATATATTGATCGCGTCTGTTGACGAAGTTGAGCACAGAAATCATCTGCGCATAGTGTTCGAACGGTTGAAACAACACAAACTGCGCATAAGTTTGACAAAGTGTCAATTCGGGAAGTCCGAGGTCGAATTCTTGGGCTACGTGGTCAATAAACAAGGTATTAAACCCATGAACGAAAAAGTCAAAGCGATTTTGGATTTTCCTCTTCCAAAAACAGTGTCTGATCTCCGTCGGTTCTTAGGTATGGTGAATTTTTATCGCCGTTGTTTACGTAGTGCAGCTCAAACTCAGATTCCGCTTCTAGCTTTCCTACATAATACGAAAAAGCGAGATAAAAGAATCATCAACTGGGATGTAACTTCCAGAAAAGCTTTTGTTGATATGAAAGATGAGCTCGCGCGCGCGACATTGTTGATTCACCCCGCTGCTGAGTCGCAGATTCGTTTGGTGACAGATGCGTTTGACACCGGTATGGGCGCTGTTTTGGAGCAATTGTCGGAAGGAATTTGGCAGCCTCTCGCTTTCTTTTCTAGGAAACTATCAGAAACTCAGAAAAATTACAGTACATACGATAGGGAACTCACTGCCATATATGAAGCAATAAAGTATTTTAGACATTTTCTAGAGGGTCGAACATTTAAAATTCTTACTGACCACAAGCCCCTGACCTACGCATTCTCTCAGAAGAACGATAAAATTAACCCAAGGCAACAGCGCCAAATTTCCTTTATTTCACAGTTTTCTACCTGGATAGGGCATATTTCCGGTGAGGATAATATCGTTGCAGATTCACTTTCGCGCGTAGACTCGATTGTAACGCCCTCCGTCTTCAATCTTAAAGAATTAGCTGAAGCTCAGGCAATGGATCAAGAGATAACAACTTATATTAACTCAAAAAAAACAGGACTCTCGTTAACTAAAATTGTTGTTGACAAAGACGGAACATCTATTGCGTGCGAAACTCGTGACGGCATTGTTCGCCCTTACCTTCCCATACCTTTGCGTAAATTGATATTCGACGTTTTCCATAAACCTGATCATCCTGGAATAAAAGCATCGGACAGATTGATTAGTCGTAAATTCGTTTGGCCTTCCATGCACAAAGATATTGCCAAATGGGCAAAAACTTGTGTTGATTGCCAGCCTTCAAAAATAAATCGTCATGTCAGGCTTAAACCTGCTCAATTCGTAGCCCCTCAGGCACGTTTCAAGCATGTGCATGTCGATATTGTCGGTCCTTTGCCCTCCAGTGAAGGTTATGCATATTTGCTTACAATGATTGATAGATTCTCAAGGTGGACAGAAGCGATTCCTGTGCGTAATATGACCGCAGAAACTGTAGGCAGAGCGTTTTTTGACAATTGAGTGTCTCGTTTTGGGGTTCCGGATGTAATAACGACCGATCAGGGCGCTTAATTTGAGGGACGAGTGAGTCAAAGTCTGGTAAAACTGCTCGGATGCAAGAAGATACGGACCACCGCTTACCATCCCGCATCCAACGGTATGGTGGAGCGCTGGCACCGATCTTTAAAAAATGCATTAAAGTGCCATATAAATGAGTCATGGACTCAATCATTACCGGTCGTATTGCTTAGACTCAGGACGAATCTGATGACATGTGGTTTTTCTCCTGCAGAATACATGTATGGTACAACCTTACAGATTCCAGGTGAATTTATTCTCCCATCAGACGATATAGAGAACCATGAATCCTTTGTTAAAAGGTATAAGGAACACATGAATACGTTGAGACCGGTACCTGTGGTACATAATGATAACCGTAAGGTATTCATCTATCGAGATCTGAGGGATTGCACGCACGTTTTTCTAAAAGTAGGGGGTGTTAAATCGTCGTTACAACGTCCTTATAATGGACCATTTAAAGTGATAAAACGTGTAAGCGATAGGGTGTCGTAGCGAGATTTTCACCAGAGTAACGAAAATATTCCGGACGATCACGGTGTCGCAAGACAAGCTGTTTCCGGTCAGATATTGGATAAAGTGGTAGAGCAAGAGGCCTTGTGTCAGAAGCAAAACGAGGTCCAAACAAAAAAAGTTAAACACGTGCCGACAATATTACGCAAAAAGCAAATAACGTCGAACCAAACCATCGTAAACGATAGGCCTAACATTGAAATTCCGGCACAAAATAAAACAGAGGAATCACGTGTAAAGGCTTCCGTAAAACGTCAGAGATTCATTCCCTCGATTTTGCGGAGGGGCTCGAGGGGACCCGCATTTCATATAGATGGATGTAGTAAATATGTTGGTGTTATTAAAGGGAGAAGTCTTATTCCGCTCGATCGCGAGATTGATCACCTCGTGTAGTGGGAAAGATTTTGACGTAGGAAAATTACAGATGAAAGAATAAGAATCTAACGTTAGTACGAAAAATAAAAGTTTCGCGAAACCAAAGTCTCCTATAAGGAAAAAGAGGAAAGACAGAAGTGTAAAAGTATACCTGTATTTTTATTTCTATTTTGTAAAAAGCGCTATATTATACATATTTATTCTTAATTATAATATTAATCTTGACTATCCACTAATTGACAAAAGACAGAATAAAAGATAGACTGATTAGGATAAGACTATGGTTTTTAAATAACCAAGAAAAATTATATTTTTTTTTATGACGACGTTGTCAAATTAAATGTGAAAAAGAATTATATAAAATGTTATCTCCGGAGAGAAGAAGATATATATACATGTATTTTGTTGGTTTATAGATAGACATTGTAAAATTTTGAAAAGACAGCCATCTGTGTGTGGAATGAGTAAAAAAAAAAAAAAGTAGAAAAAAGATTGTAGCACTTTCACTATAAAATTTCTTTAACAATTAATTAAGTTCGATATTATTATTATTTTTTTTTTTATTTTCACATCATGTGACTTTTCAATTGTTTATGGTTTTACCGTTAAGACTTGGGGGGAGTGTGTGGGGGCGCCTTAAGGTTCCCCCTCTCTCTCCTTCCCTGCGTCGTGTGCGTAGCGGTTCGAAAAAACGCCGCACGGGAAATCAGAGAAATTGTTGATGTTGAGCTGTACGGACGTGGTGTGCGTAATTCTGAAGTGTGGTGGCTGTTTCTCACTAAAGTCCAGCATTTTATAATAAATATCTGGCATACATAAGAATGTTGGTGTCTCGAGATTATTTACGCCCTTCTGACGAGTTTTTCTACTAGCGGATAAATTCTAACAACTATTTATCCACAATATGACTCGCGGTTTCACACAGCCGTATGGCTAAAACACCAATACGTATGGCAGTTCCCAAAACAGCAATAAAATATTGCCAATCTGCCCATAATTATCGCAGTTCCACGGAAATATTTTTTTCAGTGTATTGGAAAGGCTTTGTCGAAAATCGTATCACCACCCCCCCCTAGCCGCCAAACTATTTGACTTAGAAAGTTCAAATTTGGCCCACATATGTATTTTCACGTGTAGATGAAAGGAAAATTATAGAGAACATGATTCTAGGGGTTGATCATAGCGTTGTCAAGAAAATAACAAGATTTTTGAGAAATTTTGATATTTTTTGGCTGAAAACTCTTGCCTTCTCTTTTGCAGCACTATTACCATCACGATCTCTATATTTTTTTTGCAATCTACACATAACAATACATTTGTGTACCAAATTTGAACTCTCTAAGTCAAATATTTTGTCCGATAAGAGGGGAATACGGTCATTTTTTCGAAAAAATGCGTTTAATTTGTACCATTCCTGCCCTTTATCTGCCAAATTATTGTACTTAGAGTGCTGAAATTTGGTACATATATATAGTTTGACTTGTAGATTACAGAAAAACTGTATAAAACCTTGTTGCAGGCTGTTATCATAGCGTTTTTCAGCAAAAAAAACGATTTTTTTTTAAAAAATGCTAAAAAATGGTCGTATCCCCCCCCTGAACTTCCAAACTATTAGACTTAAAGAATTCAAATTTGGTACACAAATGTATTTTCACGTATAGATTACAGAAAAATTATAGAGAACATGATTGTATGTGTTGAACATAGCGTTGTCAAGGAAATAACAATATTTTTGAGCATTTTTTTAACATATGGGCCATAGTTTAGTGTTATAACTTTGACAGCGCTATAATCATCACTTTCTCTATAATTTTCTTGTAATCTACACGTAAATCTACATATGTGTACCAAATTTCAGCATCCTAAGTCAAATAGTTTGGAAGATAAGGGGGGGGGGGATACGGTCATTTTTTTAGAAAAAATGCACTAAAAGTGTACAATGCCACCTCTATATCTGCCAAACTATTGTACTAAGAGTGCTGAAATTTGGTATACATATGTAGTTTGCCATGTAGATTGCAGAAAAACTGTAGAGAACTTTGTTGCAGATCGTTATCATAGTGTTTTTAAGCAAAAACCAACGATTTAAAAAAAATGCTAAAAAATGACCGTATCCACCCCTCCCATAACTTCTAAACAATTTGACTTAGAGAACGAGTTCAAATTTGGTACACAAATGTATTTTCACGTGTAGATTACAGAAAAATGGTAGAGAACATGATTGTAGAAGTTGATCATAGCGTTGTTAAGAAAATAAAATGATTTTTGAGTATTTTTTATGGATATTTGCTAAAATCTCTGGATTTTTCGTTGACAGTGCAATCACCATCACGTTCTCTATAATTTTTATGTATGGGGGTGGTCCATTTGGTATAAAAAATTTATTATATATTATATTTTATATATTATATATATATAATATGTATAATATATTTATATATTTAATAGTATCAAATATATTAAAAATTATTTTGTTTTGTGTACGGAACCCTCGATTTTAGTGCGAGTGTAACTCGAACTTGCCCGATTTTTTGAGTTATAAATACTTTAATGTACCTTTTAATTGGTGTAAACAGATAATTAACTTTTTTAAAAACAAATATTTCTTGTATATAATTTTAACAAATGCAGATTATTCTTCTGTACTGATTAGTGACGCACGCACGCTGGAAAGCGTACGACTATCGCGGTTGGGGCCCGCCTACAAAGCGTACGACTATGGAGGGTCACGACTATCGAGTGTCACAACTATCGAGGGATTACTGTAATATAATTAAACTTCTAATTTAATTTAAAATAAATAAAATTATTTTTATTTCTTAATATAATATAATATAATATAGTTTATCAAAAACATAATATTGAAGATATTAAAATGAAAAATTTTTCTTTTATAATTAAAAATTAGTTAAATTTTATAACATTAATATGTCATATTAAAATTATTAATTTAATCTCAATATTTTTAAAATCAAATTTTATTTAATAAATTAATATTAATTGAAACCAGAAAGAGGTAAATTATTGTTAATAATTATAATAATTTTTTTTTAAATATAAAATCCAATTAATTAATTAATTTCTTTCTTTCTTTCTTTCTTTCTTTCTCTTTCTCTATTTCTATTTCTATTTATTATAAATAATTTATATACATATGAAGTTTAAGTTGAGTAGGGAAATAATTTTTTAAGATTTCTTTTTTTGCCACTTTCAATAGATCTTTAGCTATTCCAGGCGGAAACCTTCCGTTTCCGGAAACGATCTATATTTCTAAAGTTTAAGAGCTCAAATTATAAATTAATTAATATCCTAATATTTCATTAAATTTTAAATAATATAGTCCCCCCCCCCAGTTAAATAAATATTTATTGGGTTATCTATTTTAATATTACTTTTGACATTTTTTCGATTTTTTTCAATTTTTTTCAATTTTTTAAATTTCAATTTACTAAATTTTCATTAATAATTTTTTTTTTCGATTTTTTTTCAATTTTTAACCATTTTTTTCAATTTTTTTAAAATTTTTTTTCAATTTTTAACCATTTTTTTTCCTCAACATACTAAATTTTCATTGATACCTTTTTTTTAATTTTAAACCCAATTTTTTAAATCTTAAATATAAAATATATTTTTTTAAATAAATTATTCTAAATACACTTTCCAGTATAGTTACTTTGTTACTACTTATTTAATTTTAATTACAATTAAATTGACGGGCAATTTGTACATATTTAAAAATTTTAATCAATTTTATTAATTAATAAAATTTACTTTTAAATCCTATTTTTTAAAATTATTTAAAATTTTAATTAATAAATTATAAATTTATTGTAATTCATTAAATCTTAATTACAAACTACATATTGATTTGAATAATTTTTAAATAAAAAATTTTAAAATTATTTTTATAAAAATTTTTTTAAACAAAAATATATAAATTTTAAACAATTAAGTTTATTTTATTGTAAAAAAATCAATTACTCAACAGATTCCCCTGAATAATATATATTTATTTACTCTCCTTTTTACAGGTTCGAGTCTTACATTCTTTCTTAACTTGCTTACAACTCACTTAATCTATATTACAACTGTTTAACTTATATCTACTATTTACATATTTACTCGTCGCTCTTATACTATTTTACTTAACTAACTGCCAAGTGCCTGGGCTTCCGTTTCCTGTTCCTTTTACCATTTCAGGGTTTATCCACCTCATCGCCCACCCTTTTATAAAACTCTATTTTCACTCTTTCCTTAATCAGTCATATTCCACATTCTAATCATAACCATTCACTCATTTCTCTCCATCTACTTCTCATCCGCTCCTGCCAACATCTCCATTCACCCCTAACGCACTTTATTCCTTTTTCTTGCTCTTTTTACCTTCTCCCTTCCTCTTCTAACCTATTTCCAATCCCACTTTGATAACCCCTACTGTATCCTCTTTCACCAGCCATTCCACTCCATCCACCCAAACACTTTCTCTATTCACTTTCACTACCCTTCCGTTTCTTCTTTCCACCCACGCTTTTTGTTCCAGCAGCCATTTTATTCTTCTCTCTCTCCAGGTTCTATCAATATCTATTCTCTCTACACTTCCTTTCAACCTACATTTTAATCTCATTACTTCCATCCTAGCATTCTCATCTTCTAACTCCACAATCCACAATTTCGGTTTATCCACATCCTCACCTCTTACTCCCTTAACGTTCTTAATCCTAACTTTCGCTCCAATTCTTGACAACAGTTTTTCTACCTCCTCTTTGCCTTTTCTCCACTCTACCTTCATCCCTCTAATCACAATATTTCTTTTTCTTTTCTCCTTCTCCATAACTTCTACTCTCATCGATAATTCCCCCATTTTGATTCTTATATCACCATCTGCTTTTTCTCTACTCCTCACCCTTTCTTCTACTCCTTCATTTAATGTTACCCTCTCCCTTTCTACGAGTTCTCTCTTCCACTTCTCTTCACTCTCTATTATATCTTTCTCTAACTCATCCATTCTCTTCCACATATCATCCGCCTCCTTATCCCAACTTGCCTCCCACTGTTCAACCCTTTCTAAAATTGCTTTCACTGCCATTCGTAATCCCTCCATTTGTTTTAACCTCTTTTTCTCCAGTTTCCTAATTTCCTCCATTTCATCCCAGGCTTCATTAAACTGCTCATCATTCTCATTCACTGTTCTTTTGATTAGACTTAGTAAAACTTGACAATCCTTGCATTCAAAACTTTTCTTATCCAATCTATCTATCTTTTATCTTTGTCACTCTCTCGCTCTCTCACTCTCACTCAACACGCTTTTATCCTAACCTCACAATTTTGCCTCCTTTCTCACGTCTTTTTACCATTCATTTCACACTTACTTCCACATACACTTTTTTCATTCAATTCACATCCATTTACACTATACTCACCAATCACTCCACTACCCTCCCTTCACTTAATATTATCAGATTTTCCAAAAAACTATTTCCCCTTCACAAAACGCGTCACCTACTAATCGGTACCGGAAACGGAAGCCAATTCCCCTGAATAATATTAAAGTCCGCCAAATTTATTAATTTAATTATTAAAATTTAATTTATTAATATAAATTTAAATTTAAATAATAGGGTATCTAATCCTAATTTAATTACTAAATCATTTTAAATTATTTTAATAATTATTTTTATAAAACAATTTATTTTTATTAAAATTTTTTATTTTACTAATCAATTTTATTTTTTATATATTTTTTAAATTATAAAACCTTTAATATATTTTTATTAAATTAATTAATTTTATATAATTAAGTTTAACCGCAAAAGCTGGTTATAAAGTTTTACAAAATAAAAATTTCTTTTATTTTTAATAATTCATTAAATATTTTAATTTTTAATTCTTTATTTTCATTCATTATAATTGATAACTTTATTAGACTTTTCCTATACATTTTTAATACCTCTAGACATATATCTTTTTCTATTTCTATATCCTTATCATTATGAATTAGATTTATAATATATGGGTGAATTATTAATTTAACTCACATATTTATTCACCTAACCCCACAAGGTACTCCTTATATCTTAATACCTTTTATAGTTATAATTAAATCTATTAGTAATATTATTTGACCATTAACATTAGCTATTCGTCTTTCAGCAAATATTATTGCTGGACATTTATTAATTACCCTAATAAAACAAACTTCATCATCAATAAATTTAATTAGGTATAATTATATTACTTATTTTATCTCAATCAGCCTTAATAACTCTTGAATTAGCAGTTTCCTTTATTTAAGCCTATTTAAAAGTTATATTTTATATATTGTACCACATTACTTATATAATAATATATTTATAAATTTAAATATACCTATACGTATATAATAATTGCAACAATTTACATTGGTGTATTAAAATAAAATTTATTTCTTTATTTATTTTATTTATTGAAAATGCTTCATAAAGTTGCTTCAAGGACCAACTGATTTTAAAATTTCGCAAATATCTTGATCTCTTAAATAGGTGAAAGATTTATCGTGAGCTTCATTATCTGAAATACCATGTTATGAAAAAAGGTTAAATATAAATTTATTAATGATACTTTACTGTTTCCAAAATAAAACACTAAATATACAAATAGAATATATCATTAACCTACCTAAAAATGATTTTATAGTTTCCGCGCTACAATTCCATATTTCCATTTAGATTAAATGAGGCAGTTGGTGCAGAAACCGCACAAGTCCATTTTTTTCGAAAATCACTTTTTTATGGAAAACTTATCTTTAAATGAAGCTCTACGATCTAGTAAAATATTACATATGTTACTAAACTCTAAACCCTTTAAAATAAATAAACTAATTTTCGTTTCGTACGGAAACAGCACAAGTCCATGATTCCAAGCTGCGCACAAAGATGCGCAGTGGATGAAATAATATTTATTGTGATATTTTTAAAGTGTTTTAGATGTTGTTAAATAATTTATATTAAACAATTTATATTATAAATAAAATGCACTGAAAGCGAGGCAGAAAACAATAATAGTGAATTATGTGATAATTGTTAAGAAAATGTTAGAAAGTGATTTTTAAAAAATATTTATTATTTATAAACTGCTAATAAAAATTATCCAAATTAAAAATTTTTAATAAAAGTTACTAAAAATTTACTAAAACTGTGATACTTCACTTGATTCAATACATTTTCTGTGTTTTCCATGTCATTTTGTGCAGAAACCGCACAAGTCCAAAAGTTAATTTATTTTTTTATACCCTATATTAGTTAAAATATAAATTTGACACTTTAAACTTGCAATGAAATTATTTCAAACAACAATCTTTATTGCACATATCAAAAATAACTCTTAAAGAGAGTAAAACTAAGTACGATATAAGGGTTTGTTTAACTCTTCTAAAATATCGGGGTAAAGTTGGTAGAACTCTCTAGAGAGTCATGTAAACTCTCCATTTTTTAACACTGTAAGACCAACCCCCCATTTTTCTCAGTGTACACGTGAAAATACATTTGTATACCAAATTTGAACTTTCTAAGACAAATAGGTTGGAAGTTAAGTGGGTGGGGCTATGGACATTTTCATCATAAAAAAAAAAGTCCTGATTTTTTGCTAAAACCACTATGATAACAGCCTGTAACAAAGTTCTCTTTAGTCTTTCTGTAATCTACACGTCAAACTACATATGTGTACCAAATTTCAGCACGCTAAATCCAATAGTTTGTCAGATAGACCATTCCCCCCCATGATCTTCCAAACTATTTGACTTAGAGGGCTCAAATTTGGTACACAAATGTCTTGTTATGTGTAGATTACAGGAAAATTATAGAGAAGGTAGTGGCCATAGACGTATCAAGGATATAGCAAGAGCTTTCAGCACAAGTACTTTAAAAACACTCAAAAATCTTGTTATTTCCTTGACAACACTGTGACTAATCCTTCCAATCACGTTCTCTATAATTTTCCTGTAATCTACACGTAAAAATACATATGTGTACCAAATTTGAGCTTTCTAAGTAAAATAATTTGGCGTCTAGGGTGGGGGGGATACGATTTTTGTCTACGGACGCACGAGTCTCGTCATAAGGGTTCCGTTTGTACACTTTCTGTACGGAACCCTAAAAATGATTAAAATCGTCTAAAACTAAGTAACTCGGGAGTTTTTGGGGTCGCTGATTACGATTCGAACATTAGTTTGTAAAAATCCAAAATGACGGAATCAATATGGCGGACAATTTTTGAAAAATTACTTGAAATCGTCTGAAACTTATTACTCGGGGGTTTTTGGGGTCGCTTATTACGAATCTGACATTAGTTTTCGAAAATTCAAAATGGCGGATCAAATATGGCGGACAATTTTTGAAAATTGCTTGAAATCGTCTAAAACTTGTTACTCGGGAGTTTTTGGGTTTGCTGATTACGAATCTGACATTTGTTTTCAAAATTTCAAAATGGCGGATCCAATATAGCGGACGATTTTTGAAAAATTACTTGAAATCGTCTAAAACTTATTACCCGGGGATTTTTGGGGTCGCTCATTACGAATGTGACATTAGTTTTCAAAAAATCAAAATAGCGGATGTTTTTTGGAAAAACTACTTGCTATTCCGAAACTTGTTAGTTGTGGGTTTTTGGGGTCGGTGATTACGATTCGGACATTAGTTTGTAAAAATTCAAAATGTCGGAAGCAATATGGCGGACAATTTTTGAAAAATTACTTGAAATCGTCTGAAACTTGTTACTCGGGGGTTTTTTGGGTCGTTGATTACAAATCTGACATTGGTTTTCAAAAAATCAAAATGACGGAATCAATATGGCGGACAATTTTTGAAAAATTACTTGAAATCGTCTGAAACTTATTACTCGGGGGTTTTTGGGGTCGCTGATTACGAAACTGCTATTATTAAATAAGTGATTAAGCGCGGTCAGAAAACGGTCGCGCTAGAGAGTATAAGTAGCTTGCGAGATGCAGAAAGGCCGCGCTGCGCCGTAACGTATCTTTTGACGTCTAATATCTCAAAAACAAAAAAAACAGCGTTCTAAAATTTGGAATTCTTATAGGAATAAAACTCAGATTTTGAATGCAATACTTTATATTGAAAATAAACAGACCGATTTTCGTAAAATAGCAAATTAGTTATTAATTATAAAAAAGTAGAGTCGAATTGTCAAAATATTAAAAAATAAAATTTACCAGTGAAAAGATTATTAAAAAGTCTTTAAGAAATATATTCGATGAAAAATTTTCCATAACATGTAAAGACAGAAAAAATTTAAAAAAAGAAGATGTTGTCGAGCAAATTTGATCAAATTGACCCCCTTCTATCCCCACTAATATTTCAAAAAAGTTTAAAATTTTTATTAGTTAAATTAGAACTAGCTAAGAGAATGAAGTCTCCAAGTTTTAATTTCTTAAAGGAGATGAATTTTGAGCTTGGGACATTACATGTAAAATACGTCATATGCCTTTACATTTTAACATAAAATCAAGTGCCTAAATGTAAATGCATTTATGTGCCGAACTATACAATTGCCTTCTTCACACACTTGTTAACCCTAAATAAACCCTCTTGAAAAGACATCATATTCATAATTAACTACTACAAAAACCCTCGAATAAAATTTATAAGAAAACTTTTCAAGAAAATGTTCGCTATTTTGCATATATGTCAAAACTGCTGTCAGATTTATAATCAGCGACCCCTAAAACACTCGAATAAAAATGTTTCGGACGATTTCAAGTAATTTTTCAAAAACTGTCCGCCATATTGGTTCCGCCATTTTCAATTTTTACAAACTAATGTCTGAATCGTAATCAGCGACCCCAAAAACCCCTGAATAACAAGTTTCAGCCCATTCCAAATAGCTTTTCCAAAAAACGTCCACCATATTGATTGCGACATTTTGATTTTTTGAAAATTAATGTCAGATTCGTAATCAGCGACCCCAAAAACCCTCGTGTAATAACTTTTAGACGATTTCAAGTAATTTTTCAAAAATTGTTCGCCATATTGGTTCCACCATTTTGAATTTTTACAAACTAATGCCCGAATCGTAATCAGCGACCCCAAAAACCCCCGAATAATAAGTTTCAGACCATTGCAAGTAGTTTTTCCAAAAAATGTCCGCCATATTGATTCCGCTATTTTGAATTTTTAAAAAATAATGTCAGATTCGTAATCAGCGACCCCGAAAACCCCCGGGTAATAAGTTTTAGACGATTTAAAGTAATTTTTCAAAAATCGTCCGCTATATTGGATCCGCCATTTTGAAATTTTGAAAAGAAATGTCAGATTCGTAATCAGCGAACCCAAAAACCCCCGGGTAATAAGTTTTAGACGATTTCAAGCAATTTTAAAAAATTGTCCGCCATATTTGATCCGCCATTTTGAATTTTTAAAAACTAATATCAGATTCGTAATCAGCGACCCCAAAAACCCCCATATACATGATCTTTTGAAAATTCGTTGACTTTTAATTTGTGGCACTCTGAGCACTTTTTCGGAAATACTGTCGGCAGCAAAGGGGTTAAAGACAAATTTTTTTTTATTTTTAAACTTCTAAAGTAATTTAAAACTATAAATAAACATTTTGTACAATAATATAATCTGAAACTGTGGAATATTGTAGCTGTATAGAAAGAAAAAAAATTTTCTTTGGTAAAATTTCATTTTTTCAAAAAAAAATGCTATAATAATAAATTAAAACTACAATTTTTATGGAAAAAATTCTGCATAAAATTACACATTTTTGCCAATTCCCATCCTTTCAGGATATATACGCTAAGCTCTAGCATAGGGGTATTTTGTCATTTTTCAACTTTTCATTAATAACTTTTGAAAACTAAGTCTAACAATGTTCGCTATATTTTTCCTGTAATCTACACGTAAAAATACCTAGGTAAACCAAGTTTTAAACCTCTAGGTCAAATGGTTTGGTAGATAAGGGGAGGGACACGTTTTTTTTAAAAAAAAAATTTTTCTTGGCAACGCTATAACTATCAACTCCAATCATGTTCTCTATATTTTTCCTGTACTCTACTCGCGAAAATACATATGTGTACCAATTTTCAATACTCTAGGTCAAATAGTTTTGGAGATAAGGGGGGAGGGTAAATAGTCACTTTAATGCATTTTTGGAAAAAAATCTGTAACGGAGTTACCTATTAAAATTCATACTTTAGCGGGTGTATGACGTGAGGTTCGGTAATAGCGAAGATATCCGAAAGTTAACCGCGCTTTTATGGGAAATTTGGGGAGAGGTAACTCAAGGAAGGACTTGATTACGAACCTTGGTTTGAATAAGTAACGAGTATCAGAAATATTATTTTAATAATCCAAGTTTGGCTAATTCCATATTATTATTACTAGATAGAAATTGAATTCATCTGAAGGATGTAAGTTGTTATCAGTTACTAAAATATATTAATTAATTGTTGGTACATATATGTATTTATTTTATGTTAAATTGACTTTTTCCCTCATTGATTTCCCCATTCCCAAATATGATTAAGTTTATTTAAAAGTTAATCGGGCATATATTGGCGCCCAACGTGAAATTCCCTTTTTAAAATAGATTAACATAAATAAATAAATAGTGTAAAGTGAAATAAAATGTGTATGCAACGGAAAAATACAAAAAAAAAAGACAAAAATAAATTGTAAAGTAAAAGAAAGAAGTAAAAATTAGAAAATAGAAAAAATAAAAAGTGCAAAAAATAAAGTGTTAATAAATTTTACGAAAACGTGGTCGTGAAAAGAAAGTGAAGAAGATGAAAAGAGATAACGCGAAAGAAAGATAGAATGTGAGGAAAATTAGAATTAAATTAATTAAATGAAGGAATAGTTAAAATTGAAGAAATAAATATAATAAATGGAAAATAAAAGAGAAAGTAGGAAGAAAGTAATTATTTTAATTAAATGTGAAAACGTGATCGCAAGAAAAATTCTCGGAATACGTTGGGTTTTAGTAAACGGTTATAGTGTGACTAAGGTCAGGGAAGTAAACAGAAAAATAAAAGTGAAGTGAAAATTGAGTGAAATTATTTAAATGATTCTTTTTCAAACGGAAAAAGAATTTAACGAAATAAATTGATCAAAAATAAAAGTGAAGTGAAAATTGAGTGAAATTATTTAAATGATTCTTTTTCAAACGGAAAAAGAATTTAACGAAATAAATTGATTAAAAATAAAAATGAAGTGAATGAAAAGTGAGTGGTAATAGAGATTGGAAAAAATTCTCTTTCATTTTGAAATTGAGAATAGAATTAAAAATTTTTATTTTCTTTTTCCCTTTTTTCCCCAGCCCTTTGAAAATTAAAATGTGGTTTTAAAAGAAAACTGATTTAACGGATCGGAGTTAGAATTCTTTCAAACGGAAAGATTATAATTTTTTTAGGATAATAAATTAAGATGTTTAATTAAATGTGAATGATTTAATGTTGTTTATTGTGAATTTATAAAAATGATTTAAATGAAAATGAAATTATAAGGAATTATAGAAAATAATTTTAGATTAATTATTATTAAATAATTTATTTGGTGATGGTTGGTAATGGTGATTAAATAAAATAACGATTAATGGAATTATAGAGAAAATTTTAAAAGGATAATAAAAATTTTAAAGAAAATGTCAGATAAAAGGGTATTACGACCAAGGAATAGAGATGGAAAAAATTTTAAAGAAATAAAGGAAAAAGAGGATAAAATAGAAGTAACAGAATCAGGATCAGAATTAGGATCAGAAAAAGGGGAGGAAAATTTAATAGATTTAGAAAACAAAATAGAGGAAGATCAGGGAAAAGAAAAAGACTTAGACCAGCAATTAAATGTAGAAGAAATGTCGAAAATGGTAGAAAATTTATTAAAAGAGAATAAAGAAAATAAGGAAAGGGAAAAAGATATAGATTTAGAAATACAAAATTTAGGGTTAAAAGAAGAATTAAAACAAGCTCAAGAATTATTGAGGAAAGTGTTAAAACTTATTACACCTGAAAAAATTAAAAGCTTAGAATTAGGTAGAATTAAATCAGATAAAAGATTAGAAGAAAAAATTAGGCGAAAACATCAAGAAGTTACGATTAGAGATTTAGGATCAGAAAATGAATCGGTAGAAGACAGTGAAATTTTTAGTGATTCGGAAATAAATAGTCAGGAATTATCGTTGGCAGGAATACAAATTTTAAGTAAGGAAGAAGGGGAAAAGAAAGAAGGAAATATGGAAGCAATTAAAAAAGTATTTCAAGAAAAAGATAAAAGGTTACGATATAGTCAAGTAGAAAATAGTGATGATCAATTAAATTATTATAGAACGGAAAAATTAGAAGAAGATAATTATAACCAGGGTACATATGAACAAGAATCATTTTTGGGTACAAATGTGAAAATAAATAAAGAAAAATATGATTGGCCAGTGAAGTTTAGAAATGGTAGGAAAGATAGTCCGGCGCAATTCCTGGACGATTTGTTTAGATTCAAAGAGGAGTATAGAATATCGGATAATAATATACTCAGGAATCTAGACGCAGTCCTATTGGAAGAGGCGTTAGAATGGTTTAAAATTTCTAAACAAAGTTGGCAAACGTTAATAGATTTTAAAGTAGATTTTGTTAGAATTTTTCTAAATCAAAAATATTTTGAAGAAATTTCTAACAAAATAAAATCTCACGTACAAAGAGAGAATCAAGATATTCACTCTTTTCTTGTAAGCATAAGAAAGCAATTCATTAAGTTGTTTCCTAGGAAATCGATGGATTGGGAATTAAAAACAGCTTACGAGAATTTGAGGTTAGAATATGGTCTCTATATTAAAAGTAGTGAATTTACGACATTTCAGGAATTGGAGGATTTAGGAAAGGAGTTAGAAATTAAATGGGAAAAATTCAAAAAGAAAGAACATAAAATTAATATTCCAATAGAAGGTCCAAATCAATTAGTACCAAGTAGTGAAATAAGACAGAGATTAGGAAACGAAATAAATTGGAATAATCAAGGGAATGTTCAGAATTTTAATAGAGGAAGAAGTAATTATTTAGGAAGAGGATTTGATAGGGGTAGAGGATATACTAGGGGTTTCCAAAATAGTAGATTTGGAATTAGAAGTTATAGAGGGAATTTTAATTATCCTTTTACATATGAAAATAGACCCAGAATTACTTATCCTCAAGAAAACATTTCAGACGGAAATGTAAGAAATAAAGTAATAATAACAGAGCAATATACATCAAATAAAGGCCCACAGCAGAAATTAGTAAATAATTCACAGAATATTACAAATTTAGAAAAGGAAGAACAGAAAGTATATAGATGTTTTATTTGTAAAAAAGAAGGACATTTTAAGGGAGAATGTCCTATGCTGAAAGATAATGACAATAGGATTCAAAGAACATGTTTTTTATGTAATGAGTTGGGACATTTTAAAAAAGAATGTCCATTATTACTGGGCCAGGGAAACGAATAAAGGGGGTGCTTGGAAAACAAGTATCCCCAATAGAAAAAGGAAAACAAGAGAAATATGATACGATAGGAGTAGAAGAAAGGTTTTTTCTGATAATGAAATTTGAGAAAAATCCGGTTCAAACACTAGTAGATACGGGTGCTACGGGTTCTTACTTAGGGAAAGATTTTTTAAATATATTAGAAATATACGGTAGAGAAATATTACATGGAGAAGTAGGTAGGGGAGAGCGGGGCAATCCGAACCGGCGGGTAATTCGGCTCATTAGCGATTTCACGCCTTAATTAGAATCTAGGAGGGAAAGGTCGCTATAGAATATAGGTCTCAACATTTTAGTAAGGTAAACGAAATTTAGTGTAATTCTATTGATTCAGCCTCGTGTCAGGTAGAGTATTAAGTTTTCATGCGTCGCGCGTACACTTTTTACTTACAAACTTTTACGTTTTTAGTACATTAATTTACGAGCCTAATTTTTTTGGGTAAGTTTTTTTTATGCTCTCAGGTGTGTTCTTTCGATACACCTATGCTATTTTATTTATGGGGCGAAATGTCTGTACCGATCCAACTAAAAAAAAAATTTCCTCCGATTGGGCTAAAACTTGCCCTAAGTTTAGGTCTATGCATGAGTACATTAGCCACCAAGTATTTTGAAAATAAAGCTTAAAATGTGTACTTTGAGTACACCAAGTATGACAAGGTCCTTTTTTTTTGTTTTCGAGATATTAAATAATGAATTTTTAAAAATTAAATAAAAAAAAGTAATAATTTTTTAAAAAAGTAAATTTAGAATTAATATGAATTTTTATTCTAAAGACAATAAAAATTTACATCCAACAAAACCCAAATATATAACATTTTGCATAAAAAGTATTAAATAAAAAAAATTTAAATAATTATTAATAAAAAGTTAATTATGACATTCTTAGCGTCCAAATAAAAAAAATCATAAGGTCAATTCTCTTTTTATTGTATGACTTATTTATTTGTTTATTTATTTATGTGGATGTTTTTTTATTTATATGCTTAAGAAAAATATCAAAAAGTACCTACCTATATTTTTACAATCGCTAGTAAAAAGAAATTAAGGAAAATAGCTATCCGTGTACTTTAAGTAGGATCACAGTTTATATCCCCTTTGTCCACAAAATTGTTTTCGTTTTTTTTTGTCTTTAAGAATATAGTAAAATATTGTAGTACTGCTGTCTTTTTTTTTTATTTCAATTATAGAAGTATTAAAATACTTTTTCTGTTGTAATAAAATAATCTTGTTTTGTCTAATAATGTATCCTTTGCTTAGAATAGTTCAAATTTTGTTGCCTATTTAAAGTAGTATCAAAAGTTGCCACAGGGTGGCCAACGTTTCTATTTCTCACAGTACAGATGCGTATTATATTTTATATAAGAGCTTAATATTCAAGTTTTTTATTCTATAAGGATACGTTTTCAGGTTTGTACAAATTATCTTGGTTTCTTTTTCGTATTATATACTTTTAAAAAACTAATAATATTTTTGTATTGTTGGAATAAGTTTTCTGTCAGATATTAGATCTTTTAAATTCGAGTTTTAAATACATTAAACGCAGGTTTGTGAATCTCTCTTTTTATATCGTTTGCTAACATATAGTGTAAGTAAATTTAATATTTTCTAACAATCGTTTTATTTAATAAAATAGTTTTCATTTGTTTATTGGTATTTTAATCAAACATGGCTCCTAGTAAGCCATTAAAAGTTTGTTATAATAGATGCCTTAATCCCTTTAAAAGAAAAAGCCATCCAAATAGAGCATTACGTCCCGTAGCTGGGAGTGTACAAAGTAGATACTCTTTTCCACCAGGAGCAAAAATTTGCTTGAAATGCAATTTTGATTTAAAAAAAGAGATGAAGACTTCAACAACAGTTGAAAAACCTTCAAGCTCATATATTAAAGCACAGGAAAATGAAGTAAGTGAAATAGATCTTGAAAAACCTGGTGGATTTATTGAAGAATATGATGATCGGACAAAGGATAATGACTTTGTTTTAACTCCAAATAAAATAACTAAGTCTAAATGTTCTGATGACGATTATGAACATCACAAATCGTGTGTAGAAATCTTTGATCAAATTAAGGAAAAATTTGAGAACTCAGACAATTCAGCAGAAAAATTTCAGCTTCTTACACTTTTACCAAAATCTTGGGGTCGTAATAAGATAATGACAGAATTTAACGTTTCCGATAGACATGCAAGAAATGTAAAAGATGTAGTAGCTAAATATGGTATTTTGGCTTTTCCAAAACCAAAAAAAGGAAATCCAATATCGACTGAAACAGTGAATTTAGTTAAAGATTTTTACAATCGTGATGATATCAGTCGCATGATGCCTGGCATGAAGGACTTCATATCTGTCAAAAATGCAGATGGAACTCGTCAACATGTACAAAAAAGGCTTTTATTATGCAATTTAAATGAACTGTATGAGCAATTTAAATCAGAACATAAGAACGTTCAAATAAGTTTATCAAAATTTTCCCAACTTAGGCCTACCCATTGTGTGTTGGCTGGAAGTAGTGGAACACACACTGTTTGTGTTTGCACGTATCACGAAAATGTGAAATTAATGCTAAATGAAATTGATATTGAACATTTAACGAAAGACCATCAATTACAATTAGCTGATTATCATGATTGCATAAAAGCTATAATTTGTCCTATTCCGAGTGCTTCTTGTTACTTAGGAGATTGTGGACTATGTCCAGGTACAAATGTTTTAAGAGAGATTTTAATATTAAAGAGAGATTTAAGAGAGATTTTTGATAAAGATTGTGTTGAAGAGGTAAAATGTGAAATTTGGATGCAGACCGACAGATACAGTTTAAAAACACTCGTACTAAATGTTGATGAATTTACAGAAGATTTATGTGAACGCTTAAATAAGTTGAAAGTACATGATTTTATTGCCAGAGAGCAAGCATCTTTTTATAAAAATCTAAAGGAAAAATTAGTGCCAGGTGAGTTTGTCATTTCATGTGATTTCGCTGAAAATTATGCCTTTATTGTTCAAAACGCTGCCCAAGCTTTTCACTGGAACAACAATCAAGCTACCATCTTTACAGTAGTCATATACTATAAAGTAGAAGATAATTTGTTACATAAAAGCATGGCTATTATTTCGGACAATTTGTCACATGACACTGTGAGTGTATATGAATATCAGACTGTCATCATGAACTATTTGAAAGAAAATTTTGAAGTAAAAAAAGTTTTTTACTTTACAGACGGAGCAAAGCAGCATTTTAAGAATAAATATTCTTTTGCTAATCTTCTAGCTCATACACAAGATTTTGGAGTTCCTGCAGAATGGCATTATCATGCCACTGCCCGTGGTAAAGGTGCTTGTGATGGCGTAGGAGCTAATATAAAAAGAGGAGCTGCTCGTGCAAGTCTCTAAGCCTCTTCAAAAGAACACATTCTTAATGCAGAAAATCTATTTAACTGGGCAAAGAAAAACTGCAAAGAAACTCACATTTTTTTTAAAAGTAAAGAGACTCTTGCTTCAACTACCCAAATGTTGAAATGCAGATTCGATAGTGCAGTAACAATAACTGGTAGTTCTCAATACCATTCTTATATACCACAAGAAGATGGTAGAATTCAACTAAAAAAATTCTCATCTGCGATGGAAAGTGACTTTTTTCCGAAAACGTTGAACAAAACTCCAAGAAAAAGAAGGAAAAATCCAAAAGCAGTCAAATCTAATACAAAGGTTTCAAAAACAACGAAATCAAACAAAACCAATAAAAAAACTAAGTAAAACAAGCTCAATCATTTAAATCTAATTACACATATGGAAAATATTATCATACAACTCATTACACAGTTACAACATAAAATACGAATCATATTTTTAACAAAAGTTAAAATTAACATATTAACACATTTACATATTACACAGCTGTAATGCAGGCATTGAAATAACTCACATGACAGTCTAAACCCTGTAAAATGCAGATAGCAGTACTACAATATTCTACTATATTCTTAAAGACAAAAAAAAACGAAAACAATTTTGTGGACAAAGGGGATATAAACTGTGATCCTACTTAAAGTACACGGATAGCTATTTTCCTTAATTTCTTTTTACTAGCGATTGTAAAAATATAGGTAGGTACTTTTTGATATTTTTCTTAAACATATAAATAAAAAAACATCCACATAAATAAATAAACAAATAAATAAGTCATACAATAAAAAGAGAATTGACCTTATGATTTTTTTTATTTGGACGCTAAGAATGTCATAATTAACTTTTTATTAATAATTATTTAAATTTTTTTTATTTAATACTTTTTATGCAAAATGTTATATATTTGGGTTTTGTTGGATGTAAATTTTTATTGTCTTTAGAATAAAAAATTCATATTAATTCTAAATTTACTTTTTTAAAGAATTATTACTTTTTTTTATTTAATTTTTAAAAATTCATTATTTAATATCTCGAAAACAAAAAAAAGGACCTTTTCATACTTAATGTACTCAAAGTACACATTTTAAGCTTTATTTTCAAAAAATAAAAAATGAAAAAAAAAATGTCGATTTTGAAAAAAAAGGTCAAAAATATTTTTGATTTTAAAAAAAAGGGTCAAATTTTTAATTTTCGAAAAAATTCTTTTTACCGTTTGAAAGAGCAGAAAAAACCCTTTTAAAAGTATATAGGTAAAAAATTTGTGCGATTGACCGTATAAAAGTTACGAGTGATGAAAAACTAGTCCACCCACCATTCATCAAAAACTTGACCCCCCTCCCCACTACACAGTTAATGATGAAATTTAGTAATACTTGGTGGCTAATGTACTCATGCATAGATCTAAACTTAGGGCAAGTTTTAGCCCAATCGAAGGAAATTTTTTTTTTAGTTGGATCGGTACAGAAATTTTGCCCCTTATATGTATCAAATGTGACTTACTTTTGTTTTAAAGTGCCAAAAGCCAGGGTGGGGTAAATGGGCTCTCGCGACGGTTAATCATCTTATCCAAAAATACTTTGTCTTGATCCGCCCCTGCTTAATTATGATAAGAATATGACTACTTTTAATAATTACCAATAATGAGTGTACTAACTTTTTTATTTTTTATAAAAAAATAAAAAAAAGTAAGATCTAATGAATTTTCTTTAATTTTAGGGGACCCAGTCCCCCCCCAAAAATTTTGACCTTGATCCATCACTGCATAATTATAATAAGAATATAGGTACTTTTCATATTTACAAAATAAAGGTTATTGAACTTTTTTATTTTTCGTAAAAAATAAAAGTCGCCGAATTGCCCCACAGGGTGAGCCGAGTTACCTGCCAAATTTTCAGTTTAAGAGTTTGGTATATCTGCATTCAAAATTATCTAGATCTAAAACTATAAAAGATAAATCAAAAAGTCCTTGCAATTTTGAAAGTGCAAATGATAGGCTACTAAATGATATATCCATGTTTGGATTTAAAAAATAATTTCCTAACTTTTTTCCTGTCTGACCAAAAGTGAGCCGAATAGCCCCGGTCTCCCCTAGAGTAAAAGTAGCAAATGGACAATTCATGAAAATAGTTGGAAGAATAATAATTCCAGTTGAAATTGGTCATAAAATATACGAGATTGAATTTAAAATAGTACCAGAGTTAGAAATTAAAGCAGTATTAGGGTTAAATATGATAAGAAAATTAAAAATGACGTTAGATTTTGATGAAGATAATTGGTGGATAAAAGATTTACCAAGAATTAAATATGTTATGGGTACAGTACAAGATAAAGAATTAAAAATTGCCAGCGTAGAGAGGGAAATAAAAATAATAGAAAAAAAGAAATAGGAATACAAACTGGCTGGTCTAGCACAGAAAGGGAAAAGAAAAAGTAAATAATAAAAGAACGAAAGTTAGAGGGAGTTAGAGAGAAACAGATTATAAGGGAAGAAAATATCTTTAAAATGGGAAGTGAAGAGGTTAAAATAAAAGAGATTCCGAAGTTAATGGAAATAAAAGTTAAAAATAGATTTGAAATTTTGAATTCACTGGAAACTTTTGAGAAATCAAACCTAAACGAGGTTGATTTTAAACGAAAGGCTTGCAGGGAATCAAAATTTAAAAAAGTTAGAAATAGGAATGTGAAAGGGAAAGAAAGGAAAGATAAATTAGAGGACAAAGAAAAAATGGTAGATGAAGAAAAGAAGGGAAAAATTAACAGGATAATAAGTAAATTTAGGAAACCATTGAATTGGTCATGGATTAATTTTAAAAATAGGGCAATACTAAACAATAATATGGTAGGAGAAATAATTGAAAAGAAAGAATTAGAACAAAGATCAGAATCGTTATGTGGAATAGTTGAACTTACAGAAAGTGAACAAGAAAAGTTAGATAGATTAGATAAAGAGAAAATGTTAGTTACTAATGGAATTCTTCCAGCCACTAATAAAACTGAACACAAAATTAATGTACAAGGTCATGTTCCATTTAAGCAAAGATATTATCATGTTTCACCTAAAATTAAGGAAGAAATTTGTAAAGAGATTGATCGCATGTTAGACGAAGATATTATTGAGCCCAGTAATAGCGATTGGCCAAATCCAATAGTTATGATAAAGAAACCTAATGGATCTTATAGATTGTGTTTAGATTTTCGTAAGGTAAATGAGATTACGAAAAAAGATCTATATCCGGTTCCTTTGATGGCAGAAATTTTGGATATGCTTAGATCTGCTAAATACATATCTAAAATTGATTTAAAAGCTGCCTATAATCAAATCCCTCTTAGTCTAGAATATCGTGAAATAACTGCCTTTATAGTTCCCGGAAAAGGTATGTTTTAATTTAAGAGAATGCCCTTTGGATTATGCAATGCCCCAGCAACATTTCGAAGGTTGATGGACAAAATTATTACCCCCGATTTAAAACCAAAAGTTTTTTGTTACTTGGATGATATAATCATAGTTTCAGAAACTTTTGAAGAACATTTGTTTTATATTAACCTGGTTCTTGATAGGTTGAAGCAAGCACAATTAACAGTAAATGTAGAAAAATGTGAGTTTGGTTGTGCATAAATTAAATATTTAGGATTTATAGTTAATGAAAAAGGATTACAGGTAGATAATGAGAAAATAAAACCAATTAAAGAATTTCCGGTACCAAAAACAGTAAAACAGTTACAACGTTTTATTGGTTTAGCTTCTTGGTATAGAAGATTTATTCCACACTTTTCAGAAGTAGTAGAACCCTTACAAAAATTATTGAGGAAAAAAGTTGCCTGGAGATGGGGTAAAGATCAAGATGAGGCGATGACTGAAATTGTGAGATTGTTAACGACAGCTTCAATATTAAGTGCACCAAATTTTGAAGTTGAATTTCAGCTAGAAACTGATGCTAGTGATTACGGATTAGGTGCGGTTTTGACTCAAGTAATAGAGAACAAGACTGTGGTAATTGCGTATGCTAGCAAAAATATGAGTGAGGCTGAAAGAAAGTACTCAGTAACAGAAAAAGAATGCCTAGCAGTAGTTTGGGCAATTAAGAAATTTAGACCATATTTAGAAGGGTATAATTTTAAGGTTGTTACAGATCATCGTGCGTTAATGTGGCTTCATAATTTAAAAAATCTAACAGGAAGGTTAGCAAGATGGGCGTTGGAGTTGTTAGAATATGATTATAAAATAATGTATAGGAAAGGGTCATTGCATTTAGTAGCAGATGCACTTTCAAGAATAAATGAACAAGAATATTTTGAAGGTCAATTAGCAGCAATATTAGAACAAGAAAATACAGATAGTTGGTATCAAGTAAAATTTAATTTAGTTGAAAAAAAGCCATATGAAAACGAAAATTGGCGAATTAGAGATAAACAATTGTATTTCTATAGGCCAGATCCTTTTAAATCAGATTTAATGCCAGACATTAATTCATGGAAATTAGTAATCCCAGAGAAGTTAAGAAAACAGGTATTAATAGAGAATCATGATAATACTCAGGCAGGTCATTTAGGGAGAGAGAAAACCTATAGTCGAATTTCTGAACATTATTTTTGGCCAGGTATGTATTCGGATGTAATGAAATATGTTAAGAATTGTGATGTTTGTCAAAGAATAAAAGCAAATAATCAGCCAAAAATGGGTTTAATGGGTAAAAGAATTTTAGAAGAACCATGGACAATGGTAGCTACGGATATTATGGGACCATTTCCTTTATCAAAACATCGTAATAGATATTTATTAGTTTTTGTAGATTTATTTACTAAATGGGTAGAAATAATTCCAATAAAGAAGGCAAATGGCAAGGTAATTGAAATAGAATTTCATAGAAGGGTAATTTGTAGATGGGGAACTCCGAGAGTTTTATTATCCGATAATGGAACTGAATTTGTGAACAAAAAAATTAGGGAACTAGCTAAAAAATTTGGTACTAGACATGTAACAACATCTAAATACTATCCACAAGCGAATCCAACAGAAAGATGTAATAGATCAATTAAAACGGTAATTAAGGCTTATTTAGAAAAGGAACATAATTTATGGGATCAAAATATAGAAGATTTTCAATTTGCACTTAATACAAGTAAACATGCATCTACGAATTTTACGCCAGCTTTTTTAAATTTGAGTAGAGAATTGCAACCTTTACAAACACTTAGAAACGAAATAGAAGACTTCGACGAAGTTGAATTTCAAGAAGTAGATAAGTGGACGGAAAGATTGCGTAAATTACAAATTATAAAAGAAGAAGTTCAGAAAAATTTACATTTGGCAAATGAGAAACAATCTCAAAAATATAATAGAAACAGACGAATAATAGAATTCGAAGTAGGTGATTTAGTGTTAAAAAAAGATAAGACATTATCAAATAAAGGTTTAGGAATAGCGCAAAAACTGAAAAAAGATTTTGAGGGACCATATAAAGTTATTAGACAAATTTCTCCAACAATTTATGAATTGGGAAAAATTAAAGGGAAAACTATAGGTAACTGGAATATTAACGATCTAAGAAAATATTTGGGTGAAAAATAAGAATAATAAATGCTATTAATGGAATGGATAGGATTCAAATTAATAAATTTAGTAGTTAAACTAACAATGATTGTATTGAAGTTAATAATTGTAGTGTCCAAAGGAATGATTGTATTGTCTTGTGAAGTAGAGGGAAGGTTCGTAAAAGTTCTTTATTCTGACGGATATAAAGAAAAGAGGTTATGAAAATTAATTTTTTTTTTCAGAATGGAAACTTATAAGAAAACGTTTGAAAAATGGGTGAAGGAGACGTTGAAATCCGATTTAATAAAGGCTGAGGAAAGAAAGGAGTTTTTGAGAAAGGAAATTGGAAAATTACAAGAAAGAAAGAGAGCAATAACTGAATCACTAATTACTATAAATCAGGAAATAGAGCAAGTAAAAGGCTCAATAGGAGCAATAAAACAGTTACTGTTAGAAGAGGAAGAGAGAGAGGAAGAAAAAAATCAGGAAACCCAACAATATTCACCGGAAAAGGAAAGAGAAATATGGGCAAGGAAAATGGTTTATCGCGTACGAAAACAAATATTAAATGAAAATAATGTGGAAAAGAGGATGCAAGAAGATATGGAATGGGAAGAGAAGAGAGAAAGAGATAGGAAAGAGGTCGAAGAATATTTGAAAGCGTTGAAGATAGAGGAATAAGAAAGTGGAGAAGTCTACATCTTGAGAAAATATAAAAAATAAAAATAAAAAAATAAAATAAAATAAAATAAAATTAATAAATAAAAATATAAAATGTAAAAATATAAAAAAAAAATGACTCAAATATAGAGAAAATTAAAAGTAAAACTATTGTTGTTATTGACTATAACGTAAAAATTTAATATGTTTTGTTTATTATTTTTTTTTTTGGTATGTTGTTATTACTTTGTTTCAGATGGATTCAAATGACGATTGGAGATGCCGATTTTGTAAAAAGAGAATTTGGAAGACATTATATCTATTTCATGACGAATACTGCAAAATTAGAGAAAATCAAGGAAAACTAAGATGGATGGAAAGGACTAAGGATAAAAAACGATATAAACTAAAAAATTGGGATAAAGTCAAGATGAATTTTGAAGAAATACTTAATGTAGCAGTTATGAAGGAAAAAGAAATAGAATTAGAAAGTGATAAAAATAATAATACAGAAATTGTAAAAGAAAGTATGCAAGAGATGAATGTGGAAGAGGAAATTTTAGAGTTAGATACAGATTATGCGGAATTAATAAATCTGTAACACCGTTCCGTTTAGGGGAGGGGGGGTGTAACGGAGTTACCTATTAAAATTCATACTTTAGCGGGTGTATGGCGTGAGGTTCGGTAATAGCGAAGATATCCGAAAGTTAACCGCGCTTTTATGGGAAATTTGGGGAGAGGTAACTCAAGGAAGGACTTGATTACGAACCTTGGTTTGAATAAGTAAACGAGTATCAGAAATATTATTTTAATAATCCAAGTTTAGCTAATTCCATATTATTATTACTAGATAGAAATTGAATTCATCTGAAGGATGTAAGTTGTTATCAGTTACTAAAATATATTAATTAATTGTTGGTACATATATGTATTTATTTTATGTTAAATTGACTGTTTCCCTCATTGATTTCCCCATTCCCAAATATGATTAAGTTTATTTAAAAGTTAATCGGGCATAAGTCTTATTTTCTTGACAACGCTATGAACATCACGTTCAATCATGTTCGCTATATTTTTCCTGTAATCTACACGTTAAAACGTAAACTAATGATTTTGTTTTAATTTTAAATTTCAAAGCATCTAAAAATAATAAAAAACTATTAATAATTTTATGAAAATTGAATTTCAGTTAGCCTGAAATATGTAGTGAACGACTAACATATATTTTTTTTTTATATTCAGTGGTAGACTTTTGGCCAAGTTTTCGGGTCGTCTGGCCTAGAGTTCCTATAAAGCGAGTTAGGACATGTGCCCCCTTCCACTAGCCTGTTGACAAACCGGAGACGGAAGTGACGATATAGTAATTTGTGTGATTGGTTGAAAAGGGCGGGCGAAATTTAAAAATGTTTGTTAAGAAAGCATTTTAAAATCAGCCCGCTCTTTTCAGCCAATAAAAAAACTTTCAATACACTTCCGTCTCCGGTTACGCTAAGCCAATCAAAAGTTGAACCTCACGTGTCCTAAGTCTCTTTATAGGAACTCTAGTCTGGCCCACTGTGGAATAGTGGTTTTTAGAAGTGCTATGGCTTAGTATCACCTTCTCCCTTAATACCAGATTTGACTATGAATCCGTCCATACCTGCTAGTGTATTGACACAGAAATCTATAGAAACGTCATTGCGCTCGTTTATAAAAGAGAAACTAGGCAGATTCAAACAATCAATCAGCAACGAGATTGGTGGATTAACCAAGACTTATCTACAAATTTGAAATCAATTGAGAAGAAGGTTGCTAAATGCATATCAGAAAATTTGGAAACCAAACAACGAGTATCTTCAATTGAACATGATAACAAGAAGATAAATCACAGGATGACTGAATTGGAATCCAAGTTCAAAGAACTAAAGGTCTGCGGAATCGTCAACACTGGTAATGCACATTACATATTAGAAGTAGAATTTAAATACAGGTTAAGAAGGCGCAATAACTTAATAATATACGACATGCATGATTTATCTCCAACAAGCTGTCCTAACTCTCATGAAACTGACTTAAAAAATATAAAAAAATTATTTGCGTCTCTCTTACCTGAAAAAAATTTTCATGAAATAAAAATATGGCGTCTAGGCGCTTTCTCCGATTCACAAATTAGAAGTCGACCAATAAAAGTGACGTTTGCTCATAATCTCTGTCCTAATCAGATTCGAGAGGAATTCCTGAAAGTAAAAAGACATGCGAAACTACCTCAAAAATTCCTATATGTATCATTGACATATGATTGCACGAAACAACAGGAATTATATTACCAACTCATAAAGAAGGATTTTGCACCCGGACAACAACAATCATCTCATTTTTTTGATCTTATTTCTTTTAATGTTTTTCGTAAACATCTTACTGACAGAAAGGGTGGTGGTGTTTTGGTTGCAATAAGTACTAAGTTCAATCTAACTAATATAATTGAACATTTTAATGACTTTAATAATTATACTATGATTGATTTCTTAGGATTACTAATAACTAAAGATACATTGAATTTTTTACTTTTAGCCATTTACATATTACCTGATATTCCAATTACTTTGTTTAAATCATTTTTTCCAGCCTACTTGATTGTCCAGTTATTTACACTAGTAAGGTTATCTTTATTGGTGAATTTAATTGCAATTTACAGGAATTTAATTCTAAGTCTTCAACTTTGAAGAATTTTTTAATATCATTAAATTTAACACAAAGAAACCTGGTACCAAACTACTATCTAAAGTTATTAGATCTTGTTTGTAGAAAAGAGTCATGTTCAATTTCTAAAGCTTTGATACCCATTGTTCCTGAAGATTTACATCATTCAGCTTTATCCATATGTGACGCTCCTCGAGAGAAGGGACCTATCGCTGAAAAAGCAAACTTTTAAGTACTGATGGGCAAAGAGATAGAAGAAAAATCGAGACGCTTAACATGCCGATGTTTGAACATTCATAACAAGAAAACTAATTGCAGGAATCAAATTTTGATTTTTGAAACTCAAGAAACAACTCAAAAACAATCAATTACCATAAAAAAATGAAATCATTAATATTTAATTTCATGGGACGGTCGTTCAAAGAAAATCCAAAAAATGCGATACACTTAGCACGCTTAGTTTTGAAGCATTATAACAAAAAGTGTAATAATTAAAATTTTTTTTAAACATGGAAATGAAAGAACAACTAAAAAATTATCTTTTAGTAAAAAAAATGAAAATTGATTTTTTCCGCGATAGGTCCCTTCTCTCGCGGAGCGTCTGTATATTGTCTTTCTTTCTGCACATAAATTATTTCATTCAAATTTTAAAACTATCCAAGATTCATCACAATTACTGTTTAATTTTAGGAAATCGAATTTATCAAATCTTTATGTTTATTTGTCATCTATTGGTTGGTCAAATCTCAGTTACTATGATAACTCTGATCTTGCTAGTTTAACATTTTTATCAATAATTCATAATGCTTATTTTCAATTTGTACCTACTAAGTCGACTAACTCAGTTCCTAAGCGTCGATATCCTCCATGGTTCGACCAATCAATTTTAAATGACATTAAGATAAAAAATAACCTGTTAAAAAAAAGGTAAACACTAGTCTAATTATTATGATACTCAAATAAAAACATTATCTATCTCAATACACGAGAATATTAAACATAATCATTGTATATATGTTACGGTCATTGTCGATTATAGGCAATGTTATTTATGAATAAAAAAAAGATGATAAATTACGAGAAATGATATATTTATTTTTGCAAAAAAGGCTGCTGTGTCATTTAGATGTGCATTTTTTTATTTTTAAAACATTTGCACTTATTTATTTTTCATATCCTTGAGCACCAAAACACTGTTTTTGGAAGCATCTTCTCTCAGGGATGTTTCTGTTGGAAAAACATCATCTGTCTTAATCAGGTTTGCGTCGCATTAAGATAATTCACTTCTCACGTATTTCTGAGCTATCTAACACGCCCTAACGTGCCCACCTCTGGTGTTCCTCAGGGTTCTGCCATTGGATCACCACTATTTTTTTTTTACGAGGTTTGGCGAATGCATTTACGCACCATAAGGAACACCTTACAATGAATGATGCTAGCATCATTTAGAGAGGGTGCTCCCCGTGTGTGGGACTCGAAACAGAGAAGAGACTACTTGGGAATATAAATATTCCCCCGTAGGTTGACTCTGTTTAATACCCACTAAACCTTCCTCGCTTTATAGGAGTATTTAACACCCAGCGGCACGATTGAGCAAGCAACCTACATCCCCGGGTGTTAACTCCACCCATACCCATAGATCCCTCAGCCCAGTCTCAGATCTCGATCAGCCGGAAAATCGATGGGGGTAAGAACCCCCACCAATCAACGGCGGACTTCGAAGTGATATCAGGTAGCGAATTCTATTCGGTTTTTTTTTTCTACCTTCTTACCTTCCATTGTCTCCAGATTAACCCTGGTTCCTTACCCTTCGTCCATCGATGTCCTTGGTCTTCATTACCTGAGTAATGAAGGATTCAATGTGCTGCCAAGAGTCTACATTTCTCAACATAAGGTCAATCATGTTTTCGGGGGTGACTTCAGTACCCACCACCCGAAACATATCATACCTTTTCTCCTCCCAATATCTGCAAACAAAGAGGGTGTGCTCCGCGGTGTCCACAGAGGCGTCGCAATAGGAGCACGATCCCTCTCTTCTCAATTTAAATCGTTTCAAATACTCGTTAAAACAACCGTGACCCGTTAGTGCCTGTGTTAGGTAATAATTAAATTCTCCGTGTCCTCTTTCTAGCCATTTGGCGAGGTGGGGAATAAGGCGATAAGTCCACCTTCCGGTAGATTTCCCATCCCATCTCACCTGCCACTCTTCGACTAATCTACTCCTCGCGATTCTACGAATCTGGGCCTTTAGTCGCTGTCGGTCCTCCTCCGGGAGCGAGCTTGCCCGATCTTTAGTGACGGAATAGACAAATTGTCTTTCCTTAGCTAATAGATCTATCGGCGGAACGCTCGCTAGGACTTGCACAGCGCTAGTAGGTATAGTCCGGTAGGCTGAGACTATTCTCAGCAATACTATCCTTTGAGCTGAAAGTAGTCTCATAGAGATGGCGTGTTTATCAAGGGCTAATGCCCACACTGGGGCTGCATAAAGCAGTCTCGAGTGTACCACGCTCGCTACTAGTCTTCTTTTGGCTTCCCTGGGACCACCAATGTTAGGCATAAGCCGGGAAATATTTCCCCCACATTGGATGGCTTTAATCGTCGCAGATGTTAAATGTTGGTTGAAGCTAAGCTTCTTATCCAACTCGACGCCCAGGTACTTTATCGTCTGTCTCCATTGCACTTCAGTCCCATCAATCTGAATAGGTGGGGCAACAAAAGATCTCCGGTCTGTGACGAGCAGCGCTTCGGTTTTTTCCAAGGCCATTTCCAAGCCGTTGGCGTCCATCCAGCGCTTGACTCGTCGCAGAGCTTCATTGACCCTTATGCCAAGGATTTCTGTAGTTTGCGCACCACACACGATAATTTTGTCGTCCGCGAAGCCGAATGATTTGGTATCATCAGGTAGTTTCATCCGCAGGGAATCATCATACATGATGTTCCATACAAATGGCCCTACCTTTAATCCTTGGGGGGCTCCACAAGTCATCTCCTCACGAATCTAAAATGTTTTGCCCTCATATTCGATCCACCGATCGCTAAGATAGTTGTCCATCATTCGCAATAGGTAGGTCGGTAACCCTTTCCTCCTCATCGACTCGATGCAGATGTTCCATCGCGCGGAATTGAACGCATTACGTACGTCTATTGCTATTAATGCGCAAAATCCTTTCTTCTTCCCCGTGCCTTCTCTGGCCTTCTTTGCCTCTTCTACCACTGCCGAAATAGCGTCGACAGTGGATCGGCCTTTGCGAAAACCGTACTGGTTTTCTGATAAGTCATTTTCGCCAGACAGAAGACCCTGAAGTCTCTGCAAAACCATACCCTCTAGAAGTTTACCCATTGTGTCTAGAAGACATATGGGTCTATAGGAGGACGTCTTATCCAGAGGCTTATCTCCTTTTCTGAGAAGGACTAACTTCTGCTTTTTCCAGTCCATAAAGAACCTTCCAGCTCTGAGGCAATCGTTCAAAGGGCCAAGGAGGAGTTCCGGATACACATCGATCACCAATTTCAGGATCTCGTTGGGTATACCGTCCCTCCCCGGCGCCTTGCCAGATTTTAACCCTTTTCCCGCAATTCTCAGTTCCTCAAGAGTGAAAAGGTCTTCGCTCCGTACTAGGCAAGAGGAATAGTCCTCCCGAGACCATGGTTCCACATATGGGAATAAGGCTCTTATGATCTGTCGGACCCAATCAGGTTTGTCTAGACCAGGGGTCTGTCGTTTAATAACCAATTTCTTGGTCACAATCTTAAACGCCAGTCCCCATGGGTCGTTTTCGACGTCGCTGATTGAGTCTTTCCAGCACTTTCGTTGACTACGCCTTATTCCTTGCTTAAAGGCTTTTCTGGCTTTATGCCATTTCTCCTTTAGCGAGGTATCCCCTTTTGATCGGGTATATCTCCGTCTCGCTTTGTTGCATTCATCTTTTAAGATAGCCAATTCGTCGTTCCACCAGTATGTTGAGTTCTTCCTGGAATTATCGCGTCTACGTCGAGGCATAGAGTAGTTGCAAGCTGGAATCACTTTACGTCTCGCGGCACGCACCCTCTCCTCAACCGTTTCCGGTTCCCTTATCCAGCCAAGTGCGGAGATCAGCTTGGCTTCTTCCAGGTACTTTCTTGCCTTATCTCGATCGAGCTTACTGATGTTCCATGAGGGGTTCTTACTAAGACTACCGGGTCTTTTACCTCTCACAAGCTCTTCTATCAAGATAACGAACTCAATATACTGGTGATCGCTCAAGGTTGTTTCATCGAGCACCCCCCAGTTCCTGATCTTTCGTGCCAAACTGGGCGAGGCAATTGTAAGATCCAAAATTGATCCCGATTCACCTCGCCGAAATGTAAACTCCTGGCCCCGGTTCACTACGACTAGGTCATTTCTGGCCACCATTTCGCTTATCAAAGTGCCCCTCTTGTTTAAACGGAGTTCGCCCCACTCGGGACATTTACCATTGAAATCTCCCGTTATGAGAGCCCTCCTGCCGAAAGCTTTTATACTTTCTTCAAGAGATTGCACTTCGGCCTCGAAATCTTTAAAGCGATCGTTCGGAGAGAAGTAACAGCTATACATTCGTATGCCTGCCACCTCTATCCAAACGAACCCATTGTCGGTCTCCAGAAAATCACTAACGCTCAGATCCGGGTTGCACACTTGAATCCCAGATCTACATGTTTTGTCCTGGTACCAGACAGAGTGGTCCGGTTTCCTACACTGTTCACTGAAAAACAGTATATCAACGACCCTCTGAATGGCCGTTAAAAACATGAGATCCTTCGCGAGCCTTCCCCTGTTAAGGTTTATCTGAAGACACCTTAGCTTCTTCCTTTTAACTTATTGAGTTCTGCTCTATATATAGGGCAGGACCCGCTTCCTGGACGGTGTTTGACGTCCTTCATTCCTTTGTCAGAGCAAGAGGTGCAGCAGAACTCTGCACTGCACCTCTTGCTCTGATGGTCAGAACCTCCACACCTCCAGCAGGCTTTACTCCTATCCGTACCACTGCAGTTCCTTGTCAGGTGTCCGTAGCCCAGGCACTTAAAGCACCTCTCTACTTCCAACCTGGCCCGGATTCTGCAGTTGATCCAGCCAACCTTCACCTTGCCAGCTTTCAACAAAGCTTCAGAGCATGCTTCATCAAGTTGAAGCACTGACAGCTTGTTTCCAGATCGAAGGGTGAAGAGGCGGCATGACACCTCTAGGTTTGTCCTACCCAACGCCTTCTCCACTGCTTCCACTACCTCTGCCACCTCAGTGCTCTCGTCCAGGTCCCTGATTTCCAAAGACCTTTTAGAGACCACTGTTGTGACCTCACCTTTCTCCTCGAAGGCAGCAGTCAAAGCCCTGCTTAGACACGTTCGGTCCTCCCTTCCCTTGAAGACGAGAAGCAAATCGTTCTTCATCGTCCTCCGGATCGTTAGAACCTCCGTTTTAGTCTCGGCAGGGTTGACCACCGACTTCATGTGCTTCAGGACGTCAGCGAAGGAAACGTTATCCTTCAACGACACCCTGATAGCGTCATTCATTCTCGGCTTCCTTGTTTTGGAGGCCTTTCTTTTAGCCTCCAACTCTGCCTTCTTTTTTGCGGCTTCTGCCTTTTCTGAATTTCTTTTTTCCTTCGCCTTTTTCTTTTTTGTGGCTAGGTCTTCGAGCCATTCTTTGTCGATTTCGACTATTATTTCGTTTAGCCCGCGCTTTACCCCAGCAAGGGATTTTTCAATCCCGCCGTGGGGTTCCTCGGGCTTCTCTTTCTTGGAGGACCTCTCTTCAGGGGTCCTCGAGGCTTCTCTTTTTTCACCTCTTTTCACTCCTTTTCCTTTTGATGCTGGTGTCTCCAACACGTTGGGTTTTGGACGAAGGGGAACCTTCGCCTTTCCCTTTTGTTTGGAGACGCCTCGTAGCTTCTTCAGCATCTCTTCTTTCAGGTCTTTTGACGTCTCTTCAAGACATTTACTGTATTCAACCGCCGTGTTAATGGTGTTCTTAACAGGCTTGGCGTTGTTTTCTAGCCGATTCGTCTGCACGAACAACAGCGCCTTGGTGAGCTCACGGGTGACGAGTACCTGCTGCTCCAAAAGCCGAATGATGCCTTCCCATCCCTCGGCTCTCGGAGGAGCAGTGCTCCCCCCTTTGCTCCTCCCGTTATGTCCTGGGTCTTCGGTTGACATAACCTCCGTCTCCATGCTGTTTACTGCTGCACTAGGCAGCACGTGGGATTGGCTCTCCCCAGAATCCAAGGAGCCAGCGCCGGCCACCGGCGGAAGGACTATCCTCCGAAGAGGTACCTCCCTGGGGTCTATGTTTATCTGCACGTGTTTCCATTTCTGTTTGTTTGGTGTCGTTAGTCAGACCGCACAGACGACCAGTCCGCCGGCCGTCATCCCCGGAACGAGACTTCTCCACTCCGACTTGGTTCATCCAGTTCGGCTGGAGTGTTCGCATCCCTGCCGGTTCCCACCTCTTCCACAATCAGCGGGGATGGTCAGATCTTCTTCTGGAAGTCCGAATTAACAGCCTTCCTCGGAAGTATCTGGTGCACCGGCTACCACATTCATAGCAATTCCCATTACTGGTCATGCTATCCATTCGAGGAAGGAGACGTCTATAGTCTAACCTTCCACATTTGCTCCTTTATCCACCCACTTCGAAGGAGCTACACACTCGCGGAATCGAGTTTATGGCTCGCTTTCCCCGGTGTTGGTTCAAACTCGCGGAATAGGGCTTGCGGCCCACCCTCCCCAGTGAACATGCAGCAACCTCCGGTAAGTAGGACTGCCCATACAAGGAGTCGGCCGTTTATAGGCTACTCTTACTCCTCATTCACTCTTCATTCATTCTTTTGGGACGAACGCGTTTACAGCGTGCCCAATCTTTCCCGGTGCCCAAACTTGCCAGACGACAGGAATCAATAGGTCTCGGAAGGAGCCGAATCAGCTCGTCCAGGAATGGCGGCCGAAGGACAAGCGCCCGGTCGGTCCCTCAAGCCCCCCCACCACGACAAGGTGACACCACGAGGGAGTGGATCACCACTATTTAATATTTATATAAATGATATTGGTGATCAGATTTTATCTGAAATTTTATTGTATTTGGATGACGTCAAAGTGTCTCGAGCAATACACTCAATAAGGTATAATGCTGCATTACAATTAGATTTGAATAACATTATACAATGGTCCTTGAATAACGAAATTTCCTGGAATGTAGCTAAATGTCATGTATTGTCATTTTATCGATCTAATTCACCAATGAATTTCAACTATCAAATAAATGGTAATAATCGTGATAGGGTATTCTCTACATGTGATCTTGGTGTGGTCTTTGATGATAGATTGTCTTTCCGTGATCAAATTACAAAAACCACTTCGTCTGCTTCGAAAGCATTGTGGTTTTTAATTAAATCATCAAAAATATTTTGTAACATTTCGACAATCATAGCGTTATATAATACATTAGTACTATCAAAATTAAGTTATGTTTCTTCTGTTTGGACTCCATGTTTCGATAAAGATGCCCAAGAACTTGAAAAAATTCAAAAAATTAAATAATTAATTAAAATTCAGATTTTTAAAATACTTGGTTTTCAAATAGCATGAAAATGATTCGAAACCAGTATCTGATTACGATACGGTATTATGTCGGCGTTTACATTTTCGCACACTTGCAGAAAATAGAATTTTTACTGCCGTATTAATGTTATTCAAAATATTATCTGATGACATCAATGCTCCACAACTATTATTACAAATACCGTTTAGCAATACACGTACAGTATCTAGAATTAGTCAGCCTTTTTATTTGTACCCTCCACGTCTTGCTGTAGGTGTAGTTGCGCGAATTTTTTTTGCTTGTCGTCGTGTCAATAATATGTTGTTAAAGATCAAGCCTGATCTAGAGAGGTTGTTTTCTTCAAAATCTTGTTTTTTTTCGACACTTGAGTCGTACATTGCAATTAACAATTAATTTTTGAAATGTACTTGCGATGCAACTATTATTATTAAATAATATTTTGTATTACTATATAAATGCATTACCGCCATATCGCCATATCGTCATAATTATGTTTGATTACTTATTTTTTTATGTCAATAATTCAAGTATAATCGAATAAAATTTTGGTTACCCATGTATAGTCCTACTTGGACTGCGGGAGTAATTGTAAATAAATAAATAAAAAAATAAATAAATAAATAAAAAATTTATAATCAAGCTCGAAATTGATGGAACGTAATTAGAAATATGTCTCTTAATTTTTCCAATTGAAGAACATAATTATCAACCCCCAAAAACCACCCCTAAGGACAAATTGCAGAAACATATTCGAACAAAAAACACAAAATCTACAAAAAAATTAAAATTAATCTCGAAATTAATGTAACATAATCAGGAATATGTCCCCTAATTTTTTCAATTGACAAAAATAATTATTAACTTTCAGAAATCACCCCTAAGGACAAATTGCAGAAAATATTTTAAGAAAAAATTATAATCAAGTTCTAAAATGATGGAAGATACTCAGGAATATGACTCCTTATTTTCGCAACTAAAAACAATTATTTACCCCTAGAAACTGACCCTTTAGGAAAACAACAGAAAAATATCTAAACAAAAAACTCAAAGTCTACAAAAAAAAGTATAATCAAGCTTGAAATTGATGGAACACACTTAGAAATATGTCCTCTACTTTTCTTTATTAACAAAAATAATAATGAACCCCCAGAAACCACAATCTAAGGACAAATTGCAGAAAAATATTCGAACAAAAAAACTCAAAATGTACGAAAACATTATAATCAAGTTTTAAAATGATGTAACATACTTAGAAATATGTCAGCTAATTTTCCCAATCGAAAAAAATAATAATCAATTCCAAGAATCCACCCTTCAGGAAAAATGCAGAAAAATATCTGTGCAAATAACTCAATTTCTACCACACATGCACAAAAAACCCATGTTTTTGTTCTTGTTAAGCGGTGCAGAACTCGCAGTTTTGAGGTTAGTTAAAGTCAGAGGTAAAAAAACTTGAAAACAGTGAAAAAAAACTCTCGTCGCGCAGGCGCATTAGCGCCTCAAAACTACGAGTACTGGATCGCTTAACGAGTACAAAACATGAGTTTTTCGTACATATGTGGTAGAAAATAGCATATGGACCTGGGGAGGCAGATGGACTCAAATGTTCTCCGAACATTTATGCTTGGCAAAATAAAACACGGCCTTCCAACCTCTTGATGCATAATATACTAATCAACAAAAAGATTTTGATCAACCTCTAAAATAATAAAACATATTCAGGAATATGTCTTCTAATTTTTCCAATTGACAAAAATAAATATTAACTCCTAAAAACCACCCTAACTAATCTTTTTGTTTCAAACTAATTTTTCCGATTGAATAGCCTATCTAATATTTTAGAATAATTATTAATTACATTAAAAAAAAAATTTATTATTCTGACCCATTATGCTGAATAAAATTATCGTTTGATTATGAAAATACAGACGTTCATTAAATAATAATAACTTTAAACTTCATTATTTTTGTCCTTCCACCAGCTTCCCTCCAAACTCCATTTGCATGTTACTAGTAAAACCATTTTTTTTTTAATATAAAACTGAAATTGCGAGCGCAAACGTTATACGGTGGTCTTGAAGGACCAAAAAATGTGATGAAAATGGATCCAAAATCGGGATGTAGGGTGTGTTTCTAGGTTACTTGTAGGTTCAGAATCTAGAAAATTTAAAATCCTAGCTGCTCCCTTTTTTGAGATATTGATATTTTTGTGTATTTAACCCATTAACGTCCAAAATACAAAATTTGTTTTCTATTTTCAAGCTACGTTATTAGAAACATAGCAGAGAAAGTGTAAGCATATAATTCTGTTTTTAACCAGAAGTGCATAAATGTTGTTCGCTTTAAAGATATGTAAGAAAAAATTGAAAATTTCAAGATCGCGGACCTAATATGGCGTCAAATCCATTGCAAACTTTTAAAGTTCATGCACATATTTTACTAATCTACAAAATGTCACCGGATTCGACTAAATCTTCTTACTTGGGGGTTTTTGCGGTCGCTGATTACGAATTTGAAGTTAGATTTTTAAAATTCAAAATAGCGGATCATATATATGGCGGATGAAAATTTTGAAAATGAATTTATTTGTCTTTCACTTTTTTTACAAACATTAACCGACTCCTAACCACTTGGAGGTAGACAAAATTAAGATTCGACAAAGTAAATTTTACAAGTAACAAAAGGACATTAGTGACACAGCCTTACTAATACTTTGACAAACCCATATAACAGCATTTTAAATAGAAAAACGAAGAAAACATGATAAAATCAATCTGTCACACAACTTCGTAAAGTATATAAAAACATATACAAAAATACTCAATAATAACTTACTTCTCTGCTGATCATAAAAACATTAATGACAAGTAATCAGGATTAATGAATTGTAAATGCAATTTTATTATAACACAATTTAGCTTATTTGGAAGAACATAATGTTAGAACACAGAAATTTGTTCTTGTAATTACAAAACACTACACTGGAAACGCTGCTTCGAAAGTTGGATAACCACACGACACATGTAACAAAAGTAAACAAAAAACATTTTCTTTAATGTATTGTGTCATTCGAACATACAAGTTTTGCCAAATATCTAGTAACGAGTTTGAACTGAATATGACGAAATATACATTTTTCTTGGCCATATTGGATCGGCCATTTTGAATTTTAAAAATCAAACTTTAGTTTCGTAATCAGCGACTCCAAAAACCCGCAGATAACAAATTTGAACTGAATCGGACGAAAATTTAAATTTTCAATTGCCATTTTGGATCCGCCATTTTGAATTTTAAAAATCTAACTTTAGATTCGTAATCAGCGACCCCAAAAACCTCCAAGTAAGAAAATGTAGGGGAATCCTGCAACATTTTGTCGATTAGTAAAATTTTTTATTTTGCCTTACATATCTTTAAAGCGAACAACTTTTATGCACTTTTGGTTGAAAACAGAATTATATGCTTACACTTTCTCTGCTATGTTTCTAATAACGTAGCTTGAAAATAGAAAACAAATTTTGTATTTTGGACAATAATGGGTTAAATATACAAAAATAACAATATCTTAAAAAAGGGAGCAGCTAGGATTTTAAAATTTCTAGATTCTGAACCTACAAGTGACCTAGAAACACACCCTACATCCGGATTTTGGATCCATTTTCATCCCATTTTTTGGTCCTTTAAGACCACCGTGGTTTGCAACTAAAAATGGGAATAGGTTTTTCTGAATTAAGCTATTTTTTGAAAAATTAGTGTTATCTCTAAGAAATAACCTCAAAAGGATGCTCTCTGGGGTCGTGAAACATGGAATAAAATATATTCACTAGCTGATTACAGAAGTAACAAATATGGCATTTATAATTACCTAAAATACTTTAAAATTTTTCAAATTTGAGTTCGCTGCTCTAAACTTCTAAATTTTATACTCCGAAATTAATTTCTCCTTCTGTCTTTAGTAAAAATGAACTCAAACACGTAATTATCCACCACAAAAAAGCCAAGTACAAAGTTTCAAGATTTGCCAAACTTTTTAAAGAAAATTCCTCCGCCATATTGCACACGCCATCTTTAAATTTTAAAAAATTAATGTAACTGAAAACAACATTTGTTAATAATATTTATAAATCATCGTAATCAAGGACTCAAGAAACCTGCAGATACTAAATTACAAGAAAATCCAACAATTTCTAAAAAAAATTCCGCCATATTGTATCTGTTATTTTGAATTTTGTGTAACGAAAGAAGATTTGTTATCAGCGGCTCCAAAAACTCATAGCGAAAAAGTTTTAAGAAAATGGGATAATTTTTTGTAAATTAGTCAGCTATTTTAAATTTCATTAAACTAATGTCAGAATCGTAATCAGTGACCCTAAAAACCCCCAGATATAAAGGTTTAAGAAAATCCGACAATTTTTTATAAATTAGTCCGCTATATTGGATTCGCCATTTAGAATTTCATAAAACTAATGTCAAAATCGTAATCAGCGACCCCAAAAACCCCCAGATTAAAAGTTTTAAGAAAACCTTGCATTTTTTTTATAAATTAGTCTTCCATATTGGATCCGCGATTTTAAATTTCATAAAACTAATATCAGAATCTTAATCAGCGACCCCAAAAACCCTTAGAAAAAATTTTTTTGATTTTTAAAAACTAATATCAGAATCGTAATTAGTGACCTCAAAAACCAGTAGATAAAAAGTTGTAAGAAAATACAATTTTTTAAAAATTATTTCGCCATACTGGATCCGCTTTTTTGAATTTCATAAAATTAATGTCAGAATCGTAATCAGCGTTGCCGACTGTTTTCCCGAAAACATTTTCCCCACACCCTTTTTCCCGACAACATTTATTTCCGACAACTCTTTTTCCCGATAATGATTTCCTGACACCTTTCTTCCCGAATGCATTTTCACGACAATAATTATTTTGCCGACAATAATTATATATAGGTTTGTAAATTATTTGATGATGTGAAGGTTGTTGTTCAGTTGTTCAAATGTCAATTGACATGTTATTTTCTTGATGCAGTCATGTCTTTTGGTTTTGTCTTAAAAATTCTAGTCCACTTTTAAAAATAATTGTGTTAAATGGATAGTTTACTAACGATTATCGATAAAAAATTGCTATTAGACGGTTTTGTCTATCTTTGGTCTCGTGCTCGTAATAATAACACATACTGGGATTGTAATCGTCTTTGAAAAGGTGAATGCATGGCTAGAGCTGCCACAAAATTAAACGGCGAGGAAGTTATTGTTTTGCGAGGACCAAACCAATCTGGGCATACTCATCCACCTAATCGGGAAGAAGATATCTACCATTTATGATTTTTAGCTTTATCTATTTATTGAATTTATTGAGATTTCATAAAAATAAACTTAATAGCTGAAGCTGAGAGAATTACACATTAAGTAAAACGCCTAGCTGAGGAACACCCTGAATAGCCACCCGCTTATATATTACGAACAGAACTCATGAACGTTCCTTCTGGTGTTTTACCTCAACTTCCAGATCGTCCAAATTTAATAAAATCAATGCGAAGTTATCGCAGACGTGACTTACCTCCTAATTCTATTTCGCTCGAAGCATTAGGTGACATTCCAGAAAGATTTGCGCTTACTTTGTCAGTTGAAAAATTTTTAATCTTTGATTCCCAAGTATCAGAAAGAGTTTTAGTTTTTTCAACAAGAAGAAATTTAGAACTTTTGGCAAAAAGTGATGTATGGTTCTTAGATGGGACTTTTAAAGTTTCACCATCAATTTTCACACAAATCTTCACCGTTTAGGGATTAGTTACAAAGAATTCACGATATCCTACTGCTCCTCGTGAGGACGTTGAATTTCCTTCTGTAATTGCCTTCTTGTCTTCTAAAACAACTGGTCAATACACCTCTGTTCTTCGTGCTATTGACTCTGCTGCGAATGAATATAGAATTCAAAATTGTAAACCAAACAGAATTCCTGGAGATTTCGAAAAAGCAATAGAGAATGCATGCAAAAAAGTGTTTCCAGAGATTCTCTACAGTGGTTGCTTTTTTCACTTTTGTCAGTCAGTCTATAGAAAAATTCAAGACTTAGGTTTGCAACAGCAATACAATGATCCAGAAAATCGGGAAATTAAAATTGGATCGCATATGCTTATGGGACTTGCTTTAATTCCAAGAGACGATGTTAAACAGACATTTAATCACTTATCACAAACCTTACCGGAAGAACTATTACCTCTGCTAAATTATTTGGAAGAATATTATATAATTGGACGACCTGGAAGAGGTAGGCATCGCGATGTACCACTGAGATATAACATTTCGATGTGTAACCACTACGAAACAGCTTGCGACGGTTCACACAAAACAAATAACATAAGTGAGGAGTGGCATAAGAGATTTTGATTGCTAGTTGGGAAACTTCACACAGATTTATACTCAACCCTTCATGAAATACAAAAGGAACAGGCTGACACTGAGAAAATGATTGCAGAGTTAAGCTTGGGACGATCGGTGAAAGTTGCTCCAAAGAAAAAATGGATTGATGCAAAAAATAGAATACAATCCATTATTCTCACATGTGATACAATGAAACAGGAGAACAATATTATGAACTTCTTGCGTTCTGTAGCTCATAATATTAGCATTTAATTAATTCATTACATGTCAATAAATTATATTTTAAAGCGACCCCAAAAACCCCCAGATAAAATGTTTTAAGAAAAGCCGACAATTTTTTAGAAATTAGTTCCCCATAATGGATCCGCCATTTTAAATTTTTTAAAACTAATGTTAGAATCGTAATCAGTGTTGTTAAAAACCCCTGAATAAAAAGCTTTAAGAAAATCCAACAATTTTTTATAAATTAGTCAGCCATAAAATACCATAAAAACCTCCAGATAAAAAGTTTTAAGAAAATCCGACAATTTTTTATGGCAATTCACAAAATTCAGGGCACTTCTATTTTCACAATGAATAGTTTATTCTTACTACAAATAAGAAATACGTTACATTTGTTCACCCAGTATAGATACCTACTGGAGTACCATTAAGGAATCCGTCATCAATTGGAGCTTTGAACTTTTAAGAAAAACCGACAATTTTTTATAAATTAGTTCGCCATATTATATCCGCCAATTTTGAATTTTGTGAAACAAAAGTGAGATTTCGTTTTCGGTTGAATCCATTTCAAATCATGAAGGCCGACCAACTTTACGTTGTAGATTTAACTGCCTCTAAAATATGTTATTTTATATGAAAAATAAAAGGACTAGTATTTTTTTATTTTTGATAAAAATTACTTTTAATGAAGTTACGAGTATTTGAATTTTGAAAGGTAAAACTCAAAATGACAGTGAAAAACATTTGTTTCTCTTGTTATTTTTTCCTAATTAATAAATTTATATTTTGTTTTTTGGTTCTCTCAGGTGGTTTTTTCTTCTTCAAAATTCCGTTCAAAATTTTCAAAAAGCTTAAAAATTAACAAAATTACAGATGATTTTCCAAAAATAAATAAAGTCTAGTCGCTATTTGTGAGACGGGTTTTATTTTTGACTTATAAATTGGAAATAGGTAAACGAAATCGTAAATAAAATACACCGTTCAAAAAGTAACTTAAATACGCAACTTTTATTCATAGAAAGTGTAGTGTTCAGATGAACTCGAAAAATTTTATGATCAATTTTTCGAGCACATCTTTTTAGTCAAAAAAAAAGGTGTCCAGTTGTGAGACACTTATAAAAAAATGCTAAAATTTAACAAATTTGGCATGAAACATTATGTTTAATATAAATAACTAAATATATTGATAATACATGTTATTATATACTTAATAAAAATCTAGCTGGCCAAAAGGCAAAAAATTGATGTCTTCAAATAAATTTTTCTTTAATGATTTCATGATCTATTATATCTATTGTAATTGATTTAGAATATTTTAGCCGTTAAACATTTTTTTTATTGATGTATCATGGTCTTAACCGCGTCAGCCTCGCTTATAGTTGATTTTGTCATAAAACTCATATCTTCAATTATTTGCAGCAAGTGGCCATTTCAATTAACATATTTAAATAATGGACATATTAATTTAACAGTTCGTTTTACTGTTTGTAAGATATTTTAAGAAATATTCCTCTAATGTTAAACCTATTATTTAAAAAAAAGCAATGAAGGCAACTATTTACAGTATTTGTACACTACAAAATTCAAGATATCATAAGGTAGAGCTGCCGACAACTGCCGAAAAATTATTTATAGAGAAATGTTCATTAAGACGTTAACTTTCGATGAACATAAAAGATACTTGACACTTTTTGCCACTTTTGGAAATATTTGTCTTCAAATCGGGTGGTACTCGACGTTGTAGTGCGCGAACGGACAGGCCTAGACGCGGCGCACAGTGGTCTGAAACCCGATTCCAAACTATTTAATCAAAAACGTGTTGATAAAATTTCGAACCACTTTGTTTCTAGCAGTTTTTGTGGTAGGCTGATTACGAATCTAAAGTCAGATTTCAAAAATTCAAAATGTCGGATCCAAAATGGCGGACGAAAATGCCAAATTTTTGCCGAAATTTATAAAACTTAGTACACAGGGATTTTCGGGGTCGCTGATTCCGAATCCGTGCACAATTTTCCAAAATTCAAAATAGCGGATCCAATATGGCAAACAAAAATTCAAAATTTCTGCAAAAATTTACGAAACATGGTATATAGGGGTTTTTTGGGTCGCAGATTACGAATCTATACATAATCTTTCAAAATTAAAAATAGCGGATCCAATATGGCGGACATTAATCTTAAAAAATTAGTGTATTTGGATAAAAAATACAATTTAGGGCTTTTTAGATCAGCTATTTTCAACTTTGAAACATTAACTGCAGATTCGTAATCGGCAACCTCATAAAGCCCTAAACCTAAATATTTATTAAAATATACTATTTTATTAAAGGAAATGTCAGCCAGATTGTAACCGCCATTTAAAATTTTTCAAATCTGACTGCAGATTTGTAATCAGCGACCCCAAAAAGCCTTAAATCCTAATTTTCATTCAAAAACACTAATTTTTTTCAAATTAATGTCCGCCATATTGGATCCGCCATTTTTAATTTTGAAAAATTATGTATAGATTCGTAATCTGCGACCCAAATAACCCCTATATACCATGTTTCATAAATTTTGCAGAAATTTTGAATTATTGTCCGCAATATTGTATCCGCCATTTTAAATTTTGGAAAATTTTGCACGGATTCGGAATCAGCGACCCCGAAAACCCCTGTGTACTAAGTTTTATAAATTTCGGCTAAAATTTTGCATTTTCGTCCGCCATATTGGATCCGACATTTTGAATTTTTAAAATCTGACTTAAAATTCGTAATCAGCGACCACAAAAACTGCTAGAAACAAAGTGGTTCGAAATTTTATTAACGCGTTTTTGAGTAAATAGTTTTGTTCGGCTAGAATTGGGTTTCAGACCACTGTGTGGCGGATATTTTTGAAAAGTTTTTAAAAATTTCGCGGATTTGTTTAAAAATGGTTACTCGGGGGTTTTTGGTGGTCGCTGATCACGAATCTAAAGTCAGTTTTCAAAAATTCAAAATGGCGGATCCAATATGGCTGATCATTTCGAAAATTTTTTAAAAAATTTATCGGATTTAATAGAAAATTGTTACTTGGGGGTTTTTGGGGTCGTTGATCATGAATCTGATGTCATTTCTTAAAAACTCAAAATGGCGGATCCAATATGGCGGATATTTTTGATTTTTTTCTTTTTAATTTATCGGATTTGATTGAAAATTGTTACTCAGGGATTTTTGGGGTCGCTGATCATGAATTTGATGTCATTTTTAAAAAATTCAAAATGGCGGATCCAATATAGCGGATATTTTTGAAATTTTTTAAAAAATTTATTGGATTTGATTGAAAATTGTTACTCGGGTATTTTCAGGGTCGCTGATTACGAATCTAAAGTTGTCTTATAATATGAAACATCCAGGATGCACCGCGGGGAGGTTCCTAAGTCCGATTTCGCAACCCATTTTTTATTTTTTTTACATTTTTTAATTTTTTTTTACATTTTTTGAAATTTTTTAATTTCTTTTTTACATTTTTTGAAATTTTAAAATTTTTTAATATTTTTTTAGTATTTTAATTTTGTTTTTAATTTTAGATAGTTATTTATATTTTTGTATTTCAGTGTTTTATTGGCATTTAATTATTTATCAATAAAATTCAACTTTTTGGTCATTAATATCATAAGTTTCTGACGCTTTTCAGTCATTTCAGTCTTCTGTAAAATTTGAACTTTCCATCTTCCGGTTCATGTTTCTTCCAAAGCAATTAACCTTTTTCAAAGTTTTTTTATTTTGTGCAATATAGTTTCCAGATACCAATGAAATACTTTGTCATATTGTTTTCTAATACCTATCAGAGATATGAGTAAAAATGTTAAAAAACATGAGTAGCTATTTGTCTTTCACTTTGGCTTAAATATTTATAAAAATATAGTTGTAGTTCAACTAATGTCTTGTAACGATTTCAAAAGCCTTTGAAATTTCAAACACCATATTAAAACCGCAATTTAAAATTTTTGAAAAAAGATTTCAGATTCGTGATCAGCAACCCCAAAAACCACCGAGAAAAATTTTTCAATCAAATCCCATGAATTTTAAAAAAATCTTCAAACTTATCCGCCATATCAGATGCGATATTTAAAATTTTTAAAAAATGAAATCAAATTTATTATCAGCGACCTCAAAAACACCCGAGTAATAATTTTCAATCAAATCCGATGAATTTTGTAAAAAATTTTCAATATGATCCGTCATATTGGATCCGCCATTTTGAATTTTTGAAAACTGACTTCAGATTCGTCATCAGCGACCCCGAAAACCCCTGAGTAACCAGTTTCAAACAAATCCCTAAAATTTAAAAAAAATTTTTTTTTAAAAATATCCGTGATATTGGATCCGCCATTTTCAATTTTTAAAGAACGATATCAAATTCATGATCAGCAGCCCCAGAAACCCCTGAGTAACAATTTTTAATCAAATCCGATAAATTAAAAAAAAAGTTCAAAAATATCCGCCATATTGGATCCGCCATTTTGAATTTTTAAAAAATGACATCAGATTTATGATCAGCGACCCCAAAAACCCCCGAGTAACGAGTTTCATGACAATCCCATTGATTTGAAATTATTTCATCCGCCATATTGGATTCGCCATTTTGAATTTTTAAAAAATGACATCATATTCATGATCACCGACCCCAAAAACCCCCGAGTAACAATTTTCAATTAAATCCGATAAATTTTTTTAAAAATTTTCAACATGATCCGCCATTTTAAATCCGCCCTTTTTAATTTTTGAAAAACTGACTTCAGATTCGTGATCAGCGACCCCAAAAACCCCCAAGTAATAATTTTCAATTAAATCCGATGAATTTTAAAAAAATCTTTAAAATTATCCGCCTGATTAGATCCGCCATTTTGAATTTTTGAAAACTGACTTCAGATTCGTGATCAGCGACCCCGAAAACCCCCGAGAAACATTTTTCAAACAAATCCGCTAAATTTTTAAAAAAAATTTCAAAAATATCTGCTGTATTGGATCCGCTATTTTGAATTTTTTAAAACTGACTTTAGATTCGTGATCAGCGACCCCGAAAACCCCCGAGTAACCATTTTCAAACAAATCCGCTAAATTTTTAAAAAATTTTTTTTTAAAAATATCCGCCATATTGAATCCGCTATTTTGAATTTTTTAAAAATGACATCATATTCATGATCAGCGACCCCAAAAACCACCAAGTAACAAGTTTTAATCAAATCCGATAAATTTTTTTAAAAATTTTTAAAATGATCCGATATTGGATCCGCCATTTTGAATTTTTGAAAACTGACTCCAGATTCGTGATCAGCGACCCCGAAAACCCCCGCTTAACCATTTCCAAACAAATCCAATAAAATACCAAAAAATTTCAAAAATATCCGCCTTATTGGATCCGCCATTTTGAATTTTAAAAAAATGACATCAGATTCATGATCAGCGACCCCAAAAACCCACAAGTAACAATTTTCAATCAAATCCGATGAATTTTTTAAAAAATTTTCAAAATGATCCGCCATATTGGATCCGCCATTTTGAATTTTTGAAAACTGACTTCAGATTCGTGATCAGCGACCTCGAAAATAGAAATATACCTCGAAAATAATAGAGCTAAAGAGTTGTAACATATTTCTAATTTTGCAAGTTTTCAAGCCTAGTAAAGCCCAGCACTAATTGTAAAGTAAAATCAACAATTATAAAAATTGTTTAAAAGAACTAATTTTGTTTTTTTGTAACTTTTCATCTAATTAATAATATAGAAATTTGTTGAGTTCTGCTTAAAAAATAAAATTTTCAGAATTTATACTTTATTATTGTCGTTTACATTTAATCTTATACTTTCATCCTAAAGACACTAAAACTTTTCGCTATTTAACTTTTCGCTCACTACTATTCGTTAGTTAATTTAATAAATCGTTGTCTCCCTCCGAGTTCGCACTTTTAATATAATCGTAGCATAAGTGTCACTATAAGAAGTTGAATCTACGCGGTTTCCAGTTGCAGGTAACGCGTTGAGCGTTAGCGCAGCAGACGATGCCGTCACCTGTTGCCGGCACCTGCCAGATTGATGCGAGCGACGCATACGAAAGGACTAGTTCCTGATAATTGTTTATCTGTAATATTATCGTAAGCTAGGTTCACTAATAAATTGTTTTGACTTGTGTGAAAATAAGTGGTGGACTAAGTTACCTGCTCCCATAAAAGATTAATATTCCATAATCAATTGCGCCACTAGTTATTGTCGAGAGAGCAGAATTATGCACCAGGCAACTATATCATCACCGGTAAGTTCGTCTCTTTTGATTCCTCCGGCTTTGTTTTTCACCTGGCATTCGACCTCAGTAGACTTGATCGCTTTCTCTGCTTTTTACTCTCTTAAATTTGGATTCCTATAAAAACGTGGTAAGTGTTGTGCGTGTATTGTGTTAACCGGTCGCGAGTCGAACCCCTCTTTTCAATTTTTCTTATTTAAATCATTAACTATCTTTAAAATCTCGCGTAGGTTGTCACATTTATGGCGCCCAACGTTCTTTTTTAGTTTTTTTACTAAAGTTAAGTGGTTTTTGGGCAATTTTTTTAAAAGGAAAATTCCACTTGCTGTTAGCAAAATGGCGTCGCCATGTGGCTTTTTCCCGGCAAGAAAATTGCTTTTCTAAGTGTTCCTAACCTAGAAAAATGGCGATAAATTCGTGCGCGAAACTTTTTATGACTCGTTAAAAATTTCTCTACATTTTTCGTCTCTTTTTTCTTAACAAAACATCCCAAAAGCGCACAATACTTATACACATTAATTGCGTAGAATCTTTGTATTTTTTGAACCTTGCATCAATCTCACGATTCTAATTCCGGATCACTACCTCGCTTAAATTATTGAGAATTACAATTTATAATTCTTTCATGCTTACGAATTAAAAATTATTTTGATGCTTCGAATAAAATAAAATTAACATAATTTCTTCAAAAAATGTAAAATTTTATTTTTAATATTTATGCGAATTTAATGTTTATTTCTTTATTACTATTATTTATGTAAAATTTGGCAGGATTTTTGTAATTATCTTATGATAATTGCCATGGATGACAAAATTATTTGTCAAATTAATTGAATATTAAGTGGCCACATTTTCTTTTCCCTCGCCACAGTGAAACGCCAGATCCATTGTTCGGGTAGCGCAAACATAAACACAGCTGTGTTTACAACGGCACGTTATCTGTTTCTTGCCGGTAAGTCTCAAATTTCAATAAAATTAAAAACTTGAAATATTTCTCGGATTGAGAAAATAAAATTTAATTTCAGCAAATTTATTTCCACAGGAAATTCTTGATTTAAAAATTAAAATTTTATGCTCTTTCTCTCCAACCATAAATTAAATAAATTCTTACGCTTCTCACTTTTTCTCTAGATTAAAATAAAATTTTCATTTCCTGAAAATTATAGAATTAATAATTACGCTTTAAGATAATTTCTTTATCTTTAAATAATATTTTTGTAAGATTTAACAATAATAACATTCATAAATTTTTTTTTCTCATCTAAAATAATTCTTCCAAAATGGAAACAATAAGCTGAAAAATCACATCAAATGAATTAATTAATTAGCTCAATTTAATTAATTAATTAATTGAAATAAATTTAATTAAAAATCAAAATTTTTTATCGTTTTCAAAAAACCAATCAAATTAATTGCGCTCTCGAATTTTTTTTAAATTCGGCTACGCATTATTAGCAAAATTTTTTTACAAAATAATAAATTAATTAATAACCAACCGATTCCTTTTAATTTTTCAAAATGACGAGAAAACATAATAAAAGCAGAGACTCTGAAGAAAACACCTAACAGGGTGGGTTTAAACCAGCGCACTCGCTACCACGGTCGCCCCCATCAGACACCCGATCCCCCCACCAGTAGTCACGACTGCTAGTGAAACGCCTTTCACACAGGAAAAACTAACGGGAAATCCCTGGCAAGGAAATGTTCCCTGCGGGACACAAAACCTCCTCACCACAACGCAAAGCGTTGACTCGGGAACTTCAAGAAAAATTAACAATGCCCTCTCGGACATTCAAAATTTTACTGAGGAACAAAAACAAAATAATTACGATTTTCAAAAACAATAAACGATCTTTTCACCAAACATCTTACGGAAACGCACCATTTAATGAAAACAGTAATTTCCGATAATACCCGGCAGATAGAAGCGCTCAGATTTGAGACCAAACAAAATATAAATTCTTTTAATAATTCAATAGTCTCAGCAATGAACAATTAACTGGTTAATACGAACCAGGAAATTCCGACCCTCACGCGGAAAGTCACGGAACTACAAATGAGGCAAGCCCAATCGCCATGGCATGATTCTCGATAGGAATCCATTGATCACGAGCACATGAGCGACGAGCACTCCATTTAGCTCACCTCGTTACCCTCTACCACTACGGTAACAACTACGAGTGCACAAACGAGCACTGCATGGAGCACGTACACATGGTTTACGACTTTTCGTAATAACTGGACTTCGTGGCCCGAATTTGCAACAAAGTTTTGCAAAACTTTAGGTGACACCAACGACGACCAACAAATTACGAATAAGATTCAACGCGGCATCCAAATGGCAAATGAATCAGGGATCAAATTTGTAATCCGCATAGGCGCACTTTATAATAAATTATATTGTAAAGTATCGGAAAAAAGTCAGCTCGACAAAATCTACTCGGGTCTGCATTCTGATTTGATTGCGCAATTTGATCGAGATACGTTCTCAACCTACGACGAACTAATCGAGAAAATTCGCAAATATCAAGAAAAATTAGAAATTATGCAAAACACCGACAAAATGCGGGAGCAAGACAACAAGAAGCCTCTTGCCTCGCGCAAAAGAAATCAGCTAAATGCGATCGACTCACAATCATCGCAAAATGACTTAACTTCTTCCGAAATGCCCGACAGCGAACTAAAACCGGAATCGAAACCTAATAACAATAAAAACAATAACGGAAAAAAACAAGCAAGCAATGAATCGGAAACCAACCTCAATAAATTAGAAATTTATAAAAGACAAATGGACGTCTTACAAAAAAAATACACGGCACCGATAACAGGAAAGAGAGCACATACGCTCAGGCTGCGCACAGCGCAACCCAGCCCCCCTCTCCTCCGGTAGCCATTCATAGCCCACGCGCCCCCTCCACTTCTGGTTTTCAGCACTCCTCAGGCCCTGCTTCGTCGCAGAAGGGGGGGGAGGAGATAGTGAACCAACTGCGCAGTTCAATCGCGGCCCAGACAACCGCAACTTGGGCAACAGAGGGCGCAATAATGGTTTTAGGAGCGGTAATAACAACCAAAGTGGTAATAACAGAGGCAATTGGAACGGTTAAGGCCGTAACTATAGTAATAATTACAATTACCAACACCAATTCCATGTACCCCCACCAAGTTGCCACATGGATTGCTAGTGCAAGGCAAGCACACCAGCACAGCCATCTTAGCCGCCTCAAGCGCAGCCACCTTAGCTGCCACTAGCGCCACCTACTCAGCACTCGCATCCCTAGCAAAATCCCTACGGTAGCAACTATCACGATCAGCGTCCAAACGCTGGCAACACTGACCAGTCAAAAAACGACAGCAGCGCCAGAAGAGATTAGATCTCCCTGGAGAACTGAAAACAAACTCAATCAAAAATTCAAATACGGCTATCGATTCGAAATACTTAAATCTTAATAAAAACGCTAACACTGACGATCGTGCAATTCCGAGTTGCAGTCATGACACTCATGACTCAACGTGTTTTCCTTAAAATACATCAACGCTTAACCAAGCGTATGCCAGTAGGAACAACACTAGTGACTCCGAAAGCGACTACGACGATGCTTTTTACTTCGAATCCGAGACGGAATACTCAGACTCTGACGAAGAGCCTCCCTCCATACTCGCATGGGAAGTCGTCGTCGACGCAATTTGGCGTTATTGGTTTATAAACGGGTCTAAAGTTCGGCTACCTTTAAAATTCGTGAATGGTACGAAAAATGCACTCAATTCCATGCAATTGATAGAGCTAACGTCCGAACAGCTGAAAACTTTAGACAATTTTATTAATAATAAATTATCAAATTTTACCTCGGGAACCGGTGTAACTGATTTGACTACCCACGTCATCGAATTGACCGATCCGACTCCAATTAAATTAAAGCCATATCGCAGAAGCATCGAAGCTAATGAAATAATAAATGCTCAAATCGATTCTTACTTAGAAAATAAATTTATTGTTCCGAGCAGTGGCCGTTATGCTAGTACCGTCGTGCTTATGTATCGTAAGGATGGCAGACCAAGGGTTTGCATCGATTATCCTCAACTAAATAAAGTAACGAAAACATCTGCATACCCCCTGCCACGCATGGACAGCATATTAGACGCCATATCCGAAGCTAATGTTATTAGCACTATTGACCTTATCGACGCATTCTACCACATACAGGTCGACCCGAAGTCACGTGAATACACTGCCTTCGTCGTCCCCGGTCGTGGACAATTCGAGTGGATCCGAATGCATCTTGACCTCACGAATGCGCCGGACACTTTTCAAGCCTTAACCGATAGGTTGAAAGACAAATTCGTTGGCTATGTTCGAAAAAACAAATTACCCGAACGCTTCATCGACCAAGTCCATGCTTATCTGGACGATTGGATAGTTATATCCAAAACGTTTGAAGAGCACATCTTGCTGCTGGATATTGTATTTACAATATTACAAGACGCAGGTTTATCCATTAACCGAGATAAATCCTACTTCGCCAAATCATCGGTTGAATACTTAGGATTTCTTGTCGATCAAGATGGACTCAAACCGAATCCGAAGCGTATCGAACCAATTTTAGAACGCCCCAGTCCACGTAACCGTAAAGAGTTACGCCAATATAATGGTTCAGTTAACTGATACCATAGAAATTTGCGCAATATAGCGCGAGTACAGGTCCCGCTAAATAAATTAGCCAGTCCCAAAGTACCATGGCTATGGACTGAGGAGCACGAAATTGCGTTTCAGGAAGTCAAGGAGTCGCTAAAAAGCGCACTGACTTTAGTTGCACCCAAGCCAAACTTGCCGTTCATCCTTTATACCGATGCGAGCGATACCGGTCTTGGCGCAATCCTGACGCAAGAAGTCGGAGACAGGGAAAATCTCATCACGTGCTTAAGCAGACCTTTGAGAGGTGCTGAGCTAAACTACACCACCACCGAGAAGGAATGCTTAGCCGTGATTTTTGCCATCAAGAAGTTGCGCTGTTACCTAGAAGCCACTGAGTTTACGGTAATAACTGACCATTTGAGGCTAACCTGGTTACAGGATGTGCAAGACCACAGAGGTAGGCTTGCAAGAGGGGCCTTAGAACTGTCAGCTAACAAAGCGCACATTGTGCACCGAAAAGGTACCACCAATGAGGCACCTGATACGCTGTCACGTCTATATGAGGATTCCCCTCTAGACACATCCTTTCTAGACTTGAACCTTCTCCGTAAAAAGCCTTGGTACGTATCGGTAGTAGAGCGCACAAGATTAAATCCTAAAAGTAACGAACGTTATAAGCTTGAATCCAACGGTAAATTATATTATTACAAACCTAATTTGATTAAAGAGAGTATCGGCGATAACAACGCTTGGAAAAAAGTTTTAAAAGAGAAGGAAATAGTTCCCGAGATATCGAAATACCATGACACTCCTCAGTCTGCTTATCAAAGTATTAATAAGACGTATTACGCAATCCTCAGCCATTATTATTGACCCGGTATGCGTGAAGATGTAAAGCGTTACATCAATAGCTGTGACGTGTGTCTCAGGTGCAAGCCGGATAATTCACCACCTCAAGGCCTGATGTTCCCTTGTAAGTTTGCCGAGCCTTGGGACACGATTTCGCTGGATATAGTAGGCCCTCTTTCGAGATCCAAATTCGGAAAGTGCTACATCCTCGTATGCGAAGACACGTTCACACGCTACATCGAATGATACGCCCTCTCGAAAGCAGACGGTCCTGAGATATCAAAGTGCCTAAACGTATTGGTAAACAAATGGGGAACGCCGAGAATATTTATTACGGACAATAGGACGGAATTTGTCAACTGAGTAATCGCAAAGTTTATGGATAAGGTCGGATCCACGCAGCGCACAACGCCCGTGTACCACCCGCAGTCGAATCCCGTGGAACGCGTAACCCGTAATCTGAAAACGATGATCGCGAGTCTCCTCGGCGACGATCATCGCGAATGGGATATCCTACTGGACGAAATTTAATTTGCGTACAACACCTCAGTCTATTCCTCCCTAGGCGTTACTACTGCATTTCTGAATCTCACTCGTGAACCACGACGAACTGGTAGACCAATAACGGACGTTAACGTCACTGATGACACTATCCCCGATTCTCCGAACGACTGGCTCGAACGCGTAAAGCAACCAGAGCAAAACGTATAATAAAAACCGTAAAAATAACATTACATTTGAAATCGGCGATCTGGTGTTTTACCCTAACAATACTTTATCTAGCGCGGTACGCGGTTTTAGTTCCAAGCTAGCGCCACGTTATAAAGGTCCAGCAGTAATTTCGAAAAAATTGTCACCTATGGTGGTCGTCATTGGCGACATGCATGTCAAAAAGATAGGGAAATACCATATAAGCAGTTTAAAACCTGCAAGGAGAAACCTTAGGCCCCGTATTATGTTGTAATACCCGTTTTCAGATTTCTCGTACCTACGCCATGGCCCAACAAGGAGTTAACCACGCAGCGCCACCTAACGACTTGCCAGAAGTCACAGTGATAAGCTTACCTCTAGGGGACCAGGGCACCGATGCCGCCATCATACGAGTAGCCACTGGACTGGTTGTTGTAGAACGGGCCAGCTTAGAAGTCATTCTGACTGAACGCCAATCTTTCAAGGACCAGCTGGAAAGGGCCAATCAAATAATTGCTGTGCAACGCGAAGAGTTATCTTCGCACCTGGCAAAGCCTGCCTGCAGCACCGACGGAGACTTCAAGTCCCAATTTCAAGCTGTACTTGAATTGACGCAGGAGCGTCGCGAGCTCGCCGATCAGTTAGCAGTATCGACCAAGGAGGCCGCCCATTTCCAGAAGGAATGCACCAGGCTCCAAAAGGACGTGGGCTCCTACGAGGCGGACTACAATGTCTTATTAGAGGATAACCACTACTACGAAGATCTTTACAAGCGCAGAAAGACTCTATTCACCAACAAAATAAAGGAGGTTTATCGTTCTCAAGTAGAGCTGCGTGAACCCAGACTTCGTCCGAAAGCGCCGGAAGGCTGCGTCAACTGCGGCACAGTGGGACACAGCTTCCGGTCTTGTCCAAAGAAGTACTCTGGTGGTTTCTGACAGAATTGTACTTGCGTGGGATTTAATACGCAAGAGTGCCCTTGGCCTTACTACGCCAAAGGAACTAAATCGTTACCAGAATCCCAACGCTGCAAAGTTTGCTGGCGACCGGGCCATCTCCCAGACGCTAATTGTTTCGACTGTCGAAACAGAAAGGTCAAGGAAGAAGTTGCCAAGCCCAATCAACTTGCGTTACTACTGGGTAACCAGAAGACAGCATCGGCCGCAGTCACTATTCAAGCGACCCAAGAAAGCGCTTCAGTTTGAAACAGCCACGGAAACCATCCAACATTTTCAGGATCGCTTCGGATAAACCCTGCCCCCCTAGAAAAGTTATCGCCCTACGACTCAAACGAATGCAACGCAGACTTGTGGCAAAGTTTAACCCAAGCCTACAAATTGGGAGTAGAGGAAGGAGAGAAAGAAGAATCGGAAGAGGCAGACGGAGAAGGAGAAGGAGGACAGGAGTAACTCATTGCCCCCCTTTCGACCTTTCCACCATTTCCATTAGTATTATTACGCGCTTTTGCGCATTAACTTTTCTGATACTACTTTTTTACTTATGTATTGTGCAGTTGCATATCAGAATATGTATTATCTTATTCAATTTTATTTTCATTAATATTATCAGCAATATGCTGAACAGCTAAATGTAGCTACGCCTTTTTGTATTTTTTTTTTCTATCTGCGCTTTAAAGCGCTAAAAAGTAATTATATATGTTTTCTTTAGTTTAATATGAGAATTTACTATACTAAGATTTAGAACAGTGTGATACTCTTCTGTGCCTAGTCACAGGTCGCAGCGGCGACAATCTGTGCCTTGGTGCGCATTATCTAGTTTAGTAACCAAAGTACAAACTCGCGCTATAAGCACGCTACAACTGATGTAAGTTCCATAAAAATGCATATTTGTGCGTATATTTATGACTAATAAATTCTAGTTATTGAAAGTACCGTTTCTTATTACAATTAATTAGGTTTACCAATGTTTTATTACTCATTATTATGCGTAAGCATTACAAAGAGAGAGAAAGCGATCAATGTTTCAGTTGATAGGTTATGATTTATAAATTTTCTTAATTTTATGTTTTCAAAATGGATTCAAATCATATTTTTCTATTACTGCACTTCAGAAAATTTATTATTTTTATTATGATGCTATTATTCTATTTTAACAGTACCATAAACAGGTGAGATTGCCAAAAACTAGATGCCAAAAGGATCGAACTAGATCGAACAGTAACAGCGATCTAGAAGGGGGGAGTGTAACGATCTAAATCGTTATTTAATTTAATAAATCGTTGACTCCCTCTGAGTTCGCTCTTTGAATATAATAGTGGCATAAGTTCCACTATAAGAATTTGGATCTGCGCGGTTTCCAGTTGCAGGTGGCGCGTCGAGCGTTAGCGCAGCAGACGATGCCCTCACCTGTTGCCGGCACCCGCCAGATTGATGCGAGCGACGCATACGAAAGGACTAGTTCCTGATAATTGTTTATCTGTAATATTATCGTAAGCTAGTTTCACTAATAAATTGTTTTGATTGGTGTGAAAATAAGTGGTGGCTTTGTTTTTCATCTGGCATTCGACCTCAGTAGATTTGATCGCATCCTCTGCCTTTTACTCTCTCAAATTTGGATTCCTATAAAAACGTGGTAAGTGATGTGCATGTATTGTGTTAACCGGTCGCGAATCGAACACCTTCTTTCAATTTTTCTTATTTAAATTATTAACTATCTTTAAAATCTCACGTAGGCTGTCACAATTTATTCTTATCTTCCCAAACATAAAAGATTGTAAAATTAATTAAAAGTACCAACTTCCTAGCTTCATTAAATGAATGTTTACAAATAAACAATTTTAATTTGTTTAAACAATCCTTATAACTGTTGATTTTACTTTACAATTAGTACTGTGATTTATTAAGCTTGCAACGTTGCAAAATTAGAAAAAAGTTACAACTCTCTAGCAATGTTAGATGAAAAGTTGCAAATAAGCAATATTAATTTGTTTAAACAAATTAAAAAACACATGCAGTAATTGTTAGAAATTATTTGCATGTAATGTATCAAAATTTTAGTAAAAAATATTGTTAAAAGTGGTAATAAATATTTTTAAACGATTTTTTACGTTTTTTTCATTTTATGGGGTGTTTTTAGGGCACTTTAAAAAATAGTTAATAATAAAAAATTATTTAATAAATTATTGGGTCTTATTATTTGAACTCTCTTGAACAGAAGCAGTATTATCCGATCAAGAAATATTAATTTTCATGGATTTTATATAAATTCTACGAAAAATATTTTTTTCTCATGCATTGTGCATGGGAAACTTTGAGCGCTTTGAGCGACCTCTAAATATTAAAAAAAAACATAAACAAAAAAGGGGGGTAATTTTTTTTCGATATAGAACAATCCGTGGGGGTGAGAACAAAAAATTTTCAACTTTTTGTTTTTTCCATGTATTTTTTGACCACCCTAATGTGTACATATAAATGTAATAAATATGTGTTCAAACAAAACTGACCAATAGCAGATATCCAGAAGAGAATAATATTTGTTTTACTTAAAAGCCCACGTTACATATAAAATTAATATTAATTATAAGGGTGAAGACTTTATCTATCCCGTTTCTAAGTAGATAAATTTAAAATACTTAACCTTGTAGGTCCGAAAAGTTCTGAAAGTCAATATCGACATAACTTGAAAGGAAAAAAACAACTTTCCAGGAGCGCTGCTGAACTCAGAAACAATGAGATTGTCAGTATTAGTGGATTATCAATTCAAGGCAGACCTGTTAATTTAGAAGAAGGTGTTAATTGTCATCAACGTCGTCATGCTTCGATGGCTCAAAGAACACATACTTTTTTTGTTACATTAAAAAGTCGCTGGATTCGCAATAAGAATAAGGAAAGAAGTAAATCAAAAGATTATTTCGTCTGTGAGGATTCCAAAAATATTTGCTCCGAGTCTGATTATGCGGCAGATTACTCTTCTGAACATAGCCGAAGTTCTTCAGCTACACAAAGTCCTGCTAAGCATTACTTACATCAATCAGGTAACTTAGAAACTTTAATATTCATCGGAAAAGATATTAACTCTGATATAGTTGTAACTTTGCTCTCTATTACTCTGAATTAAGAAAATTTCATCTACTTTAATAAGTGTATTGAAAAGAAACGAGTCGATTTGATTACTTAAAGTGATTTGACAGGCTTCAACAACATTTTTGTATTTTTTGTATTTTTATATTCTTAATGTATACCCTTTTTGGATTTTACATTTCTAAACCCCACATATGTTATTCTCAATAATCTCCCATTTTTCCCTTCCCTCCCATTCTCCCATAAACTAACATCCTATCTCCCTTGCGTTTTATAGACTTCTTTTTATTAGAAGTAATGGCATTTGCCTGGCCTCTTTGATCATAGTAGAAAAAAACTACGGAAAACACTCTACTTTGTACAGCCGATGAATTGACAGTCGAGTCGGGATGTATACCTTCGAAGTATCGAATAGTACAAAAGATAAGAAAATCTTAGCTCAGTTTAAAAAAAAGGTAAAAATTCATTAACTTTTAACGGTGATATCACAAATTTTATAAATTTAAAAGTTGAATTCAATTTTTGCGTCAGCGTCTGCAACGAAACTAAGAGAATAGTAATAGTAGTGTAGTAGTAGTAGTAGTAGTCTTCGTCGTAGTTGAATTAAAATCAACTTTTCAAATTCATAAAATTTGTGATATTGTTACATCCGGGTAACAAAAATCTTTTCTTAAATTAGAGGAAATGTGCGTTGATTAAACCTAAATCATAAAATAATAAAATATTAAAGCTAGTGAGTGATTCAGTCCATGCAGAATCTTTTACATTCTTTCTCACGCACATCTTCTCTTAAAAAATAGATCGGCTGCCAAACGGATCTTGTTTCTATGCATAATTCTCGTAAATTTTATTGCAGCTGCAAAAGTATAAAACTTATTTTAAATAATATGCAGTATTGTCGAGTCTCATAGATTGACGAAGTTTATAAAAATCGTAAGAGAAATTGAAGATCTTTTGTTCTCGTTAAGTCCATCTATGAAACTCGATATTAGCGAGAGCAAATAAATTGAAGTAAACTTAAAATAAAAGTAATCTTTGAACTACGAGTAGACTTGAGAATATTCTGAGGCGCCAGCACCGATATCTAACCTCGTGTGCTCATAGGAAAAGTTGCAGTTACATAATATGATACCTTGATAACCAAAACTCTCAGAATCTTCTCGATTCCTAGGATGACCTAATAATCAAGCTTGAAAATATGTGAACTATGATCTAATTTTCTCCCACTAGGGTAGATTTTTGCCTATAAAAGCGAACGTATTTTCATTTTCAATTGTCATTTGATTCGACAATCTAACGTAGTCTACGTTGCTACGAGACGTGATTATACACTGTCTCAAGCTTGGCCCTTCGGTTACTGAAGTTTTAAGGATCGTAAATCTTACATTTTCGAACAGTATAGTTTACTCGTTGTCCTAAATTCGGGCTAGTAAATTCATCGCCAGACTTGTGAGTCAATCTGGTAATTAAAAGTTCAGTTAATCGTCGTAACTAAGTCTAATCTTATAAAGAATTGCAAACGTGACAAGTGTGCTTTTCGGAATTAAGAACTTATTAGTGAGAGAAGTACCAACCGTACTTTAAGAGAGGGACGAAAATCTTACTTTGTCAACAAAAACTAAAATTCGTACATCGTACTACAACAAATGTAAGTAACTCTAAATAATTATGTAAAACGTAGAAAATCTTCTAGTATCATGATCACTCTAATGTTCAATAAACTATAATTACATATATAACATAACATCTTTTTTTTATTCAATTAAATAAAAGGGCAATTATATAAATAAATCAATTAAAGTATTCAAGGATATACGACCCCCGTAGGATCAATAGAAATCAACGTACCCACAATAAAAAAATGAATATTAAATCAGCCTACATTCCTCCAAAAATATTAGAGATAAATAAATAATATATCTAGCCTTCGCTCGGGATGTAACAATATTACCGTTAAAAGTTAATGAATTTTGACCCTTTTTTTTAAACTGGGCTAAAATTTTTTTATCTTTCTATATTTAATGTTTTTATTTTAAAAAATCAATACTTTTATGCAAAATTAAAACACTTTTTCTTAATTTTTATTATTTTCAACAATAATTTATTGATAAATAAACTATGTTAATTCTATCGTGAATAATATAAATAAGTAATGTATACAAATTATTTTAATCATCAAAATGAATGAACGTAGAGCAATGTACTTCAAAATCTTCATGCGTTACTATTAATAAATTTAGTCTGACCCAAAAACCTAATAAGTTTTTAGGTGTTAGATGAAAAAAATTCTAGCTTCAATTTGATGTAAATTTCATCACGGTACTCGATGAAGTAAAATCGACCATTTTTTAGCCTACTTTTTTAGTCTGCCTGACGTTCCTACCAAGATAGAAGTTGGCAGACATATATTTGCGTTCTAGTCGAAGAGGTCTACAAATTAAAAAAAAACAATTAACCCGGAACCACCCTTACCTGTGCTATTAATAATCGCACCTTCTCAGCTCCTACCAGGACGCGCGCAGGCAGACTTACGAATCCTTATCCTATATAAGAAATTACTTAGCTGTTTTCTGTAGACGCTGTGCACGCGAGAGAGACAAATGCATTAGGTAGGTTAAAGATTGAGAGAGACACTAGACATTTCTGTAGACGCAACGTCTACAGGAAAAGTTACAAATGCATTAGGTAGCTTAAAGATGGAGAGAGACACTAGACATTTCTATATCGTTTTGAGCTATTAAATGCTCCAACGCATATACATATATATGCGCATATGCATAAGTGATTGTCATGTCCGAAGTTTATTTTGGAGTAAAATTATAAGGTAAGTGTTAATCTTATAAAATGAAGTAGGTTTGTTAACATGTCAAACATAACCTTGTAGGTTGTTTATTTTGTAAATGTAGGTGATAGGGCCTCAAGATGGATATTTCGTATAAAATTTTTGTTCAAGGTGACAGCGCCTTGTGTTTTCTATCAATTTTGTTGATTGTATAGACGAAGATTTTGATGCACATTTGAAGAAAAACAAAAAGTTTGTTTTTCTTCTACACATATTAGATGATTTTTTGTCTAAAAAAGTATAGTTGCAGTTTTTTCTTAAGTTGGTAACGTTATTCAAATTTGTGAATTAGAATAAGTACTTAAGGTTATAATATTATTTGCTTATCGTATAATAATATTCTAATATGATTTTACTAATATTGTGTTTAAACACAAATTTTTACTAGGGCTCAAAAAATGGTGTCATCTACCCCAAGATGGAATTTTTTTTATTTTCCACCATAAAATGTGATATCGTCGTACACTACAAAGTTCACGTCTGCTTTCCCCAACAGGCAACTTAAACTGTACAGTTTCTTATGATATTATTATGTGTAACAATGTGCACTAGCACTATTCGTGTCGGACATGTTAAAGTTAACATTTTTGCATGCTCAACATATTGTTTCACATGCGCAGTAGTGTCGTTGTACGCACATTTGGACAGTGGTAGTGATTTAGACAGTACCACTGTCTAAATGTGAGCACTACGACACCTTTTCATTTTTTTTTTTAATTTCATAGCAAAATAAAATTTCATTGTTTGCCATGTGCAATATGTTGTATGTGCAATTTACTTTTAAAAATTGTATGTTTTACACTATGTATGTAACTTTTTTGTTAACGTGTTATAACGTGGCAGATTGATTCTGACATTTGGTTGGAAAACCGTTTACTAAAAATGTTTATTTTTGTTATTTTTATCACAATATGCCGTCCAACACCTGGTGAGGTGGTCCAAAGAAGGTTGCCAGTGTCGCGCCAGTTTTCGCCAGGAGCGCGACCAAGGGCTGTACAACGAGGGCGTTGAGCGGATGAGATTCCCGCTCTTCGAGACTCTCTTGGCGAAAAACAAAGGGGCCAAATCACACAGCAAAGGACATCTACCGCAATCAAAAATAAGTTTGATTGCTAATCACAGATTAGAAGGAAGGATGACTCAAGGGGAAAGAAGGGGGAAGACACATGACGAGCCCCCAAATTATCGCCACCATCTTCATTCCTGGTTGTGCCTTCGTCTTGAGTGGTTGTGGAATTAAGTCCACGCAGTTTTATTCGTTTAAGTTTTAACCGCCTTGATGGCGGACTTTTATAAAAAGTATTATTTGTAAAATTAGTGTTGAGAGTTATTGGTGATTGCCACGGCGAGTCGTCGATCCAATGGTAAGCGGCTCGCTATTATTTTACTTGTAAAAAGAATTCTGCCGTCCTGATGAAGAAAGTCGGTACTTGCATTATGCAAGTACCTACTTGTCAGGACGGCAGAATTGGAATTGCCATATGCTTCTGCCCGACTCAGGTCGGATTGTATTAATTTCAAACTAATTTATAAAGTAAACTTTTTCCTTACTAAACGATCTCGAGATGAGTAGTGAATGTTCGAGTATTAAAGTAACCTCCCTCTGAGGAATTTACAATTATTATTTGTTAATTTAATGGACTATTTTGTAAATCATTCTCTTAAATTCCTTCAATGTTGCTTTTAATAAAGATTATTTATAAAGATGAATTTTATCAATTTCTCCGAGTCAAGGTAAGAAGATGGTTCAGTCAATAAATAAAAACATCTTTTGTTTTGACGTTTCGACTACTATGTAGTCCTCTTCAGAACTGTAATATTTATTTATATAAGATTAACATTTCATTAATATTGAGAATAATAACGGATGTACAAATACGCTAGTTCTTTTTTTGAAAAAAATTTTACAATATTTTGATGCAAGTACTTACATTTAAAAAATCTGTAGTGGTTTTTTTCTAACACACAATTATCATTGGTTATTCAATTTCGTCATTTTTTTAAAACTATATTTGTATATTTATTCCTTAATTTTTTTAAAAATAAAGAGATAAATTTGTAACAAATTTTTTTTTCATATTTCATAGGTCTTACTTGTAAAAATGTTAATATTTAACTGAAGGTTCAATTATAAGTTTTTGTTTATATTTACTAAGTGGTACGAGGAGAACGGGAAGAATTTAATTTTAATTAATGAAACAATTTTCTGTTAATTTTTAAATTTTATTTGTCGTATTATAGAGTCATATTGTCTGTTAAAAGTTAAAATACCTTCTTTTCTGTTGATAGCGTTTTTTTGTAATTTAATATGTATCATTTCAGAAACAAGACGTTTTTTTCAGAAGGTTCTTTATCTAATATTGTTACGTTTTGCCAATCAAATTCATGTTTCGTTTTGTCTTTATTGTTTTTTGATTTTTTATGTTCTACCATTACCGAGTTTTTCTTCCCTTTGTGTTCATTAATTCTTTTAAATAAATTTCTTTTTGTTTGTCCCACGTAAGTTGCCGGGCAATCTTTGCAATTTATTTTGTATACTGTATTGGTTATGTAACTTTTACTGGTTTAGTATTTTATCTTTTTTACCAAATAATTGAGGTTATTTTTTATTGTTGGTATTGTGTGAATATTAAGTTTTTTAAAGGTGTGCGAGAGTTTTTCATACAAATTATCAATATATGGTAATTTTAACTTTGGTGTTAATCTATAAATATTTTGATTGTTTCTATTGTTGTTTGTATTTTTCTTAATTGTTATTAATCTTTTTTTAATATATTTTTGTGTTAAATTCATAGGATAGTCATTATTGTATAAAATGTTTTCTATAATCTTTAAGTTATTATTATGAAACTTTTGTCTGATAGAGTTATTGCTCTATCAACTAAATTATAAATCATTGCTATTTTTTGTGATAGGGGGTGTTTTGAATTAAAATTTAGTATTCGTCCGGAAATATTTTTACATATCGTTTTGTGATGCTATTTTTTATTAATTGTTTATCAATATTCGTATATAAAGATGTGACGTCTAAACTGATTAACATATGGTCTTCTGGTATATCATAAATTAGTTAATTAATGATATATCATTAATTAGAAATGACGACAAACTGATTACAAATTGGTACACAAAACCTACTTTTTTCGGACGAATACTAAATTTTAATTCAAAACACCCCCTATCACAAAAAATAGCAATGATTGATAATTTAGTTGATAGAGCAATAACTCTATCAGACAAAAAGTTTCATAATAATAACTTAAAGATTATAAAAAACATTTTATACAATAATGACTATCCTATGAATTTAACACAAAAATCTATTAAAAAAAGATTAATAACAATTAAGAAAAATACAAACAATAATAGAAACAATCAAAATATTTATAGATTAACACCAAAGTTAAAATTACCATATATTGATAATTTTTATGAATAACTCTCGCACACCTTTAAAAAACTTAATATTCACACAATACCAACAATAAAAAATAACCTCAATTATTTGGTAAAAAAGATAAAAGACAAAAAAAGTAAAAGTTACATAACCAATACAGTATACAAAATAAATTGCAAAGGTCGCCCGGCAACTTACGTGGGACAAACAAAAAAAAATTTATTTAAAAGAATTAATGAACACAAAGAGAAGAAAAACTCGGTAATGGTAGAACATAAAAAATCAAAAAACAATAAAGACAAAACGAAACATGAATTTGATTGGCAAAACGTAACAATATTAGATAAAGAACCTTCTGAAAAAAAACGTCTTGTTTCTGAAATGATACATATTAAATTACATAAAAACGCTATGAACAGAAAAGAAGATATTTTAACTTTCAACAGACAATATGACTCTATAATACGACAAATAAAATTTAAAAATTAACAGAAAATTGTTTCATCAATTAAAATTAAATTCTTCCCGTTCTCCTCGTACCACTTAGTAAATATAAACAAAAACTTATAATTGAACCTTCAGTTAAATATTGACAATTTTACAAGTAAGACCTATGAAATATGAAAAAAAATTTGTGACAAATTTATCTCTTTATTTTTAAAAAAATTAAGGAATAAATATACAAATATAGTTTTAAAAAAATGACGAAATTGAATAACCAATGATAATTGTGTGTTAGAAAAAAACCACTACAGATTTTTTAAATGTAAGTACTTGCATCAAAATATTGTAAAATTTTTTTCAAAAAAAGAACTGGCGTATTTGTACATCCGTTATTATTCTCAATATAAATGAAATGTTAATCTTATATAAATAAATATTACAGTTCTGAAGAGGACTACATAGTAGTCGAAACGTCAAAACAAAAGATGTTTTTATTTATTGACTGAACCATCTTTTTACCTTGACTCGGAGAAATTGATAAAATTTATCTATATTTAAAATACACTGAGTGATAGATTCATATTAATATATATATATATTTTATTAAAATTATATATATATTCTATAATTAAAGATTATTTATATTATTTTATAATTAAAAGCAAAGAGTTAATTTATTTCGAGCCCGTATTTTGTTTTCCTTCAAGAGGGCAAGAAGTTTTCCAGGAAGCATGGCAGAATTTCGGAGAATTCGTTCGTTCCTCGACTCACACCCCTCTCCGCACCAGATTAGCTAGCTGGTGGTGCTTTTGAGGCTCAATTTGTATTATTGATTAATTTGTGTCGGTAATGATCAAATCTTTTTGATCATTGCCTGGCGCACTCGAGAAAAACGAGTAAAGTCGTAGATTTGGAAAATTATGAGCCTTCCCAGGTAAAAGCATCGAGACACGTTTAAAGGCAAAAATTATAACGAGGTTTTATTTTGAGAAAACCAATTTTGGGATGTTTATTAATTAATTAATTAAAAAGTGAAAAATCTCGTTATAGTGTTTTTTATGTCATTTCGCTTGGACATAGTTGAACTGTCATTTATCTTCAAAATTTGAACAACTGCGCATGTCTAGAGTTTAAATAAAACTACTGCGCATGCGTAACTACTTTAGGGAGCCATTGCGCAGGTGCAGAGTTAATAGAAAGCTGTGCGAATATGTTTTTATAGTTGAATATTATCGATTTGCTTTTTATTAGGTTTCTTGAAATATATATTTCTGCAATTTTTAAATAATTACTTTTTAAATTGTAAACTGTATATTGTAGTAATTTTTTTAGTTACATGTATTTACATACATTTAACTTAATATAAGTAGCTGTATTATGTTTGTTGAAAAAATGGGGATTACCCAATACTTATTTGTTGGTGATATTGGCAATTAATTTTAAAATATTTACGCCAGATGTTGTTGATCGTTACATTTCAGCTAAGTTACCTGACAATTTAAGGTTAACTTACCAAAAGAAGTTGACCGGAAATAACCTAGATATTGGATAGGCACTTGACTATTCCAGAGAAGTTGATTTTAACATTTTTAGGTTAACTTCCAGGAGGAAGTTGTCCGGAAATGATCTGGATATCGGTTGAATACTTGGATACTTCAGAGAACTCGATTTTCACATTTTGAGGTTAAATTCCCTGAAGAAGTTGACCGGAAATGACCTGGACATCTATCGGGCACTTAGGTACTTTAGAGAAATCGATTTTCACAATTTGAGGTTAACTTCCAGGTAGAAGGACTGAAGCCCCAACTAGGGTCTGTTTCATGATAGAACGAATATTTGGTATCAAAAATTGCGATACATTAGAAACTTTTATGCACTTCTTTTGAAAAAAATGGGTAAACTTATTAGAAAAACAGACGTCACGTATTTCCTAATAATCTTATATAATTATAGGATTTATTATTTACAGCTTAAAATTTGATTCACTCATCGCATTGTCCCTTTAAAACCGAAAATAGCATGGTCTTTTATTATTGTAAATAAAGACATTACTAATAACTTTTTTTTTATAGATCCAATGCGACTTTGTTGGGAAGGAATTAAGCAATAATTAATTGGTTCTTTAAATTTTTTCCATAACTTTTTTGTATGAAATCAGCTTTTGAAGTCGACATTTTCAAAGTTGGACAAAAATGAAGTATATTTTGTTCTATTTCAAAGCCTGTGCGGAACAATTTTTTTTTTTGAAAAACGACCTTCCGTATACTTTTGTATATTCGGTAATTATTTAGAATCGCGGCTTTTGCGAATTTTTAAGTTTTTGATCGGGACCAATCCTAAGTGGAGTATTTTAGCACCAATGCAAATAATCCGGTGGGGGAGGTTAAAAAAGTTTACCTGCTTTTTTTATTTTCACAAAAAACTTCAATTTTTTAACTGCACTAAGACAGGCAGTTACGCATCCTTTTAAAAGTGATCACTTACGTAAGGGTGAAGACCCATGCGAAGGAGTAAATTATAAGAGGAATAGAATAGACCAATCAGAAAAAATTTTCCATTGTGACTAATTATCTGATTGGTCTATTGTAATCCACTGATACCCTACTCCGTCGTATGGAACTTCACCCTAAGGCCAGAGTTGTGTAGTGACAGAGCACTGGTGGCAACTGACCGGTGACCGTCATAAGCCTAAAGCACAACGAATCGTAATCGCTAATCCTTAATCGTAATAATGAGAGAAAGCAGGACAGAGATATATGTCTGTCCTACTTCCTCTCATTCTTACGATTAAGGATTAGCGATTACGATTCATTGTGCGTTAGGCTATAGAACCGAAATAATATAACAATAATTATTATCAAAAAATACAGTGTTCCTATCGACCAGCTTGAAAAAAAGAGAGAGTGAGGGGGACAAGCTAGGAGGGGGTTGGGGTGCCACTAATACGTGAAGTCGGCGTATTTTATATCAGTCTGTTTAGTGGCACCCCAACCCCCCCCCCTAGGACTGTCCTCCTCACTTTCTCTTTTTCTCAAGCTGGCCGATAGGAACACATTCCGCACGGCCTTCGGACGTAATACAGTAATTACTGTATTTTTTGACAATAATTATTGTTATATTATTTCGGTTCTGTGACGGTCACCGGTCACTTGAGGTCAGGTGAAGACTGCCCACCTCTGTATATCACTACAGTCTCCTATACAACCCTGAGCATTTTTACACCTGTAAAAATAATAGTAAAGGTGTAAATATTTATTAAACCAATAATATAAAACTGATATTAAAATGTTTAAAGTGATTCTAAACCGCGATTCTAAATAATTACCGTATATTCTGTTTCCATTTTTTTCTAGCAACTTTTTGACAGATATATTAAAAGTGAAAATCGGACTGTTTAGAGAGCCTTAAATGTTCTCGCGGACAAAAGATTTCCTTAAGAGCAGATATTTTATTTTTTGTTTTGACATTAATTCCAAACGTTCGATTTCTTTTACACTCCCGGTAACAAGCCTTGCATTAGTGAGTATTAAAGTTTCCAGGCTTAATGCCAAATTTAAAGCAATTCAATATTATTTAATCCCTGATTGTGCCAAGTACTTTTAATACCTGAAAGTGAGAATAGTTTGTTGTGAATTTAATGCATTTTAATTCTAAATGAAAAGACGCCATTTTGCAGAAATATATTTCATTGCTTTTTTATGCCGTTTTAAAGTAATAAATGTAGCTCATTTTATTACTTTTAAATAACTGCATGAATATGGATATTTTAATATGATTTATGTAAAATATTAATAATTAAACAATTAGCTTTAATACGATTGAATTTTGAAAGCTCCATACGAAATTTTAATGCACTCTAATAGTGTTTTTTTGCATTTAAGAAAGCGATCGAACCTGATGTGAACAAAAATGCTTTTACCTGATTTCAATTTGACGTTTCTCGATCGTAAAAGACAATATAAATTAGCAACTTTCGATTAATTAGAAATAATAGAGTCGCACAAGTGGGGTAACTGAATGTTATTGATGTAGCAATAAGATAAATATTATGTCTTAAAAATTATTTTTGAAACTTGAAAAAATAATTAACTCTTTTTTAAAACAAAAAAATTATAATTATAGTTATTTGGAAAATAATTTTTAAATTTATGTGTTTACAATTAATATTAAAAGTTATTGAATTTGTTATTAACCTTAGCATCTGAGTTAATTAATTGTCTGTTACGAGACATACACCTACCCGTAAATTGTAACTAACGTATTTGCAACGATCTGCGAGTGCGTTAATCGCCTTATGGATGCAGCTCAGAACTAAAGAGTGAGCGTTCACGAGTTCAAGTCTCATAGCTTCGGCTTTTTTTTAATTTTTAAGTAAATGATTAAAATTCATTAAACTGAAACTGATTTAATTCGTTTTCATTGCATTAAAATGTCTGATACAATCAAGGATAAAATTGTATTAAACAATTGAATACTTTTTAATGAAAGCCTTCTTACCGGGCTGCGTCTGACTCGTGCAATGTCACAACAGACCTGTCATTGCACACAAGAAATAATTATTTATACTTTTATACAAGTTTAAATGTATACAATTTGTTTATGAAACAAAGATAAGAAGAAAAAGCACGTTGCATGTTGAATAATTAATAAGTGTATTTTGTTCATTTTCAAATTGCTCTGTAAATCTAAATTAGTGGTTTTCTATTTATTTTGTCGTTTTACTTTCGAAGTGGTTAAATAAGTACTCAATTCCCTTCTATGTTTCAAATTTTATTCTTACAACTTTGAAACACTTAGACAATTCGTTTACATGAAGAGGAAGAGTCACTTCTTCTATCCGGGTCCTCAATTTTTCTTCAAAGAAAAATTGATCGACTTTGATTTTGATCAAAGTTTTGGTGCTATACCCTCCTTTTCATTGTGCTTCTGTAAACTGTTCTGAAAGTAATAGTTTTAGGTTAGGAATGAATAGGTTAACGTCACACTATTTGCTTTTTACATTTCTCTAATGAAATAGTACAGAGGCGCGCATCGCGCGCCCTTTCTTGTTCTAGTATAAAATAGAATTCAGAACAATAGTGATCTAATTATTACAACCCTATTCGCGTTACATTATACTTTATAAGCTGCCCTTCATCTATTCATATGTTAAAATGACATTATGAAATGGCGCGCGTAGCACGCAGTTTTTGTTCTAGTAGTACAATAATAAACCTATCTCCATTCGTAATTTCATTTGTAAATTACGTAAAAAATGTAATTTACGTAAAAAACTTGTAAAAAATGTAAAAAAATATGGCGAATAATTGTTTCTTAACTTTTATAGCTGTACATAGTCCTATTTCCTTTTTTTTGGTACAAAGGAGAGTTTTTACCACCAAAAGTTCATTGGTCTTTCATTTTTTGGTATTTTTAAAATAGTTCTCACAAACCGGAAATTATAAAATAAGGTACCGTAAAACAGGCTTACTTCGCTCATGTAAGGTAACTTCGCTCAGTGGAAACTTATTTTTTCAAAATTTATTTATTGTTATTTCTAGGAAGAAAAATAAAAAATTTGCAATTCCTAATGTTAAGAAAAGTATTAAACTGTGTCTCAAAGGTATTTTAAAGCAGATTTATAGTCAAGTTTTAATAAAAATAATATTTATTTAAAGATGTCTATTTTGCTCATTGAACAAGTGTGTGTAAAAGTCGCTTGTAAAACCTATATTTAAAATATTTTATGTTAAAATCATGTAATAATCTTATTTCCTTTATTCCTGACATGATTTAGCAAAAATAAAATTACTGAAAAGTTGAATAGATTTTGAAAAAAGTCAATTTAAAAAATATTTCATATTTGTTGGGTAATTTCGTTCATGAATAAAATGTATCATTCAATTGTTTATAAGTATCTAAGGTTATTTCTCAGGACAAAATTCTAAAATTTTATCGAATTATAAAACACAAAACGTGGTTAAATATTTATTCTGATGACTGTAAATGTTATTTAAATAATATTATTTTCTTTCCAATGATTTTATAAAGTGATTATAGCTTGTAAACTAATATATTTTTGTTGTTAAAAATTAAAGTCATTAAAGTTGAGCTAATTACCCCACATTGAGGTGTAATTTCGCTCACAGTAAACAGGTATATTAAATAGGTTTACGCAATATATAGTAATCTTTTTACTTTGTGAAATTAAAGAAGAAGAGTCAGAGATTATATATTTGCAGTACCAAAATTTATTATTACCTTTTTCCTATACTTTTTTCAAAAAAACATAAAAATTTGAGCGAAATTAGTCTGTTTTACGGTACATTTGTTTACATAAATACACATTGTCGCTATCTTGAATACGTGAATTGCATTCTGTAAAAAATTAGGCATGTAAATTACCTACATAATTTACAGGTAAAAAACTATGTAATTTACGAGGTAAAAATTACCTTAACCCATTAAGGACGGGAAGTACACAAATTTGCCATGGAGTTTAGTTGTTATTTTTTAATGTTAGAAGAGAATGAAAAAAAATTTACTCAACCTATTTTATATAGATTAGACATCGCTCTTTCTAATTTTGCAATAAAAAATTATGTATATTCATAAATAAACAAGTTACAAGCAGTTTTCTAATAAAAACCCCTTTTTTTTTCAGTTTTTTTTTCATTAATGAATTTTTTTGGACACTTTATGATAAAGGAATATCTTTGACTGATACAAATATCGCGGCAAGAATGTTTAATCTACAAGAAACCACAATGGTGAAAGTTAAAGTTCGGTATTATGTCAAAGTTTTGAAGTGTAAATATACATTCTTATATAATACTGATAATTATTAAAACAAATTATTGCCATCGTCCATAATTTTTTTTCTAGTTCACATAAAACAATTATTTTTTCTAAATAACTGTTTTTTATAAATTTCTCTCATAATTGCTTTTTTTTAAAGACCAATGGCTACAAAGAATCGTTCGAATTATTTATTTAAAAAGGTCTACAATATATATATAAATAGAAAGTTATAATTTATTTACTGTCATGCCGTTTTATCCTAATTTTGCAATATAAAATTCTTTTAATATTTGACAATTGTAAATATAGTCTAGAGTATTAAACTTCAACCGAAATAAGTAGCTTTTTCAAAATTCGTCTGCCATATTGGATCAGCCATTTTGAATTTTGAAAATCAGACTTTAGATTCGTAATCAGCGACCCCAAAAACCCCCGAGTAACAAGTTTCAAGCGAAATTGTTAGATTTTTCAAAATTCGTCCGCCATATTGGATCAGCCATTTTGAATTTTGAAAATCAGACTTTAGATTCGTAATCAGCGAGCCCAAAAACCCCCAAGTAACAAGTTTCAAGCAAAATAAGTAGCTTTTTCAAAATTCGTCCGCCATATTGGATCCGCCATTTTGAATTATGAAAATCTGACTTTAGATTCGTAATCAGCGACCCCGAAAACCCCCGAGTAATAAGTTTCAAGCGAAATCGTAAGATTTTTAAAAGTTTGTCCGCCATTTTGGATCCGCCATTTTGAATTTTAAAAATCTGACTTTAGATTTGTAATCAGCGACCCCAAAAACCCCTGAGTAACAAGTTTCAAGCAAAATAAGTAGCTTTTTCAAAATTCGTCCGCCATATTGGATCCGCCATTTTAAATTTTGAAAATCTGACTTTAGATTCGTAATCAGCGACCCCAAAAACCCCCGAGTAACAAGTTTCAAGCGAAATTGTTAGATTTTTAAAAATTTGTCCGCCATTTTGGATCCGCCATTTTGAATTTTGAAAATCAGACTTTAGATTCGTAATCAGCGACCCCAAAAACCCCCGAGTAACAAGTTTCAAGCGAAATTGTTAGATTTTTCAAAATTCGTCCGCCATATTGGATCAGCCATTTTGAATTTTGAAAATCAGACTTTAGATTCGTAATCAGCGAGCCCATAAACCCTCAAGTAACAAGTTTCAAGCAAAATAAGTAGCTTTTTCAAAATTCGTCCGCCATATTGGATCCGCCATTTTGAATTATGAAAATCTGACTTTAGATTCGTAATCAGCGACAAAACCCCCGAGTAATAAGTTTCAAGCGAAATCGTAAGATTTTTAAAAGTTTGTCCGCCATTTTGGATCCGACATTTTGAATTTTAAAAATCTGACTTTAGATTTGTAATCAGCGACCCCAAAAACCCCCGAGTAACAAGTTTCAAGCAAAATAAGTAGCTTTTTCAAAATTCGTCCGCCATATTGGATCCGCCATTTTGAATTTTGAAAATCAGACTTTAGATTCGTAATCAGCGAGCCCAAAAACCCCCAAGTAACAAGTTTCAAGCAAAATAAGTAGCTTTTTCAAAATTCGTCCGCCATATTGGATCCGCCATTTTGAATTATGAAAATCTGACTTTAGATTCGTAATCAGCGACCCCGAAAACCCCCGAGTAATAAGTTTCAAGCGAAATCGTAAGATTTTTAAAAGTTTGTCCGCCATTTTGGATCCGCCATTTTGAATTTTAAAAATCTGACTTTAGATTTGTAATCAGCGACCCCAAAAACCCCCGAGTAACAAGTTTCAAGCAAAATAAGTAGCTTTTTCAAAATTCGTCCGCCATATTGGATCCGCCATTTTGAATTTTGAAAATCTGACTTTAGATTCGTAATCAGCGACCCCAAAAACCCCCGAGTAACAAGTTTTAAGCGAAATTGTTAGATTTTTAAAAATTTGTCCGCCATTTTGGATCCGCCATTTTGAATTTTTAAAGTTTAATTGGAAATTCTGCACCAGCGAAATCAAAAATATTCACATACCGAGTTTTGTAAAAAACTATGAGGTTTGTACGATTTCCAATACCAGTCCATGATTTAAAAAAAAATCCCACTTCAGTCGCCATTTTGTGTCCGCCATTTTGATATTTAACTTTCACCATTGTTGTTTCTTGTAGATTAAACATCCTTACCGCGATATTTTATCAGTCAAAGATATTCCTTTACCATAAAGGGTCCAAAAAAATTCATAAATGAAAAAAAAACTGAAAAAAACGTGTTTTTTATTAAAAAACTGCTTGTAACTTGTTTATTTATGAATTTACATAATTTTTTATTGCAAAATTAGAAAGAGCGATGTCTAATCTATATAAAATAGGTTGAGTAAATTTTTTTTCATTCTCTTCTAACACTAAAAAATAATACTAAACTCCATGGCAAATTTGTGTACTTCCCGTCCTTAATGGGTTAACATCCCTGGTTACGCCCGAAGTAGGAACAATAGGGACTTTTTAATTTATATTTAACTGAGTTATTTTCTCGACTAAAACACTAAAGTGTACCCTGTAAATGTAGGTGGGATATTTGAATTAACTAAAATAAAATCAGCTAAAATTCATTTAACTTTAGATTAAATAAGATCAACTCTTTTTGTAAATTTACATTGTTTGATAGTTGTAAGTTTTTCTTAAGAGAGTTACAAATGGTCTGACGAGATGCTGTGTGGTCAATCAGGTCCAGTGGTCCCCCTTTTTGGGAGTTTGAGTTCGTTGAATGGAAGGGATGAACTATCCCTCCTCTGATTTTCCATGTGACTAGCTTGAACTTTTCGCTGTGAATTTTCTTACACACACATAACCCAAACCTAATTATTATTAATAAAATTACAACATTCAAAATTTGTTACGTTGAATTTAAACCACAAATACATAATTTATAATAACGTTGAATTAGATAATTCGCATAATTAAGATTCCGATATTAATTTAATAACATAATTGGTTAATTAATCAATTATTTATTTATTCGCATAAATCATTTAATAAATCTCTATCAATTTCAACGCATATCACTGTTATTATAATCAACACGATGAAAATATTATAAACAATGTCAAATTATAATTAGATTGAATTATTTTGTTCCATCTAAATTATAATTTCTTATGTTTATTAATTGCCTAAATTATAACACTGCACTGAAAAAAATATTTCCGTGGAACTGCGATAATTATGCGCAGATTGGCAATATTTTATTGTTGTTTTGGGAACTGCCATACGTATTTGTGTTTTAGCCATACGACTGTGTGATGCAGCACATGATATTTGTGAAACCGCGAGTGACATTTTAAGGTTAGGTAAAATCGACAGTGGCGCACTGATGCATTATGAGAAATTCATACGTATAGTTGTCAAACTTCTACATAACCTGCCAACCATAGTCTAATGACTAATTTGATCACAGTATTTTTTCAGTGTAAATCATTATTAATTTTAAGACAAACCAAACAGTAAATAATTAATTCTGTTATTTTCATTAAAATATATCCCAGTGCATGCACGTTCTGGAACTGTTCGAGACCAAAATGAGAACAGTGTTACGGAACAGGTGTTACACTTTTGTTATGGAACAGTTATAGAATGAAAGTGTAACGAAAATTTTAGAACACAATCCGAGAAAATTGGAGATGGCAGTATTGAAGTTATAAATCTGCTATTCGATTCAATTCAATGACCAAATTTCTTGGCTTCAGTCTTTCTCAATTCGTCAGCGCACGAATTCAATAACCGAGTTGGTTAATTCTTTTGCACAAATTGAACCAAATGGAATAAAATTAAAACAAATATTCAATGGAGTTCAGTGAATCCGGCTTAGGGACAAAAACGATTAGAAACTTAACAAAAATGTTAATTTATTATAGTCCACTGAATTTGTTATTATTTGTTGGGAACACATCAAATGAACTATTTGCGAACCTTTTAGTGTAATTTAAAATTCAGAGTTATTCACGTTTTAAAAATGGAAAATTAAAAAAAAAAAAATTTGCATCTAATATAAATATTACAAAAAATACTTTTCATCCATTTTTTAGACAATTAGAAAACGCACGAACTCTCTGTTTCGCATTACTTACTGTTATAAATTTCTGCTCTATTTATTTTTGAAGATAAACATAACTTGGATTTATGTGCTTAATTCTGGAGACATCGCTATTTTGTCAATTGACAACAATATTTTTCTTTGGTTCCCAAGAATGGAATATTACTTATTATTATTATTTTTTTTTCTTAATATTTTTCTCTAGAACTTACCGAAAACTTTATTTACAATCACTATTTTTTTCTAAAAGAAATATACTTCTTTTCGACTTACTTATGAAACGGTATTTCAATGGTAAATTAAAATAAATGAAATAAAGTATTAAGGGAATAATAAATAATTAAAATAATAATAATATTTGAAAATAAAAAAATATTGGAGATTGTGGGGATCGATCCCTGGACGTTGGGGTTTGCGGTCTGGTGTGCTGTGTCTGTTGGTGTGAGACACTTAAAGAAGGAAATAGAAATAGATCAAATAGTAAGAAGGGTAAAATAAAGAAAAATAATTTTATATTTTTAAAGAAATGTAAAATTTATATTTGAATTTATAATTTCAAGTATAATATTTAATAACAAAAGGATTTTTTTTTATATAAGAAAGGATCAAAATAAGAAAAGCATTGATATTAAAAAAAAGTAAAGTAATAAATATTATAACAATAAAAAGGAATAAAAATTTAATAATTATTTTGTTTTACATATTTTCTATAAAAATAAATAAATTAAAATATATTGTAAGAGCTATTGATTATATAAATAAATAAATTATTAATATTAATTAATTCAAAATAGCTTTAAAAAAAATAATAATTTCAAATAAATTAATTTAAAATAATGAGTAGAGAATTTTTATTATTCATAACATTTAAATGTTATTGTATAATATTGAGAAATATTCAATAATTTAATTAAATAAAGCAAAGTTTTTTAAGTGCGAAAGAGAGGTTTGAAGACATTTATTAAACAAGGAAGTCAATAAAAGTAAAATTATTGGTTCCTGTAAATTATTCAAAAACTTAACGATTATATCCATCAATCAGAGTTGATATTTCCTAAAGGGGTTGGTCAATCTTAATGAGTATACCCTGGAGGAAGGGAGAATATGCAGAGAAAATAAAAGTACGAATTTTGGCAGTTTTATCTCTCTTCTCTTGAAAGCTCACTAGAGGTGAGACGCACAAAATATATTCTTAGAAGACTAGAACCCCAAAAATGCGCGCTACGCGCGCCCATATTCCCAAGCTAGATAGTTAGCATTACCAAGTAGAATTTCCATAATATGTTGAGCATAAAAATAAAGAATAATGTTGTACGCTGTAAAAACAGGTGTCTTACAAGTGTGTTATTTTAAGACATAAGAATTTAAAAAGCGTCTTACGGTTATTTGAAGTTATTTCATTAGTTAACAATTTTGTAAGACGCTTTCTCATTGGCTTAAAATTAAGACACCCTAAAACGTCTTAAAAGTGAAAACAAAAATGTCTTAAAATAAGACACCCGTTTTTGCAGTGTAAACAGCCTTATATATGCAGGGATGTAAAGGTAATTTACCTAACGTAAATTACATACTTCTTTACATGTAAATTACGTACGTAATTTACGCCCTGATTCTTTTAAGCAATGTATTTTTTCGGAGTGGGGGCTAATGAACGTAATTTACATAAATGTAATTTACAAATAATTTACGTAAAAAACCTCGAAGTTACGCGTAACTTTACATCCCTGCATATATGTGACACGGCAAATTAAAAGGGACCTACGGCCAAAGAATTCTATTTCTTATTGTTTAGTAATGCTGATAGGAAAAACGTTTCTTTATCTAAATCATTAATTAATAAAAAATCTATTTTTTCTGATCGTAGGTCCCTTCTAATTTTCCGTGTTACATACATATATACATTTCTTCCGTTTGAAATATCTCATGGTATATGAACAAAAATGAACTTCAAATTCTTCTCCAAAATGATAATTACTTTTCAATTGAAAGACATTTAAAAAATTGTTTTTAACATTAGTATTAATTGATACTGTAAGAATCCAATTTGCCTTTTTTCGTGTAAAATCATTTCATGTATCATTCTATTTAAAAAAATGTATATTAATTTATTTCGTAGAAGAAAAATCATGAAAATTATATCATTTGCAGTTAGATGAAGTGATGACATTCCACATAATATTAAAAGTCGTACCCATTGTCATATATTTTTTTAAAAAATGTCAATCTTCTAGTAGTTCAATTTTCCTATTTTCGATGAATCATTAATATTGAATTGTTTTTCGTATATTCGCAATTTTAGACAAATAAAATTCATGCATTTTCAAACTTATATGGGTAGTTCTACAGATGTGGGAATTTTGAGCGTCATAGCTAATTTCGGCTTATTTGTAATATTAATTTTGGAAAAAATAAATGTATTTTTCATGAAAAGTGTAAATATTAATAGTTTCTTCGACGTCAATAAAAAACAGCAAATTCTCTTATACATTTCTTAAAGAAAAAACACATCAAAGATTGAAATTCTCAGTTTCCTGGCATGTCCTTCATTGAAAATAAAAATTTACATATTGAAAAAAAGTTCTTTCTATATTATTAACAAAAAAATTCATAGTGCATTAATAACTTTAGATAGTTATACTTTACTAACATGTAAATAACTATAACATTAATCAATTAATAATCAATCTACTTTTTATTTGAAAAATAACCTCCCGAATTTTGTCCGCCAGGTTCAGTTATTAAGTAAAATAAAATAAATGTAACAACGTTAGTGATTTTCGTGATTTGAGTTTTTGTCAATTAGAATGGTTCTCACAGTGAACGACATTATGTAGTGTCCAGTCAAATTTTCATTTTCCTGGCACCTAGTTTTGATAAAAAATTTCAGTTCCTATTATTAAAAAAAAATGTCCGAAAATGGTAATCAGCTTTTGGATTTTTTGATTTAATGTTATTTGTCGAGTTTTTGTTAAAATTCGACAAAATCTTATGCATTTTGACAACTTTCATTTTCCTGGCACCCAGTTTTGGTAAACAAAATTTTTTTTTAAAAGATTTCTGTTCCTATTATTCACAAAACTCTCCGAAAATGGTAATCAGCTTTTTGATATTTTGACTTAACGTTATTTGTCTATTTTTTGTTAAAATTCGACAAAATCTTATGCATTTTGACAACTTTAATTTTCCTGGCACCTAGTTTTGGTAAAGAAAACTTTTTTTTTAAAAAAGATTTCTGTTCCTATTATTCACAAAACTCTCCGAAAAACGTAATCAGCTTTTGGATTTTATGATTTAACGTTATTTATCGACTTTTTGTGAAAAATCGAAAAAATCTTATGCATTTTGACAATTCTCATTTCCCTAGCACCTAGTTTTGGAATTTTTTTTTTTTTTTAAGTAAAACTGACCTCCATTTTATAATTACTGACTGCAAACAATGTCGACCAGTAAGTTTTATAAAAATTCAATCACAATTTTTAATGTTATTGAGATTTTTCTATTCATAATCAGTTTCCTGCATATATTTTTTTTTTCAATAGCTGTAAAATCCGTAATTTTTAATTTTTTTACTGGCCCTTTTTCAATTATTTATAAATTATGCTTAACTTAAAGTCCATCTACTTCCCGAAACTTAAACGCAAAAAAAATGTCGTTACAAAATTAGCTTCATTTTCGTCCTTCGTTCGTAGAACTATCCATATAGGATATGAATTTGTGGAAATAAAGGAGAATAAAAAATGAAAATTCTAGAACATTCATACCTTTAATAATAATGAATAAACAAAACGTAGATTTTTATATAAATAAAGTATATAAACATAATATTCTTTAATAGTAAAATACTTATTAATAGTAGCTATTAATTGTAAGAACGTTCTAACAGATATTTCACATTGAAATTAGTATCCCCAATAACGCTGAATATTCCATTCACATTCCGGGTTGGAATATTCCATCCATATTCGAGGAATATTGAAATGTCCTACCTTGGGAACATTCTTTTGGAATATTGCAGGAATATTCCATCGGAGTATTGCAGGAATATTCCATTGGAATATTGCAGGAATATTCAATTGGAATATTCATAAGTTTTTTAAAGCAAAAAAAAATTTTTATTTTTATTTTTTATTGTTTTTGTTTATTGATTGTTCATAACAAAAAGGAGAACAATTAAAAAATGTAACACATGTTCCTTTAGTAATTTTTCGCGTACAATCGATTGGCACTGTTTCATTTTTATTGTTTTTATTATTTTTCTATTTGTTTAAAACAAATTGTTTAAAGAAATTATTTTTTAGACAATTTTTAATGTCAAAATTCATTGTTTGGTAAACGGTCCTCTTTGCCGCAGTAAGTTTATGCATATCCATATTTCCCTAAACATAGGCTGAGATGGGTTCAAGGTTATTGTTATTGTTTATTAATTGTTTATAACAATTAGAGTGAAAATTTAAAAAATGTCTCACATTTTCCTTTAGTAATTTTTTACGTACAATCGAATGGCGCTTTTTATTTTTTATAATTTTTATTATTTTTCTATTTGTTCATAACAAATTGTTTAAACAATTTATTTTTTAAACAATTTTTAATGACAAAAATCATTGTTTGGTAAACGGTCCTCTTTCCCGTGGTCACTTTTTTGAAAGCCATATTTCCCTAAGCATGGGCTGAGATGGGATCAAGGTTATCGTTATAGTTTATTGATTGTTTATAAAAATAGAGTGAACAATTAAAAAATGTAACACATGTTCCTTTAGTAATTTTTCGCATTCAATCGAATGGCGCTGTTTATTTTTTATAATCTTTATTATTTTTCTATTAGTTTAAAACAAATTGCTTAAACAATTTATTTTTTAAACAATTTTTAATGTCAAAAATTATTGTTTGGTAAACGGTCTTCTTTCCCGTAGCCACTTTTTTGATAGCGATATTTCTCTCAGCATGGGCTGAGATGGGATCACGGTTATTGTTATTGTTTATTGATTGTTTATAACAAATAGAGTGAAAAATTAAAAAATGTCACACATGTTCCTTTAGTAATTTTTCACGTACATTCGATTAGCGCTGTTTATTTTTTATAATTATTATTATTTGTCTATTTCTTTATAACAAATTGTTTAAACAAATTATTTTTTAAACAATTTTTAATATAAAAAATTATTGTTTGGTAAACGGTCCTCTTTCCCGTAGTCACTTTTTTGATAACAATTTTTCCCTAAGCATGAACCTTAATGTGTTCATTTTTGTGAACTATTTGCAACTCTGCTACAAAGTACATTCTATAATAATATTATATGTTAAGAATATATATTCTATTTTTACAAGAAGAATTATTCAAAAATTTCTTTGTACACATAATTCTTAATACATTTTCTACTTCTTTGATTTCCTAAATAAACTTTGATTGAATTAAATGAACGAACTCTTGATAATGCAACATATAATTGACCATGATTAAAAACATCTTTTCTTAAATCAATTGCAATTTTATCAAATGTCTGTCCTTGAGATTTGTTTATAGTCATAGCAAATGCTAGTTTAATTGGAAATTGTGTTCTTTTAAATGTAAAGGGATAAACATTTTCACAGTACAATAATATTCGATGTATGAACACAATATTTCCACGTTTATCTCCCGTTAATATTTTGCATTTTATAACATGATTAGATAAAGCTAAAACCATTAATCTCGTTCCATTACATAAACCTTCGTTAATACTAAGATTTCTTATAAGCATGACTACGGAATTTATTCGTAAATGCAAAACATGTGGTGGTAAACCAGGTGGTGATAGAGTGTTCAAGTAATCAGGTAAAATGACTTCATGATCATTATTATTATCACGATTATCTACACTGTCAATACTTCTATAAACTTTTTCTTCTCTCTTATCTAATAACTGGACAACATTATTATTAATTTCATCTACATCAATATTTCTCGGAGCTAAAATAGCACATAATGCCAAATCTTCAAACCTTTTCTGTTTAATCAACTCTCCATATACATCTGTACTGATATCAATATTTCCTTCTTCCAGAATTTTGTCTGGTAATTGAACACAATCTTTTACATCGTTAAATGTGCCATTTCCTACGTCAAGTAAAAAATTAACAAATTGTGTTTCTTCCGGTAAAGCTCGCATGTTTTCAGATAATGTAAATTTTGCAAATATCTGCCATAATTTGCTGTTTTTAATTGACAAATTTATAATTTCAGATCTTGTTCCATTTTGTTTTATTGGTAATACTTGTCTAAAATCACCTCCTAAAATAATCGTTTTACCACCAAAAGGAACATCTACTTGCATAATATCTCTTAATGTTCTGTCCATAATCTCTAAGGCATACTTTGGTGACATTGGAGCCTCATCCCAAATGAAGACATCAACATTTTTCAAATACAACCCCTCTTTAGACTGCACTTTTATATTTGAAAATGAATCATTATATAATGGCACGAGTAAACCCAATATTTTATGAACTGTTCGACCCATGGGAAGTAAGGTTGCAGCTATTCCTGTAAATGCCATATTGCAAACAGTTTTACCGAGACTCCTCAATAAATGCCACAATGTAATATACATAAATGTTTTTCCTGATCCTCCAGGACCATCGACATATACACACCGACAAGTATTATCGTTATTATCATTTACTGCATTTAATATAAAATCGACTATATCTTTTTGTTTGACGTTCAGTTTATCATACCTTTCTTTTCCTAATTCCTTTTCCTCTTCAATATTTATAGAGTGGGTAACTACAAAATTATCAGTTTCATCTTCTACATCCATCAATCCAAGAAAATCATTTAACTTATAACCTTCATCAGATAACATATTTTTGACATGTATGTATGCCATTTTTTCGGCAGCAATGTTATCAACGTTTCTAGCATAATCTTCGGACATATAAATTTTGAATTGTTCCCAAAGTTCACCAGCATTTATAGGACGACAGTAAATTAAAATTCTGACAAATAATCGTCGAAGTGATTGAGGCATCATCCATAAAGTAGACTCTTGTAACGTTGCCTTCCATTCATGATCATCCTCTATTAGTCCTAATGCTAAACAAGCTGACGTAAATGTCTCATGTAATACGCCATTAACAGTCTTCAATGATTCGTATGAAATCGCACCTTTAGTTGTAAGTAATAATAATCTAAGGTGAAATAATTCTGTGTGGCAGGGATTAACAGAATAAATTCTGCCTATTGCCTTCTCTTTACGGAGTCTCTTGTTCCATTTACATTTTGTTTTATCCCATGAATAATATTCGGGAATCTCAGTATAAAAATACTGACGAGCATTTACATCACGTTCATTTAAAAGGAAGTAGTCCAATAATTTTGTATTTTTATTTAAATTAAATGATATTTCTTCCTCTGTATCTACTTGCCGAATAAGAATATTTTGCTCATTTTGTAAATGTATTGGTAAACGATTTATACTATGACTTTTTTTGGATAAAGTTTTACTTAAAATTCTCCATGCTGCTTCTACTGGACCAACATATCTATTTTCTTCATAATGATTGATTTCATTATGATTGATAGTAGCTTCTCCATTACTATTTGTAATAATAATTGATGCAGCATCATGACCCTTATAAATATATTTATACAAATATTTGACGGACTTAATACTGGATACAACTTCAACATTAATATGACAATTGAATGTTTGTGAAAGTTTAGGAGAATAAGGTACAACAAAACGATTATCAACAACATATTCATTAGGTCGTGTATACGTTTTACCTGTGTTTCTTCTTCTATATACCACATAACAATTTTCTTCAACAGTAGTGTCTTCTTGTAAAGGTTTAGGAAAATTTTTTGAACATTTTCCATCAACGAAACACCAATCTCCACAAGGACCGTGTATATTATTTGCCATAATAATTTCATGTAATCTAGGATTAATCAATTCATCTGGTATTTCAGCTGAAATATGTCCATCAACACTCTCTGGTGTTAATATTTTTGAATTGGACGTTAATATAACCAACAAATGGATATGTGGTAATCCCCTTTTTTGAAATTCTATAACATAAACGTAGGACTTGACATCTCCAAAACATTTATTCTTAACAATACATTCTATCAAATGTTTTACTTTTAAAGAAAAGACTCTCGCGACAATGTCAGGTCTATCAGCTACTGTTTGATTAGGTAATAAATTCTCTGTTATTTCTTTCCACTGTGGATTACATGTCATTGTTATAAATAAATCTGGTTTGCCATGTTTTGCCACAATAGCCATTGAATCTTGATATAATTCCATCATATTACGAGGTGAACCAATAAATGTTGATGGTAAGACAACTAATTTTCCTAGAGGTGTATCATTCCTTTGTGCAACATCATTAATGTGATCTATTAATCCTCTGTAACTTTCACTTCGCAATTGTGTTTGATGATTTGCGCAATATTGAAGCCGATCTTTTTCCATTTTAACATAATTGTCAACCAGCCACTGTTGAAATAGTCTTCCACCGTATAGAAACTGATTAAATATATCATCTCTAATTGCCATTTTATACTTTACATAAGATGCCCTCGAAATTCTATGTTTTTTCAATCTTTTATCTGTATCATTTCGAAGCATATCAATACAATAACCTTTTTCTCCAAAAGGATAAAATAGAGGATATATAAAAGGTTCTACACAAGGATCCAAACTACTAACTAATTGCAATTCTTTACTTATTTTGTTGTACACAGTGACATAAGAATCAGGTATTTCACCTTCTGAATTTGTATTAAAAATAGCAGCTACTTCATTAACTCTTTGAAAATTAAATCGCCGTGGATCTTTTCCTTTTTTTAAAGTAAATAATAATTTCAATTCTGGAATTTCTTCATCATTTTTTGTCGCTAACGCTGTTTCTATTTCTATAACTTCTTTCATCATTCTAAATGATTGACTGAACGTATTATGTTTTCTCATAAAATTCTCAATTCCTCTTACAATATCTCTATCTAATCTATCATTTTTATTCAACCTGTATTCAATTGCATCATCAGGATCATAAATAAACAATTGACCATAAGACGGATCATCACCGTTTTCAGGGTATAAAGCTTTATTCATTTGATAGTATATTTGACCTTGTATTTTAAAACAATACGGTCCTCTTCGTGTACCATGGAAATTAATAACATTAGCATTAAATGACGCAAAAGCAAATGAATTATTGTAACATCTTATATTCTGGCGAAAATGGCTTGATTTCTCATGTGAACCATCTAATAACATTTTCAATTCAGATGGATAATTTAAAGATTTTAATTTAATACCTCCATGGCTACAACAATCAGCGAAAGAATACTTTTTGTTATCATCTTTTTTATGTTTCAGATTTTTAGCATCTGAATTAGTAATTTTAGTACTAACTTTTTCATCTTTGAAGTGTTTAGCATCACAATGAGTGCAATAAAGTAACATTTTACCTAAATAATTCTCTGCATAAGTTCGTGAATGCAATTTATTTAATTATAATTCTTCTGAACAATTACCTGATGCGCTCACTAACTTTTCCTGAGTTACATTAAAATCGAGAATTGATGGAGAATCATCATCCTCAATGGAATTTTGATAACTTATTTGACCATTTTCTGAATTTGAAAGTGTGTGAAATGATGTTGATGGTATTGAATTCACAACAAAAGTTTCACAATCTGCATTAGAAGTTACTTTTCTTACCTCTTTTGATACATTACTTTGTAATGCCTTTTTTTCTTTTAATTTAGCACGATAACACTTCATTCTTTCTTTTTCACGTTTTCGAATTTCTATTTGTTTCTCTGCAGATAAGCCTTTGCGATGACGTTTCACCCTTTCTGTATTAACAATATTTTTATCAACTTTTTGTGATTGTCCTACTTCTTTCTTTATAAATTTTTGTTTTTCTTCAAATCGTTTCCCTTTTTTTAAACTGGCACCACAATTTTCCATTTTTTTCTCTACAAAAATATTAATCTCTTTTCTATTTTTTTGGGATGTTTTTGTCCTTTTTATTTCGTCTATTGGATGCAACTTATACAAACATCTTTTTTCCGGAACTACAGTACTTTCTAAATCAATAATTTTTCTTTTACTTCGTTTTCCTACTCCACTACCCTGTAATTCGTTTTCCATTGATCTACTCTGCGTTTGTAAAACATCTGAAGAAAGACATTCAGAAATATATACATCATTATGAGTATTAACATCATTTACCAATCTGCAACACTTTTCTCCTTCGTCATTCAAATTATTCGTTTCAAGTAATATCAATCTTTCAATTTTATCATTTTTCAAATCATTAAATTCATCAATGTGTACTTTCTTCGAATGGAGAATAGATGAAGAAACATCATTCTCAATTAAATGTCGAGAAGTAATTTCAACATTTTCTGAATGTGAAAGTGTCTGATAAGATGTTGATGGTATCGAAGTCATAACAAAAGTTTGAGAATCTGCATTACAAATTTCTTCTTTTACCTCTTTTGATATATTACTTTGCAATCCATTTTTTTCTTGTATCCCTTTTTTTCGAAATTCCATTTCTTTCTCTACACTTAGATTCGCGCGATGACATTTTATTTCTTCTGTAATAACAATATTTTTATCAACTTCTTGTAATTGTTCTACTTCTTTCTCGGTAAATCTTCGTTTTTCTTCAAATGTGGAATCTTGATAATTTATTTGTACATTTTCTGAATGTGAAGTTGTCTGAAAAGATGTTGATGGTATTGCATTCTCAAAAAAAATTTGAGACTCTGCATTACAAGTAACTTTTTTTATCTCTTTTGATACATTACTTTGTAATGCTTTTTTTTCTTTTAATTTAGCACGATAACACTTCATTCCTTCTCTTGCACGTTTTCGATTTTCTATTTGTTTCTCCACAGATAAACCTGCACGATGACGTTTCACTCTTTCTGTACTAACAGTATTTTTATCAACTTCTTGTAATTGTTCTACTTCTTTCTCGGTAAATCTTCGTTTTTCTTCAAATGAGGAATCTTGATAACTTATTTGTACATTTTCTGAATGTGAAGTTGTCTGAAAGGATGTTGATGGTATTGCATTCTCAAAAAAAATTTTAGACTCTTCATTACAAGTTGCTCTTTCTATCTCTTTTGATATATTACTTTGTAATCTCTTTTTTTCTTTTAATTTAGCACGATAACACTTTATTCTTTCTCTTTCCAAATTTCGAATTTCTATTTTTTTCTCTGCAGATAAACCTGCACGATGACGTTTCACCCTTTCTGTGCTAACATTTTTTTTTTCATTCTGTGGTTTCTCCATGTTATTCGAAATTTTATTTATATAATATGAATATGTCAAAGTGTAATAAATCTCATAAAATCCGAAAAATGCAATTTCAAAATGTCGAAATTTCAAATAACCAGTTTTATAATTATGTACATAGCAATTTACACATTTGCCAATTACCTACCGAAAAATTTTCAATAAATAATGTTCTTAAAAATACATTTTCAAGTATCACAATTTTCCAATCTGTCAATGTTTAAAGAGAAATTAGAGAATTTAACATTTTCATATTTCACAATGTTACAGAAATATTATAATTAAGTTATTAGTTCTGAAATTGCCATAAAAAATTTCATATATTTCTAGTAATGAGATATTTCTAACAAAAAGTTTAACATTTCTGTCTTCTAATTCCATAAGTTACCAAAAATGATTGTTATTTAAAAAACAATAAACCATTTCAATAACTTCACAATATTTCAATTTACAAATGTCCTATTCAACTGTCTATTTTCACTTTCTGAAAATTGCAATTTACTTATTTTTCATTTCAAGAAATGAACATTAACTTTTTCATTTTCTAATTATATAAATTGAAGAAAGTGGTTGGTATTTAAAAACCAATATATCATTTAATTATTTTTAAAATGTTTCAATTTATAAATGTTCTATTATATCAATTTCCAAATTACAAATATTCAAGTTCCATTTTTCAAATTTAGTATTTTTTCAATTGTCCATTTTACCAATATTCCAATTTACCAAATTTCCAATTTGCCAATTTGCCAATTTTCCAATTTGCCAATTTGCCAATTTTCCAATTTGCCAATTTTCCAATTTTCCAATTTACTTATTATCAATTTCAATAATTTGCCAATTTACCAATTTTTAAATTGGTCTCTTTTCCACTTCACCGATTTTACTGTAGACTTTCTCAATTCTTCAATTAACAATAGTCAAACTATTTAAGTATTGAATATTGTATTAAACTTAAAGTGATTATTATGAAAAACAAAAAATATAATTGAAGAACGTCCAGTAAATAATGAATCCTACAGCACTCACCAAGTGAAATACTGAGATCTTAAATCTGACATGAGAATGGAAATAAATTTAAATAAATTTAAAGAAATACTAATTTCTTAAATCTGCTACCTCTTATTGAACAATAACTTTCAGAAATTTAATTATTTTAAAATGGTATGGTGTACTTAAGAAACAAAAGAATTTCTATTTCCTGCCTGCCTTTTGTTAATTGTAAGGAAGTACATTTGTCTACCTGAAGGAAAGTTATCTCTCCATCTTTCGCTCTTTCTCTCTTTCTCTCTCTCTGTATCTATATATCTATCTTGCCATATATCTATCTATCTATCTATCTATCTATCTATCTATCTACTGAAAGTATTCTTTACATATTTATACCTTCTCTTCGTAAATTTGTTTATATTTTGAGACGTATGCTTAAGTTCTAAAATGAATTATTTAGAATTTTCATTTCATACAATTTCATGTCTTACAAGTTTCTTGTAGCAGAAATTTTACATTTTCGAATTTGTATTTAATAAAATTTAAATGAATTCAAATTTTTACCTAACAGAAGTTTTAGACCATTGAATTTATATCTAAAAGAATTTTCATTTAAAAGAAATTCAATTTAAACGAATTTTCATTTTGGAAGAATTTTCATTTTATAGAATTTTAAGTTCTTAGAATATTTAAATGACAGAATATTCATCTGACCGAATGTTCATTTGTCAAAAATTATATTAGTACGAATTCAGATTGTACCTTTTATCTTTTCCATCAAATATGAATTCGTACTAATACAATTTCGGATAAATGAAGATTCGGTCAGATGAATATTATGGCATTTAAAAATTAGAATAATTTAAAATTTTATAAAATGAAAATTCTTGTGAATTAAAATTTGCTTAAATTGAATTTCTTTTTAATGAAAATTCTTTTAAATATAAATTCAATGACCTAAAACTTCTGTTAACTAAAAATTCGAATTAATTTAAATTCTATTGAAAACAAATTCGAAAATGTGAAACTTCGGTTACAAGAAAATTCTACTTCATGAAATTCAAAAATATGAAAATACTAAATAATTCATTTTAGAAATTAATCATAAGTTCCTATATTTTGATATAAAAATTATATCATTGTTTATATTTTTTTATAAAAGAATGTTTACAAGGGTTTTTGAGGTCGCTGATTACGAATATGAAGTCACTTTTTAAAAATTCAAAATGGCGGATCCAATATGGCGGACGAAATTTTCAAAAATTAATTGGATTCGCTTCAAACTTGTTACTCGGGGGTTTTTGGGGTAGCTGATTACGAATCTGGAATCATATTTTTAATACATTCAAAATTCAAAATGGCGGATCCAATATGGCGGACAAAATTTTCAAAAATTAATTGGATTTGCCTCAAACTTGTTACTCGGGGGTTTTTGGGGTCGCTGATTACGAATCTGGAGTCAGTTTTTAAAAATTGAAAATGGCGGATCCAATATGGCGGACAAAGTTTTCAAAAATTAATTGGATTTACCTCAAACTTGTTACTCGGGGGTTTTTGGGGTCGCTGATTACGAATCTGGAATCATATTTTTAATATTTTCAAAATTCAAAATGGCGGATCCAATATGGCGGACAAAATTTTCAAAAATTAATTGGATTTGACTCAAACTTTTTCTCAGGGGTTTTTGGGATCGCTGATTACGAATCTGGAGTCACTTTTTAAAAATACAAAATGGCGAATCCAATATAGCGGACGAAATTTTCAAAAATTAATTGGATTCGCTTCAAACTTGTTACTCGGAGGTTTTTCGGGTCGCTGATTACGAATCTGGAATCATATTTTTAATATTTACAAAATTCAAAATGGCGGATCCAATATGGCGGACAAAATTTTCAAAAATTAATTGGATTTGCCTCAAACTTGTTACTCGGGGGTTTTTTGGGGTCGCTGATTACGAATCTGGAATCATATTTTTAATACATTCAAAATTCAAAATGGCGGATCCAACATGGCGGACAAAATTTTCAAAAATTAATTGGATTTGCTTCAAACTTTTACTCGGGGCTTTTGGGATCGCTGATTACGAATCTGGAATCATATTTTTAATATATTCAAAATGGCGAATCCAATATAGCGGACGAAATTTTCAAAAATTAATTGGATTCGCTTCAAACTTGTCACTCGGGGGTTTTTAGGATCGCTGATTACGAATCTGGAATCATATTTTTAATATTTTCAAAGTTCAAAATGGCGAATACAATATGGCGGACAAAATTTTTAAAAATTTGCCTCAAACTTGTTCCTCGGGGGTTTTTGGGGTCGCTGATTACGATATTGGATCCGACATTTTAAATTTTGAAAATATTAAAAATCTGATTTCAGATTCGAAATCAGCGAACCCAGAAACCTCCGAGTAACAAGTTTGAAGCGAATCCAATTAATTTTTGAAAATTTCGTCCGCCATATTGGATCTGCCATTTTGAATTTTTAAAAATTGACTCCAGATTCGTAATCAGGGACCCCAAAAACCACTGAATAACAAGTTTGAGGCAAATCCAATTAATTTTTGAAAATTTCGTCCGCCATATTGGATCCGCAATTTTGAATTTTTAAAAAGTGTCTTCATATTCGTAATCAGCAACCCCAAAAACCCCTTGAGTTACAAGTTTGAAGCAAATCCAATTAATTTTTTACAATTTTGTACGCCATACTGGATCCACCATTTTAAATTTTGAAAATATTAAAAATATGATTCCCGATTCGTAATCAGCCACCCCAAAAAACCCCAAGTAACAAGTTTGAAGCGAATCCAATTAATTCTTGAAAATTTCGTCCGCCATATTGGATCCGCCATTTTGAATTTTTAAAAACTGTCTCCAGATTCGTAATCAGCGACCCCAAAAACCCCCGAGTAACAAGTTTGAGGCAAATCCAATTAATTTTTGAAAATTTTGTCCGCCATATTGGATCCGCCATTTTGAATTTTGAAAATATTAAAAATATGATTCCCGATTCGTAATCAGCCACCCCAAAAAACCCCGAGTAACAAGTTTGAGGCAAATCCAATTAATTTTTGAAAATTTCGTCCGCCATATTGGATCCGCCATTTTGAATTTTTAAAAAGTGTCTTCATATTCACAATCAGCAACCCCAAAAACCCCTTGAGTTACAAGTTTGAAGCAAATCCAATTAATTTTTTACAATTTTGTACGCCATACTGGATCCACCATTTTCAATTTTGAAAATATTAAAAATATGATTCCCGATTCGTAATCAGCCACCCCAAAAAACCCCAAGTAACAAGTTTGAAGCGAATCCAATTAATTCTTGAAAATTTCGTCCGCCATATTGGATCCGCCATTTTGAATTTTTAAAAACTGACTCCAGATTCGTAATCAGCGACCCCAAAAACCCCCGAGTAACAAGTTTGAGGTAAATCCAATTAATTTTTGAAAATTTCGTCCGCCATATTGGATCCGCCATTTTGAATTTTTAAAAACTGACTCCAGATTCGTAATCAGCCACCCCAAAAACCCCCGAGTAACAAGTTTGAAGCGAATCCAATTTATTTTTGAAAATTTCGTCCGCCATATCGGATCCGCCATTTTGAATTTTTAAAAAGTGACTTCATATTCATAATCAGCGACCTGAAAAACCCTTGTATAACAAGTTTTATAAAAGTCTATTATGTTTTCCGTTTTTGAGCACATTGCTATGTACATGACTTAAAAAAATCCACTTTAACCGCCATTTTGTAGCCGCCATTTTGAAGTTTTTTTTTCTTAATAGTCTTATCTTATAGCTTTGTTATTTTTGACGCGATATTTATGATTTTTACAGATATTGCAATTCCATTGCTTATAAAAAAATTCAATAATTTGAAAATAAGACCTCAAAATTTCATGTTTTTGTTTAAAAAAACATCTATAATTTGTTTATTTGAAAATTTACAAAATTTTTCGATACGCCATTCGAAAGAGCGATTCTTGGACCATAAGATATGGCTATAGCAGAATTCTTTTCGTAAGGTTAAATTGATAAAATTTTGCGTCAAACTTCATGCCAAAAAATTGTACATTTGGGCGTTAAAGGGTTAAGGTTTTCCTGATTATGGATTTATAAATTTTGAGGTTAACTTCCTCGAAGATGTTGACCAAAAGTCACCGGAACATCGGTTCCGCACTTGGTGTTTAACTAAAAAAACTTACCTGGACATGGGTTTTGCAGTTATTGTTGTCCATTTTTAAATTTTTGTCTTCCTACACTTTTTTATTATTAAATTTTTAGGTTAACTTCCTCGAAGATGTTGACCAAAAGTCACCGGAACATCGGTTCCGCACTTGGTGTTTAACTAAAAAAACTTACCTGGACATGGGTTCTGCAGTTATTGTTGTCCTTATTACTGATTTTTAAATTTTGAGGTTAACTACCTTCAAGAAGTTCACCAAAAGTCACCTGGAAATCGGTTCTTCTCGTGGTGATTTCCTAATTATTGATTTTCAAAATTTTTAAATTCAAATACATAAATATGAGATATTGTGAACTCTCCTTTATGTTTGGTACGCTTTTGCCTATGACGTGTCATGCCCCGCCTACTTCATTTTTAAAACTTTTAAATTCAAATACATAAATAGGAGAAATTGTAAACTCTCCTTTATGTTTCGTACATTTTTGCCTATGACGTGTCATGCCCAGCCTACTTCATTTTCAAAATTTTTAAATTCAAATACATAAATAGGAGAAATTGTAAACTCTCCTTTATGTTTCGTACACTTTTACCGACCCCGCCTACTTGTTACTAACGTTTTTGCCGAAGGCGTGTCATTCCCCACCTACTGAGAAAGCTCTTTTCTGTTACGTACGCAAATTTCTACAGCAGTATATCTATAGCTATCACTAACTGATTTCTTATAAAGGATTGTTGGAAATTGTATTATTTCAACTTGAGGTGATATAATTTTTTGATAATATTCTAAATTTTATAAATTTAGAATAACCTTTAATTGATTCTTTTAAAATCAATGTAAGGTTATTCAAATTACAATTTTTAATAATTAATAAATTTTTGTGAAATATATATTCTATTTTATTTGTGGATCTACTGGGAGTAATTATTATACAACCCAGTGATTCACCAATAATAAGAAATTGAAATAATAATTATAAGGAAAATTCTTTCTTTATTATTGTTATTTAAATATAAAATTATAAAATTTAATTAATCAAGAATCACATCTGAAGAAATAAACATATATAATAGTATTGATTATCATTTGTAATTTATTAAAGTTCTGTTTACGGGAGTAATTATTATACAACCCGGCAGAATCTAGTAAAGATTAAGGTTATAAAAGTAAAGCAATACCTTTTTCGCAAGGCTCTGCAGTCTGGGTGCATTTGTAGAAATAACCTAGTACTGTTTGAGAAATTGGGAAATCGAAAAATGTCCTGAATCCTCCTTTAGATTAGGATAGTAATTTAATAAAGGTTATACCCAGAATTTATTTTCTACTTATTTTATTTAGCTCAGGGAAATTTATACCCAAAACTTTAGGTTAAGTAGGTAAAAATTAATATTTAGATGAATTTTATAATTTTGAAATTATAATTTATTTTTATTATTTTATTTTTAGATTTACAAGCGATTTCTAAATCAAAGAAAAATTTGAATAAACAAATAAGTTTTACACATTTTATTTGGATTATTTTTTAAAGTTGAAGTGAGTAATAAAATTAATTTTATTTAAGAGATATTTAAAGCTGAATAAAAACAAGTTTGAGAAAATAATAATTAAAGTTGGTATTTACAATTTGCAATAATAGAATGAGATAAGTATTTGTTTGTATTTTGTATAAGCTTGAAAACAATAACAATTGAAGAGAATAAGTAAATTTAACTTATAACAATTTATAATTTAATTTTAATTTAAAATGATATTTTATTTACAGATTCTTTTAACAATCAATGATGATTTCTGCATTATTTGATTTTATAAAATAAATAAGCAGTGCTGAGATTACAATAAAGAATAAAATAAATTTATAAATTTATTAGATTTTGAAATTAGCCATATTGTTTATTAAATAATAAATTTTTATAATTATTAAATTGAGTATTAATCAATAATTATTTCTGAAAATTATTACAGAGGGATATTTGTATTATTGATTAAAAATAATAATGGATTTAAAGATCCATATTTGAACTATATCTCTGCCTATTTAAGTGGCATTTAAATTCTGTATTAAATAAGAAAATAGAAATAATATCCCCGGTTACAAAGGACTAGGATAGAGATATATGCTTCACTTAAGATAAAGGTAATATTTTAACAATTGTCATGTCACTATGACTATTAATTAATTAATTAATTAATATTTAATTAATATTTTAATCACATTTTAGTGCAATAAATAATACAATTTTGTGTTGTTTTATGTTTACACAATTAACTTTTATTTAATTAAGCGAACAAATAATTAGTTAAGTATAAATTATTATATTTAATTTGTTTAAGCAAATAATTGGATTGTTTAAACGAATTAAAATAAGAAATTAAGTAATATTTACCATTCGATAATTTTTGACAATTACTTTACATTGAAACCACACATATTGACTAATGTGTTTAATTAAATAAATAAATTGTTTAAACAAATTGAAATAAACAATTAAACGATGTTTATGGTTTTTATAGAAATAACCTTGAAATAAATTACAGAGATAATTATTAATTTTATCTTGATTGTTTAAACAAATTGAAATGAACAATTAAACAATGTTTATGGTTTCTATAGAGATAACCTCGAAATTAATTACAGAAATAACGATTAATTTTGTCTGATTTGTTTAAACAAATAAATAAATTAGTTAAACAAATTTAAATAAACAATTAAACAATGTACAGGGTTTCAATAGAAATAATCTTCAAATTGATTACAGAATAATAATTGATTTTGTCTAAATTTGTTGAAACAAATAAAATTGATTGTTTAAATAAATTTAGTTAACTAAACACTAGATGAGTACTAGCAAAATAATTAGTTATTAAATATTTATCTCTTTTATAAAACAACAAATTTAATTTATTGTTTAAACAAATACAATTGTTAATATCTGCTAACTTATGCAATAAAGAATTAGGGCACAATCTTCAATATTTATCAATGTTTATTCTTGTAATAAACGAATTCATAATCAGCATTACCAACAATTATGTTATTTTCTCAACGCACATATGTTATAAATAATGACACGAACAAATCATGTATTTATTAATTTGGTTAATTGAAAAGATAGAGATTGTTTTCCTCTTGGTTTATCTGAAATGGGTTCAACGTAAAAAAGAAGACGTGCAAGGCTGCAACACATAGAAGAAAACCTACACAGATACAACACACAGAAAATGACGCGCAACGGGACCGCTGTGCCTTCAGCATCTCGTACTCCAAAAACTGTGCCTTTTTCAGACAAAGGGTCTGTGCCTCCAGCATCCTCGTACTCTAAAAACTGTGATTTTTTTAAACAAAGGAACTGTGCCCTATTATGCAGCATAACGAAAAATGTGCCGAAAATGGAATAAGGTGCCTCGCTACTCAAAAACTGTGCCTTTTTCTAGACTATAAATATCGAGCGACTTTTTAGTCAGCAGTTCAGTTTGAGTTCAATTTTCGGTTCAGTTCAATCACCAAGAGAGATCAAAACAAGTATTTTCCGAAGTTATTGAACTAGTTTAGTCAGAAGTTAAATTAAAACAAGTGTTTTTCGGAGTCAGCCAACGAGGCAATTAGGATGTGAAATCTCAGCAAACATTTTCGTACATCAACTTTGTAGCGAAAGTCTCTTCTATATTTGAATTATTAGAGTTGGAATTTGGATTCATAAAAGAGAGCCGTTGGAAGAAAATTGCAGTATTGTCCAGTATTAACTATTACCGACAATAAGCCTTGCGCAGTGCCTACCGTAAACTCTTCGCCGAGGACAACAATTGCAGGAATTTACTACCTCTATTCACGGACATACAATTCGAGTCGGAAGGTCTTCTAGTCCACTTAAACTCATAAAAAAGGTGACAATAATTCAAAAAATCCCCAAAAGATAGAAAAACCAAGAATCTTCGAAAAGAAGATATATGAAGATATTTATTTATCTTGTTACAGATATCGAATCTTCTAAACTCATTAAAACTATTTGGAAAACAATTTCAAATTTACAATTAACCAAAAGATTTTTTTTCTTGTTATAATAAATATCGTTTAAATGTACCTTTGTGTATTTATTTCACTGGCCTCATCCCTGCGACGGTTATTTAGTAAACCTAGCTAAATCAAGGAACATTAGGGAAATATTTTCGTTCTCAGCTTTAGAAAATCTATTAATTCTAATTTGAATAATAATATTAATAACAAAATTAACAGTATTAGGGACGTAACACAATAAAAAACGACCTTATTTTTTTATTTTAATAAATATTATTTATAAATAATATTAATAATAATAATGGCATAGGGTAATTTATAAATAATATTTAGTTTTTTTCTAAAAACAAAGTAAATAAGTTTGCAGAATTTGTACAATCAGTCATTTGTTAATTGATTTTGTTTGTTTTTTAGAGTAAGAAAGATTAAGTTTAAATTATTATAAAAAACAAAAATAAATTTATTAGTTATAAAAATTTAATAAAGATTTTAGACTAAATTTAATCTGGGTTTTAATTCTGTTTTAAATTTTTAAATCAAGTAATACGCTACATAATAAAATTAACTTTAGTAATTAGGTACATTCTAATAAATACATATTGAAGAGCTGTAATCCTATCATTAATCACATGAATTTTGGCGGAATTTCTCAATTATTAAATGTTTTTTTGATATTGTTTTATGTTTTTTTATTATGTTTCATGAAGTACTTTGCACTTACAAATCTTAAAATTTGTAAATTATTTATTATTTTTCTTCATATTAATTTACTTTTTGATCACTTTTTAGTTGATTATTTTCAAAAATGTTTTAGTTTTTAATTCTCTTATGAGAATTTATTATGAATTTATGAGAAAGTTAATGGATTTTGAACAACTTTAAATACTCTTCTACTTTAAAATAAAAAATGGGGGCAGGTACTTCTTCGATTTAAATCAAATTTCGAAGGTCAAAGTATAATATTTCTGATTCTTGTCTTTTTGAACTATCCAGATGTAAAATAATAATTATATTGGTTTGTTTTGTTGAAAACTAAAAATAAATAAACAGTGTTAGTTAAACATATAGAAATATATTTCAATTCAATAGTGTAAATCGCTATAAAAAATACACACGTGTTTTTACACTTGTAAAACTCGTGTCAAACAAAAGTTTTTCATATGTTTTATACGTGTTTTACACATGTAAAAACACTTCTCGTTTTCAAAATGAAAAACATGTGTAAAATACGTGTTCAACTCGTATATTTGGACTTGCATTTTTTAATGCACTGTTTTTCTGTACATCGCGTCTAACACTTGTTTAACTTGTATATTTTGACTTGCATTTCTTAATGGATTTTTTTTATAACTCGCGCATAGGTGTCTGGAAAGAAAAAAAAGTTTATACCACACATGCACGAGAAGCTCGTGTTTTCGTTCGCCTTAAACGGGGCAGAACTAACAATTCTTTCAACCTTTAACGTCACTAACCTGAAAACTGGATTGAGGGGGGTTTAGATGTGTAATTGCCATAAACATCTAGTGCGCATGCATCATGACTATCATAGCACACTACTACACTCAATTGTAGAAGTGGCTACGTTATATGAATGTTAATAGTTAAAAAAGATTATAGGTGAATTGATTTTAAAAGTGGCTTATAAAGAAAAGTAGTGAACCAAGTGGAAGGGGAACAACGACTGAACGACGAATTTCTGTTGACGACAAACGTTTCGTTTTAATATAATACTAGAAAAAAAGCGCGCGCTAATGCGCACGCCAAATTTTATTATTTCTTAAAATAATGTTTTATATATGTTTAATTATGTGAAATAAAGGAAATACATAATATAATAAAAAAAGAAAATTAATTATAAGAAGACATTGCAATAAATTTAAATTGATGTGATCTTTGATTCATCATGTATATAAATTTGCAAATTTTGATTAACTAAAAATGTATTAAATAAAATAAAGATAAACTGTAAAATGAAGAATATGAGGAATAATTATAAAAAATTATGATATACCTAATACCATTTAAAATCTTTACTTTAAAAAGTTTACCGATCAACACTTTCTGCTCTTAATATTTTAGAACCTTCTTCCAATATAACCAATAAATGAATGTGTGGTAAACCACGCTTTTGAAATTCAATAGCATAAACATAAGACTTTACTTGTCCAAATAGTTTATCATCTACTATAGTTTCGATTTATTTTTTTACTTTTAATTGAAAGACTCTTGCAACCGTGTCAGGTTTATTAGAAGCTGACTGATTAAGTAATAAATTTTCTTAAATTTCTTTCCATTTTGAACTACATGTCATTGTAATAAATAAATCTGGTCTACCATGAAAAGCTACATAATGGTCATTGCATATGATTATTGTTTTAACATGTTACGAGGTGATCCTATAAATGTTGAAGGCAGTATCAGCATCTTGCCAACATGTACATTATTTTCAATTTCTTGATTATCTAAATGATCAATTAATCCTTTGTAATTTTCACTTCTTAATTTTGTTTGATTATTTTTACAAAAATGTAACCTAACTTTTTCAACTTTGACATCATTATCAACTAACCATTGCTGAAACATTCTTCCATCATATAAAAATTGATTAAATGTATGATCTCTTACTCCTATTTTATATTTTATACCGGGTGTCCCTACATAACGTGTACATATTTTAGGGTTGATATCAGCTCAAAAAATTAAGTAATCAAAGTGTTGCTCGTTTTTTGATTGAATTTTAATTGCTCGAGTTATTTGCAATTGCAAATTGGCCAATCACGCATCGCCTTTACCTTACAGGGCATGTTTTACTACACAGTTTATTTCCTCAAAGTTGAAAAAAAGAGTTGAAGGTGGCAACTTTTGGCATTACAAAGAGTGAAGGCGGATCACCCCCCTGGACCGAAAGACCCCTGTGGCCTTCGAACCTTATTGTGCTTGATTTTCGTTTTCTTCACGCTTATTAAGTCTCTTTTTTCAACTCATTTTTTTAGCTTTGAGGGAATAAACTGTGAAGTAGAACATGCCCTCTAAGGTAAAGGCGTTGCGTGATTGGCCAATTTGAAATTGCAAATAACTCGAGCAATTAAACTTCAATCAAAGAACAAACAACTTGTTAATTACTTAATTTTTAAGCTGATATCAACCCTAAAATATGTTCACGTTATGTAGGGACACCCGGTATAAGCAGATCTGGACACAGTTTGATTTCTGGTTGGTTTGTCACTATGAGTACGAATCATATAATCCTTGCTTCCTATAGGATGTCATGTTTGTTTAATCTATAGCAAATTGCTTCTTTTGCATCTAACAGGAATAATTGATCAAAAGATAGATCATTATCAATTTCAGGAAATAGGAAATTATTAATTTGATAATAAATTCGACCTTGAATAATTTATCAAAATGGTCCCCGCCTTCTATTATTGAAATTAACTACATTGCCATTTTAAGATGCAAAACAAATGAATTATTGTAAAGTCTTATATTATTCCTGAAGTGGCCATATCTTATGAGATCCATCTAACAATTTTTTTAATTCATGAGGGTATTTTTCTGAAAGCAACGATACACCACCAGGACTGCAACAATAATTATAAGTTAATTTTTTTTTAACTTTTTCTTTCTCGAAATGTTTCGTCTTGCAACTTTTGCAAAAAAACGACATTTTACCAAGATAATGTTTGTTATAACTTGGAACATGTATGCTATTAATATTTTTTTCTTCATCAGCAAAATCACGAATTTCAATGTTGTTTTCATTCGCATAAATGACTCCATTTTTTTTCTGTATGTTCCGAAACATCTACTTTTCATTATCGATTACGTTTCTTTGTAATTTTAATCTTTTACGTTATAGTTTTTGTTATTTTGCGTGACTTTTTTTCATTTTCTCATCACAAATTCTTACATCTTTCTCCTGCATATCTTTTGAATATAGTATTTTATTATTTTCATCCTTATCATGGCACATCTTCTGTTTCAATTTCAATCTTTGATGATAGCCTTTTTTATATTCTGCTCCACTTTTTTTTAATTTTCTGATTAGAGATATGTTAACAATTTTTGTTTGGTTTACTATTCTTTGTAATTTCTCATTCTTTTCATCTCCTCCTACCTCTTTAAGATACTTTAACTGACTTTCAACATTTTTTCATATTTCGCAAGACTTTTTTTACTTGTCTCAATACAATCGCTAGAAATTATGCATTTGTCGAAATTATTGTCTTTCTTTCCTTCTTTAACAGCACTATCTATGTTTTTTTTTTAGAAAAATTTTAATCTGTTTCACTACTTAAACATACATCTTCCATAACTGATATTTCTGTTTCTTTGTTCTTTTTTGTTTTAATTTCATCATTTCACTATATTCTTTCTGATATTCTGCTCTAGTTTTTAGGGTTCCGTACACCACAAGTGTACGCACGGAACCCTATTGGAAAGACTTTGTCAAAAATCTTATCCCCCCCCCTAATCGCCAAACTATTTGACTTAGAAAGTTCAAATTTGGCCCACATATGTATTTTCACGTGTAGATGAAAGGAAAATTATAGAGAACATGATTCTAGGGGTTGATCATAGCCTTGTCAAGAAAATAACAAGATTTTTGGGAAATTTTGATATTTTTTGGCTGAAAACTCTTGCTTTTTCTTTTGCAGCGCAATTGCCATCACGATCTCTATATTTTTTTGTAATCTACACATAACAATACATTTGTGTACCAAATTTGAACTCTCTAAGTCAAATATTTTGGCAGATAAGAGGGGAATACGGTCATTTTTTAGAAAAAAAGCGTATAATTTGTACCATTCCTGCCCTTTAACTGCCAAATTATTGTACTTAGAGTGCTGAAATTTGGTACACATATGTAGTTTGACGTGTAGATTAGAGAAAAACTATAGAAAACCTTGTTGCAGGCTGCTATCGTAGCGTTTTTGAGAAAAAAACGATTTTTTTTAAAAATGCTAAAAAATGGTCGTATCCCCCCTGAACTTCCAAAAGAGAGTTCAAATTTAGTACACAAATGTATTTTCACGTATAGATTACAGAAAAATTATAGAGAACATGATTGTATGTGTTGAATATAGCGTTGTCAAGGAAATAAAAATATTTTTGAGCATTTTTTTAACAAATGGGCCATAATTTAGTGTTATAACTTTGATAGCGCTATAATCATCACTTTCTCTATAATTTTCCTGTAATCTACACGTAAATCTACATACGTGTACTAAATTTCATCATCCTAAGTCAAATAGTTTGAAAGATAAGGGGGGGGGGGGATACGGTCATTTTTTTTAGCAAAAATGCACTAAAAGTGTACAATGCCACCTCCATATCTGCCAAACTATTGTACTTAGAGTGCTGAAATTTGGTATACATATGTAGTTTGACATATAGATTACAGAACAACTGTAGAGAATTTTGTTGCAGATCGTTATCATAGTGTTTTTAAGCAAAAGCCAACGATTTAAAAAAAAATGATAAAAAATTACCGTATCCCCCCCTCCCATAACTTCCAAACAATTTGACTTAGAGAGTTTAAATTTGGTACACAAATGTATTTTCACGTGTAGGTTACAGAAAAATTGTAGAGAACATGATTGTAGAAGTTGATCATAGCGTTGTTAAGGAAATAAAATGATTTTTTAATATTTTTTATGGATATTTGCTAAATTCTCTGGATTTTTCGTTGACAGCTCAATCACCATTAACTTCTTAATAATTTTTATGTAATTTACGCCTAATAATACATTTCTGTACAAAATTGGAACTCTCTAAGTCAAATTGTTTGGAAGTTATGGGAGGGGGGGATACGGTAATTTTTTATCATTTTTTTTTAAATCGTTGGTTTTTGCTTAAAAACACTATGATAACGATCTGCAACAAAATTCTCTACTCTTTATAAAAAATTTATTACATATTATATTTTATATATTATATTTGATATATTCTATGTGTAATATATTTATATATTATATATTTAATAGTATCAAATATATTAAAAATTATATTGTTTTGTGTACGGAACCCTCGGTTTTAGTGCGAGTGTAACTCGAAATTGGCCGATTTTTCTACTTTTCTCATTAGCTTTGCTAAAACATATCTTCTTACTACTATTGTTTCTAATATTTTATAATTATTACCTTCTTTTACTACTTTAATAGAATTTGACGCATTTTCCACATGTTTTTCTTACTAACATTTATATTCTGTCACTATTTACACTTTCCATATTTGTTTTTGTCTCTCTTTCCCATCTCTTCTTTTAACTTAGGTCTTTTACAATACATTTTTTCATATTTGGTACTGCTTTTTCTAGTTTCTTAGTCAGAAATATTAACAACTTTTTTCTGTCCTATTTTTGTATGTAATGAAGGACTACTACTATCTCCTTTCAGTTCTGTAAAGCCGTCATTAGTTTGATATAATCTAATTTTCTCTTCTGTGTCGCATCTTTTACATTCCTCACATGTAAATTATTGTTGTTTATTTATTCGATATTGCCAATTCCAAGTTTACACAATTTTGTAAAATTATCCGAAAATGAGATGACACATTTTTTTCAAACATCATATACAAATGAGTTCTGATTAAAGCATGATTATATACAACATTTTTAGGTTTAATATTAAAATATAAAGAAACAGCAAACGCAATGGCGTATACACCACAATCAACAAAATTTGGTTGTTGTACTCTTAAAAAAACTACATTAAGTTTAAATAGATATGACATGCATAAATATTCTCTTTAATCTTCATTTAAACAACCTTCATTAAGACTATTATAAACAAAATTAACAAAAAATGAATTTTTTATGACTCACTATCTAACTCCATAATGACCTCTTTATCCTACATGCCATCAAAGTATCTTTATATTTCAAGTCTTAATGTTTTTTTGTTTCTGTATCTCATATGTTTATCTTATATCTATTTATCTCATCATTATCTAATGTCTTTACCTGATCTCTCTCATTGTTTCATATGTTTATCTCATCTCATTGTCTCATGCTATTGTCTCATATTTTTACCCCATTTTTCTCATTGTCTCATCTGTTTATCTCATATCATGGTCTCATGTTATTATCTCATATCTTTATCTCCACTTCTTTTATATGGTCGATTCTTGCGTAACTGCCCGATTTCAAGATAAGTTTTGGTAGAAAAAAATTTTTTTTTATACAATGTTTCTCTGCACTTATTTTTCTTATTAGGGTATAATATAATTATATTTAAAACGATTTTACTACAACTATATTTATACGAAAATAATAGCAAATTTTTGAAAATTGGCTGCCATGTGAAGCTGAACCGCATCCTTTTATAGCAAATATATTGTACAAAATAAAAATTTCTTCTTGATATTTTGCTAAAACGAAAATAAATAATAAGTTCATAAACTATTTAATATTCTAACAGTATTTTAGATATTAGTTAACATATATAAAATTTTATAAAAGAACAGCAAAAACAATATTTAATAATGAATATTTCGTTTTATTTTTTGGATAATTTGAAATCGAGATCGAGCAGTGTAATCCGGCATTGCTAAACTACTTTATAGAATAATATTTTAAAATAACCCCCACAGATAAAAAAGTTTCTCTGCATGAAGCACACTGAACACTTCATATAGGCCATGGAGCTGAAATTTGACATTTATTCTAACCTCACTTCTACAATATTGCAAAATAAATCTATTCCTTATGCAGATCGCTTGTTTCACTTGAAAACTTAAATAAAATGGTAAGAATACTATTAAATAGTTGTCACAGTAATATAATAGTAATGACATGAAACTGAACGCTTTTTTATACACATGCTATTTTCACAAAAATAATTTTTTTTAAGTAAAAATTTTTCTTTTTTAAAACTTTTTTCACATGCGATTTAGTGCTAATGGATCAAAATTCAGATTTAACTTATTAGAAGGCGTAATAACTAAACACATGACACCTTAATTATAAGTCTACAGATTGCGTTCAAAAATTCGAAAAATTGAGGGACAAAATATTTTTACAGATTTTTAAGTAGGAAAAAGGTATGATGTGATGTGCAATATAAACTTAAATTGTTCATAAATATAGACACTTTATGCTTGAAAAAGGCTGAGTTATAATAATGATATTTTCACCGAAAATTATTAAATTAAAGTTAACATTTTGCAAAAGGGACACGCCACGGAACTGAAATTTCAACAGTTATAGTGCAATATAATAGAAGTTATAATATATATATATTTATGTATATTTGGTTACTCTAATATATACCTTTAAAATTCACTAATACACTTCAGAAAATGTTTTTAATTTAGGTGTATTTTTTCAACGCCGCCAAGTAAGACAGTTACGTAAGAAGCGCCCATATAATTATATTATTAAAAATAATTTTACACTGTAACGACGAATTATAATGTTTAGAAACATTATAATCACTTTATTATTTATTAAACATTCACAATTAATTTATTTATTAAACAGTTATCAATCACTTCTTTAATGAATCCACAATTACATTTTATGGACACTTTGAACATTTCATAACACTAACTTTATTGAAAATAAGAAGAAAATATCAAATTTAAACACATTTTAAACATCGTTTCTTTAGTCAACACATTTTGCACACTTTCATTTGAATCATTATCACTTTTTAAGAGACACTTTATTATTTGTTATTAAACACTTACAGTTAATTTCTTTAATAAACACTTTTCGTTCACCGTATTAAAAACTATACAACACAAACTCTTAATAAACAAAGCATATTAATACTATACACTTTCACATTTAACACATTTCTGTTATAAACACTTAATAAAAATACACTATAATAAGCATTCTTCACTTCCACATGATACACACTTAAGTGTTATTCAATTATAACTTTCACTACCATGCACTTCTATACCACGCACTAATGTATTTATCTCTCTTTTCGTTATTTTCGTTAAAGCTTGAAAATTTTTCCAAAACCAATTATACACTCATTATGCAAGGGTTGACTCGAAGACGGATGAGCTTATTTAGTCTATTGTTCGTATTTAGAAAGAAAATTTTAAATTTGAAGAATATTTGAGTAATGAGGTACAATTTCAAAATATAATTTATTTTCTCTCTTTTCAATAATACTCGAAAATTTTATCTCTTTTCCTAAAGCCATCAACCCTCATTATACAAGGGTTTGCTCTAATGATGATGACTCCCTGCAGGTAGTCTATTGTTTGTATTAAGAAATAAAATTTAAATTTCAAGGTAATTTGTATAATGAGCTGAGAGTTTCCTTTTCCGTAAACTTTTAACAAACGAGATCGAGCGCGCGCAGTAGCGCGCGTGCTTTCGTCTTGCTTATTAAATTGTAAATCATAAAGTATTTGTTTTATTTAGAGTTATAATGAAGTTAATAATTTTTCGTGCATTAAGAAATAAATAGTTTTAAATGTGAAATAAAATTTGGATACTTTATAAATACTAACAAAAATGTTTATATGATCGGAACATGTAGATTTGTTTGTTTCAATACATAAGGTCATTTAAAAACTCAAAATACTTGTACAAAAATTGTATGTTTTTATTTGTATTTATTAGATTTCAAAGATTCTAATACTTATTTTATTTTCCTTATGAAAGATATTGGTTTGCAGTATTTTGTGTAATAAGGTTCATTAAGCTTATTATTTTGACGCAATGTCACCCTTAACCCTAGAAGGACTAACTGGGGTCATTTGGTACCCAACGCGAAATTTAAAGTAGACTTCTGACCCATACAGTGGCAATTTTGGTTGGGGATCCTAACCATAATTCAATTTAGTAACCTGACAGTTGATTTTAGTAGGTTAGCGCGAATTGTGTGCGCAAGTCTCTCTTCAGTATGCAGTTAAAGTAAGTCTGGGGTCCCAAAATACCCCAGTTAGTCTTTTACGTTTCAAAAAAGTCGGGATAATGAATTTCTGTTTTTTTTTTATTAAAACGGTTTAATTGAACCTTCAAAGCAAAAATGTAATGACTTACATTTTGGTAAAATGCAAATCTTATATACACGTTTAAAATTTTGGGGAACAAAGGACCTCAGTTAGTCCTTAGAGGGTGAGAAATGTAAGTTAGTCCTTCTAGGGTTAAGGATGAACGTGAGTGATTTCATCTGCTAAAAGATAAAACACCAAAATCATCTTTTTGGTATAGAGTAACTTTAGATATTGGAAAGATACTTCTGTTTTTTTACTGTGCCACTTGTAAAAATCATGTACACATGTATTAGATTTCACGAATACAATAAACTGTTTTATGATTAAGAGGTTGGCATTGACATTCTTTGGTACTATTTTTTAAAATGTGTTAATAATTAGTTGGTAATGTCATAAAGTTATTTGTAGTTTTGGTATTTTGAAATTCAAAAAATCCACAGTGAACACTGCAAAAAAAGGCGTCTTACGGTAAGACACTTTCGGTGTCTTAGACGGCAAAGATGTCTTGTGTGAAGACGCTTTTCACGTCTTAGACACCAAAACCGTCTTACCGTAAGACGTTAACAAAACACCTTTTTTTGCAGTGAATTGACTCTAACTATTAAAAAAATTTTCTTTTTTAATAATTTGTAATAGGGATAAAAAAATTTGTGTTTTATTTTTTCCAAATAACATTGACATACATACTTAACTCAAAAAAGAATCAATTGTTCACCTAAACACGTCACCTAATTTACAATGAACGCACAAGAGAGCTTACATGTTTATAATATTCCTCTATCCGCACGTCACAAAAGAAAAATACAATTTTTTCATTGTGCGACAATTGAGTAAACGCCTATTTTAAGGGGTATGAAAAACATCTTAAAACGTAAAAAGTATAAAAACTAAAATTTTTTTTCTTTATATTTTGTAAAAGGTGATAAAATTTTGAAAAGAATGAGACCAAGAAAAAGTGATTTGATTAATATTTCATTTAAAAAATCTTCACAAAGTGTGATTTTCAATGTTTCATAAAAATTAAAATGACTTCGGAAAATATGAACATTTTTTAACGTACTTTACCTTATTTGAAAGTTAATACTCCACAGAATGTATATTATTCATAGTCATTACACTTTTTTTAAATTTTCTAAATTAAATATTAACCAAATCAATTTTTCTTGGTCTTATTCTTCTCAGAATTTTATTACCTTTTACAAAATATAAAGGAAAAAAATTTAGTTTTTATACTTTTTACGGTTTAAGATGTTTTCTATACCCCTTAAAGTGGGCGTTTACTCAATTGTTGCAGGTAGTGTACATTACCTATTTTTTAAACAGAAAATATCAAATTTTTTTCACAAACTTGAAAAAATTGTGCAGTGTACACTTTACATAAATTTCATTGCAATCATTAGTTTTTATGGATAATGTAAATTATATTTAGAAGCGTTATTAAACATAGAATAACAATGATTTCTAAATGACATTATTACAATTATATTTAATAAAGTAAACACTTATATACTTTATTTACTCTCCCTTTAACGGGTTCGAGGGCTCCACTTCCTTTACATTTTTATTACATTATATTTCTTATAACTACCTTTTTACAATCTTAATCTTCTTAAATCTAAACGCCATCTTAACTTATTTTAACCTATTATTCGCCATGTGCCTGGGCTTCCATTTTCCGTTCCTTTTGACAAATCTGGCTTTATCCCTTTTATCGACCACCCTTTTCCATTTTACTATACTCTCTCACTTACTCCTTACTATCCACTCTTTTTCTCACTTCTCCATTTATTCCTCTTTCGTCATTCACCCCTACACTTTCTTCAACTCCTAACATACCCATGCACTCCATATCTACACACAATTATACTTTTATAACCTCTCCTGTCTCTTCCCTCACTTTCTATCTTATTCCATCCACACAGACACAATCTCCCCTCATCCTTACCTCACTTCCTTTCCTTCTTTCTACCCACGCTTTCTCTTCCAAGAACCACCTTATCCTTCTCTTTCTCCATGTTTTATCTTCATCTATCCTCTTCCCACTCCCTCTCAACCTTCCCCTTAATTTCATGACTTCATATTTGTCCTCCTCATCTTCCAACTCCACTATCCACAATTTTATTGTCTCCTCATCTACTCCTCTAATTTCCGTAACCTTTTTAATTTTTACTTTTGCCCCAATTCCTGTAAGCAATCATTCTACTTCCTCTTTGCCTTTCCTACACCCTACTTCCAAACCTCTAATCACGATGTTCCGCTTTCTTTTTTCCCTCTCGAGCAACTCAACCTGACTCGCTAACTCTTTCATTTTCCTTTCTAAATTATCATCCCCTACTTCTCCATTCTTCTCTCTACTTCCTTTCCTTTCCCCTATATCTATAATCTCCAATCCACCCTTCTCATTCTTCCCATCTTCCACACTCCAATCCGATATTTCTTTCTCTAACTTGTTCATTCTTTTCCACATATTTTCGTTTTCCATTTTCCAATTTTCCTCCCACTTTTTTAACTTCCTTTCAATCCCTTCTATTTCCTCTTTTATTACCTCCGTCTGCTTATCTCTTTTTTCTTCTATGTCCCTATCAATCTCTATATTGTCCCACACCTCTGTCCATTCTTTATCGAACCTTTTTTCCAACAACTTGACTAACTCAAGTAAGTCGATGCAGTCCTGACACTTCATAATTTTCCCGTCTTTTCCCTTTCTTATTTCGCCTATAATATTTTGTACCTCCGACATTTTCCCGCGTATACTACTTGAGTCAACTTTCTCCATTCTAGATCCCTACCTTACCTACACTTCATTCGCTCTCCTCGTCATTCACTCTATCTCTCGCACTCACACCCCACTCTTTTCACCTAACCTCACAATTCATGCTTCCCTTTTACCTTTTTTATCTTTCCCATTCACACTATTTTCTACTTACATTCTTTTTCAACCATTCACCTTACTTTTCACATCACTTTTCACTTACACCACTATACCCACCCTTAACTAATAATAACCAATTTTCCAAAAAACAATTTACCCTTCACAAACGCGTGCACTACTCTACAGTACCGGAAACGGAAGCCCAATAAAGACGTCTGTGAAGTTAGCACTCGAGGTATTAAAAAACAAACTTTTTTTATATGGAATCGTTAGGTGGTCGTTTGGTGATCGTTAGGTGGTAGTTTTTGTCGTTTGGTGGTTTGAAATAGAAAAACTACAGTAGTTTTAAAAATTGGAGTGCTAACTTCACGTAGCACTCCACTTTTTAATATTTTTTAAAAATTCCTTTTGGAATCGTTAGGTGTTTGTTAGGTGGTCATTAGGTGGTAGTTTTTAACATTTGGTGGTCAAAATTTTACGAGAAATTCGACTTGTAAACTTTTTCTCAAAATTCATTCAAGCTGCGCACTAAGTTCTGCGCACTTATTCTTGGCGCCAAGATATGAATGTTTTAAAAGTTTTTAAATATTTGTAATTGCTATAAAATAATAATTAATCAATTTGTTTCATGTTTTACATTTAGCAAAAGAGAAAACATTTTATAAGGATTACATTTCTTTATATTTATGAAAGCAGTATTAAAAATCATAAACTAAATAGAATTTTTTTGAAACTTAAATTGAAAATTTGAAATTGAATTTAAAAAATTAAAATTGAATTAAGCTAATTAAATTATATTAATTATAGTTTATATATTTTTTAAAATTTAATTTTAAAATTAATTTTAAATTCAAATAAAAAAAAATTTTAATTACATTTTAAATCTTGAATTAAATATAATTTTCTTTTTCAATTAAACTTAAAATAAAAAATAAAACATTTCAACTTAAATCAACTAATTACATTGCCTATATCAATTATATTAATTTGTTTTTAATTTAAAAAATTAATTTGTATTATTATAATCCAAACATATAATAGAATTAATTTCAATTAAATATTACGAATTAATTTTAAATTTTAATAAAAAGAACTTCTCTAAATTAAATTTTGAATCTTAAAAGATGTAAAATTATTTAAAAAATTCAATTGGAAAGTTGGAATTCAAATTAAAAAATAATTTAATTATGTATATTACAATCAATTATACAAATTATTTAATTAAAATTATTTAAAAAATTCAATTGGAAAGTTGGAATTCAAATTAAAAAATAATTTAATTATGTATATTACAATGAATTATATTAATTTTTTCTTAATTTCAAAAATTAATTCCAATCAAATTAGATTAATGTAATCTATTAATAAAATCGAATTTTGAATTAAATCTTAAAAATAATTTTACATTTAAAAAACACGTTTCATTTTAAATTACACTTTGAATCTTAAATTATCTAAAATTTATTATTTGCTTTAAAAGATTAAGTGAAATATTGAAATTAAATTAAGATAATTAAATGATATTTATTATATTTTTCACTTTTAAAATATAATTAAAACTAAGAGCATGTGGAAAAAACGTTAAATGAAGGCAAAATACATACAAAATTATATAGACCCCGCAATTATTCAAGACGATAACAAGGGTTAACCAACCCTAAGTCCTTAAAAGTCTTATTTTTTAAATAATTTTACATCTTTTAAGATTCAAAATTTAATTTAGAGAAGTTCTTTTTATTAAAATTTAAAATTGATTCGTAATATTTAATTGAAATTAATTCTATTATATGTTTGGATTATAATAATACAAATTAATTTTTTAAATTAAAAACAAATTAATATAATTGATATAGGCAATGTAATTAGTTGATTTAAGTTGAAATGTTTTATTTTTAATTTTAAGTTTAATTGAAAAAGAAAATTATATTTAATTCAAGATTTAAAATGTAATTAAAATTTTTTTTTATTTGAATTTAAAATTAATTTTAAAATTAAATTTTAAAAAATATATAAACTATAATTAATATAATTTAATTAGCTTAATTCAATTTTAATTTTTTAAATTCAATTTCAAATTTTCAATTTAAGTTTCAAAAAAATTCTATTTAGTTTATGATTTTTAATACTGCTTTCATAAATATAAAGAAATGTAATCCTTATAAAATGTTTTCTCTTTTGCTAAATGTAAAACATGAAACAAATTGATTAATTATTATTTTATAGCAATTACAAATATTTAAAAACTTTTAAAACATTCATATCTTGGCGCCAAGAATAAGTGCGCAGAACTTAGTGCGCAGCTTGAATGAATTTTGAGAAAAAGTTTACAAGTCGAATTTCTCGTAAAATTTTGACCACCAAATGTTAAAAACTACCACCTAATGACCACCTAACAAACACCTAACGATTCCAAAAGGAATTTTTAAAAAATATTAAAAAGTGGAGTGCTACGTGAAGTTAGCACTCCAATTTTTAAAACTACTGTAGTTTTTCTATTTCAAACCACCAAACGACAAAAACTACCACCTAACGATCACCAAACGACCACCTAACGATTCCATATAAAAAAAGTTTGTTTTTTAATACCTCGAGTGCTAACTTCACAGACGTCCAATAAAGTAAACACTTATAGATAATAAAAATAAGTTTCATTAATTTGATGAAAACGATTTGTATTTATTTACAAAAATGAATATCCATGGCATTTAAGATATTTCTTTCTTACTTTCAAATAATTGAATCGTAAAATTGCAATTGAAAATATTGAAATCATGATGTATTAATTTGATATAAGACCATGAATTTTTTAACAAAATAGCTAAAACTGCACTACAAAAAACAATAAAAAAGTGAAATTTTGTGATGGTGAGTTTTCATTTTTTTGCACGCATAAAAGGCAGTCTAAACTTCTTTGCTTCAGAGAAATTATAGATTAATTTAAATTTTACTGTAATCATATGGAAAAAATTTTCTGTTACTTTTTGTATGTTTCAACAAAGTTTACTAAAATATGCTTTATCGTTTTCTTTGCGTATTTGTTTACTAATTTTTATCTATCCAGTTAACAGTATATTCCTTATTTCTTCTTTTGGTACCTTTCTATCCGTGGTAAAATTTCCCAAGTGTATCAATCGAAAAAATGAAAAGGGCTAATATTTGCACAAAATGTAGTATCGTAGGAAAGTACTTAAATCACAAATAAATATGAAATTTTATTAAAAATTGTAGTAGGGATGGGGGGGGGGGTAAAGATTCTGGTCAAGTGTGAGGAGGGAATTTTTTGAAAAATCATAACTATTATGCAACAGGGTGAAAAGAATTTTAACCTTTATGGTTTTTTAAGAAATTTCAACAATTTTTTAAAATTTCCATAGACATATTGGATCCGATATATTAAATTTTTAAAAGTAAGATCAGCGTTGTAATCAGCAACCTCGAAAACCTGTAGTTAATGGGTTTCAAGAAAATCCAAAAATTTGAAAAAAGTTTCTCCGACGTTTTTAATTATGTAAAACGAATGTCATATTCGTTATCAGCGACCCAAAAAACCCCTAGATAAAAAGTTTCAAGAAAATCCAACATTTTTTAAAATATTTCTTCGACATATTGTATTTGCCAACTTAAATTTAAAAAAATACGTGGTTTCTTAAGTTTTGTACAGAATCAGAAAACCTAACTAAATTTAACTTTTGTTTTGTCAAAAGAAAAGCTATTAATAATAAAATTATCAAAAACAAAATGACTTAAAGTTTTGATTTTAATTATATGGTAGAAGACAAAACAAAATAGTACTTATATTTAGTTTGGTTTTCGTGTTCTCTAGTCAAAGTATCCAAAGATATTTATCATTTTATAAATAGTTATTTTTTACATTTAGGAATTTTTGAAAATGAATTTAGAAATAAAGCAATTATTGAAAAGACATTATTTTTTATCAAGGATGGGCGCGCCCACGATCTACAACGATGTGACTGTATCCTATCGTATCGTGGCGAACCACAACACGATAGACTTAGTCGAGTAGTATCGTAGCTCGCCACGATATGATGCGTCTGAAGCCATCGTGTTGAGGCTCGATACGATACGATGGAACTTGTTCCATCGTATCGTGACTTGACACGATACGATGGACTGAGTTCCATCGTATCGTGTCAAGCCAGGATACGATGGACTGGGATCGATCGTATCGTGTCAAGCCACGATACGATGGAATGAGTTCAATCGTATCGTATCTAATCACGATGCGATAGACTGAGCTCAAACGTATCGTGTCCAACCACGATACAATGGACTAAGCTCAATCGTATCGGATCGAACCAAGATTCGATAGATTGAATTCCATTGTTTCGTGGCGAGCCTACTACTTTCGTCGTAAATCGCGGAGCTTCGTTCAAATTCAAGCCCTCCTTATTATTTCATTTGGCCCTTTTATAGCATAATAAATGAATAAATAAATTAAAACAATAAATAATAAAATTTTTATCAGAAAAAAAGATTCTGTAAAGTGGAGAATATTTTAAATAATTAAATTTTACATTATAAATTGTTTAAACAAATTGTTATAAACAAATAGACAAATAAATTTAAAAAAAAAGATTCTGAAAAGTAGACAATGTTTTAAATAATTAAATTTTACATTATAAATTGTTTAAACAAATTGTTATAAACAAATGGACAAATATTAAAACTTTTATCAAAAAAATAGATTTTGAGAAGTAGAGAATGTTTTAAATAATTAAATTTTACATTATAAATTGTTTAAAAAATTAGTCGTTTTAACAAATTGTTATGAACAAATGGACAAATAAATTTTTAAAAGAAGATCTTATAAACAAATTGTGACAGCAGCTTAACGTCACGTAATGTTTCACGACAGAAAACGCTGAAATAACGTTAATATATGTTACTATATGATAAGCGGTAAAATATGAACGATTAAATAGATAGATATGAATTATATTTTAATAACGATCAACAATAGATTTTCTTTATGTTCTTTAAATCTTTTCTCGAATATTCATTAAACCTTTATAATCTTGAAGATCCGAAAATGTCACGTTTTCGACCAAAAAAAAGGGGTTTCAATTTTACGACTTGAAAATATTCGGAAACAAACATATGGTATCATAATTCCGGACCGCGGGTCTCTGCGCCTTTCTGTCAATAAAACATGAAATTTACCGATAGGAAAAAAAAAAAATTGTTATAGAAAAATGTAAAAATATTAAAACCGAAAAAAAAGGATTCTGAAAAGTAGAGAATGTTTTAAATAATTAAATTTTACATTTTTAATTGTTTAAACAAATTCTCATAAACAATTGTACAGATATTTAAACTTTTATCAGAAAAAATGTTTTAGGAAAGTGGATGTTTTAAATAGTTATTTTCAACATTATACATTTTTTAAAAATTTAATTGTATAAAATTTAATTGTATTATTTCAAACATTCCCCACTTACCTCAATCTCTTTTTCTGATGAAAGATTTAATATTTGTCAATTTGTTTATAACAATTTCTCTAAACAATTAATTTTTTCGACAATTTTGCATTCTTTATAGGTTTTTCCTATCGGTAAATTTCATGTTTTATTGCCAGAAAGGCGCAGAGACCCGCGGTCCGGAATTATGATACCAGATGTTTGTTTCCGAATATTTTCAAGTCGTAAAATTGAAACCCCTTTTTTTTGTCAAAAACGTGACATTTTCAGATCTTCAAGATTATAAAGGTTTAATGAATATTCGAGAAAAGATTTAAAGAACATAACGAAAATCTATTGTTGATCGTTATTAAAATATAATTCATATCTATCTATTTAATCGTTCATATTTTACCGCTTATCATATAGTAACATATATTAACGTTATTTCAGCGTTTTCTGTAGTGAAACATTACGTGACGTTAAGCTGCTGTCACAATTTGTTTATAAGATGTTCTTTTAAAAATTTATTTGTCCATTTGTTCATAACAATTTGTTAAAACGACTAATTTTTTAAACAATTTATAATGTAAAATTTAATTATTTAAAACATTCTCTACTTCTCAAAATCTATTTTTTTGATAAAAGTTTTAATATTTGTCCATTTGTTTATAACAATTTGTTTAAACAATTTATAATGTAAAATTTAAATATTTAAAACATTGTCTACTTTTAAGAATTTTCTTTTCTTATAAAAATTTATTTGTCCATTTGTTTATAACAATTTGTTTAAAGAATTAATTTTCAAAACAATTTTTAATGTAATATTTAATTATTTAAAACATTCTCTACTTTTTAAAATGTATTTTTCTTATGAAAATTTATTTGTCCATTTGTTTATAACAATTTGTTTAAACAATTTATAAAGTAAAACTTAATTATTGAAAACATTCTTTACTTTTCAGAATTTTTTCTTCTTATAAAAATTTATTTGTCTATTTGTTTATAACAATTTGTTAAAACGATTAATTTTTTAAACAATTAATAATGTAAAATTAAATTATTTAAAACATTCTCTACTTTTCAGAATCTTTTTTCTGATAAAAGTTTTAATATTTGTCCATTTGTTTATAACAATTTGTTTAAACAATTTATAATGTAAAATTTAATTATTTAAAAGCTTTTTTACTTTTAAGAATTTTTGTTTCTTTTATAAATGTATGAGTTTATTTGTTTATAACAATTTGTTTAAACAATTAATTTTTTAAACAATGTATAAGGTAAAATTTAATTATTTAAAACATTTTCTACTGTTCAGAATTTTTTTTCTGATGAAAAATTTAATATTTGTCCATTTGCTTATGACAATTTGTTTCAACAATTTATAATGTAAAATTTAATTATTTAAAACATTGTCTACTTTTCAGAATCTTTTTTTTTAAATTTATTTGTCTATTTGTTTATAACAATTTGTTTAAACAATTTATAATGTAAAATTTAATTATTTAAAATATTCTCCACTTTACAGAATCTTTTTTTCTGATAAAAATTTTATTATTTATTGTTTTAATTTATTTATTCATTTATTATGCTATAAAAGGGCCAAATGAAATAATAAGGAGGGCTTGAATTTGAATGAAGCTCCGCGATTTACGACGAAAGTAGTAGGCTCGCCACGAAACAATGGAATTCAATCTATCGAATCTTGGTTTGATCCGATACGATTGAGCTTACTCCATCGTATCGTGGTTGGACACGATACGTTTGAGCTCAGTCTATCGCATCGTGATTAGATACGATACGATTGAACTCATTCCATCGTATCGTGGCTTGACACGATACGATCGATCCCAGTCCATCGTATCCTGGCTTGACACGATACGATGGAACTCAGTCCATCGTATCGTGTCAAGCCACGATACGATGGAACAAGTTCCATCGTATCGTATCGAGCCTCAACACGATGGCTTCAGACGCATCATATCGTGGCGAGCTACGATACTACTCGACTAAGTCTATCGTGTTGTGGTTCGCCACGATACGATACAACACGACCTGCTCGATGCCATCCTTGTTTTTTATTACATATGTAAAAATATTAGGAGAAACTGAACAAATTTTCTGTAGAGTATTATTTCCAATTTTCTAATAAATATTATTATTAACAATATTATTATATTAATAATATTATTCTTTTCACCGAATAATCACCACGTGTATTTTTATAAATTATAACAACAATAATTTACCTTTTGTTACCATTAAAAGTGCAAAACTATTAATTTGGTACGATAAAAACTAAAATAATAATTAAAAATAATAAAATTCTTTGTTTTCAACTTACAATTAAATAAAAAAATGTATTAAAAATAATAATAATAATTATTATTTTAAAATTGAAAAACTGTGAAAAAATATGGACCTCAACTGCGCTGGAGATCGAGCTTAGGTCTTTCAAATGCCCGTCGAGCAATTATTATTAATAATATATATATAATAATAATATTATATAATAATTATTATTATTACTCACCTGTCATTAAATGTATACACTTTATTTGTATACATTATTGTTTATATAATATATATAATAATAATATTATATAATAATTATTATTATTATTACTCACCTGTCATCAAATGTATACAATCCTCTTTATAAAGAGGATCGTCATGTGACTGAACCTAAATAATAACACAAAATACTTTAACCTTAAACGTTATCATTAAAGTGCAAAATTATTAAATTAATTTTATGTTTCAATATAATATTAATAATTAAATATTATTAAATTTATTAAATAAAAAGAAAGCAATGAAAAACATTGTTATTATTACTCACCTGTATAAATCCGCTGAAGATTGACACGTGAAGCACACTAAAAGCACACACTCTTTCTCTTATAAAACTAAAACACTATTTACCACTAAGCACTTCACTGATTTTTTTATAAAACACTTTTATCCTAAAGTAAATTAAAATTTCAATTACATAATACAAAATTACAAAATAAATGTGAACAACTAACCTAAAATATTATACTTACTATCAAATTACCACGAAAATAACAACAACAAACTATCGATAAATATCGAAGATATTGTTGACCAATGAGAGTATGTTCATTAATTTTTAACCCCACCCGCCGCGTATCCCAAGAAAAAGGTTTTTAAAAGTATGAAAAGGCCGGTGGGTTATCATAGATTTCATGTCAAGTATATAAAGAAAATACACCTTTAAATGTAAAAAATTTTACTTTTTAATTGACATGATAATATTCTGATAGTATGTTAATAATAGTATTAATGATAGTATGTTATATGCCTAGAAATCTTACACATGTAAAATGTGCAGTACACATGTTTTAAAACTAATTATTTAATATCCTATTCTAAAAAGGAACGGACGTTGTGATTAACTTCAGACGTGGTAGACCCTTTTGTGTTCTCTTATTGGTTAGTAGGTATATTCGATAGCAATGTGCCGTTGAAAGTTTCATTTTGAAATTTTCGTTTTGAAATTTTCAAATCATGAAACTTATGATCGATGAAACTTTTTATGAAATTTATCAAATTTGTAAATTATTAAAATTAAAGTAGACAATTTTTCCAGAAGATTTTATCTTTAAAGTGACAGTGTCGGATCCAAGGGGGGGGGGTCATGGGGGTCATGACCCCCCCCCTGGAGCTAACTTAGATTTGCATAAGAGAGAGAGAGAGACAACACTATAGTGTTGTCTCTTTCTCTCTCATGTATAACCCCCTCCTGGAACCAAGTCTGGATCCGCCACTGAAAAGTGAGAACATAAAAATTGTAAAAATTAAAAAAATTACTGTTTTGTGCGAGATATTTCCATTTTAATTTACACAAAAATATTTATTATAAAAATTTAATGAATACAATTCTTCTAGAAAAACTTATTCTTCACTATTTTTTGAGGCACTTTTTTATGAAAAAAGTTTTTCTCCTTTTTTTAAATAAATGTAAAAGAAATTTAAAGAATTTAAGATTAAATTTAACTAAAAATTTTTGCAAATCAAATAATGAAATTATTATTATTATTTATTGTTCGAATGCAATTATTTTTTTAAAAAATAAACAATTTATGGTTTCCTTTATTTAGCTGATTAATTAACTGATCCTTAATTTAAATGATTCAAATTTTACTAAAATACTTTATTTTAAGAAAATAATATAATTCGAAATATTTCTACTTCTGAAAATTTTGGTAATATTTTTAAATTTAAAATGTTTTTTTGTGAACTCCTGCAAATTTGAGATTTTGAATATATATTTTAATATTGATATCACTACTTGCTATTAAAATTTGGCTAAGGCGTTTTGCTTTATTTAGAAAATATAACGTTTTTAAATTTTTTATAAAAAGGTTAAAGTTTAATTTGAATGAACAATGTGAAATTGCTTTGTTTACTGTTTTATTCCCAAAATTAACCTTTTTGAAAACAAAAATTAAAAATATAATTTTTCAAAATAAAGCAATTTGCCTTCGCCAAATATTAATATCAAGTTATATTTTATATTTATATTTATTATATTATATTATATGTAATTTAAAGAAGATCTTAGTTTATTAATTAAAAATAAAGGAAAAATAATGTTATAACAATTAAAATTAAGGAAATAAATTTTTTTAGAAAAAAAACATTAAAATTAAAACATTTAGAATAGTTTAATACTCATGCACTTACTTAAAAAAATTAGAATTAACTTGAATAATTATTAACCAATATTATGCAAATTTAAATTTTAGCACCATAGTAAGATTACTGAGTTTGCGCAGAAGGTCCCAACCTCTATTTCGTGAAATAAAATCATTTTCAAAAATTATTTGCATTGAAATTTGATTTTTACAGTTAAAAAGACTAATTCGAAACGTAACTAAATCATTTTTTAACTATTAACTTTAAAAAATTAGACGTTATGGCTAAAGTTTCATAAGTTTCAATTAATTTGAAATTTTTCATTGAAACTTTCAACTGAAAGTTTCAAAAATTATAAATTTCGGAAACGACACATTGCTAATATTAAATAGTTTACGATTTCGAATTTCTAATTATCATAATAATTTTGATAGTAAAATATTATACTCTAATTTTAAATTTATTTCACAACATATTTTATTATTTTAGGTATTTAAAATTATATCAATTTTAATTAAATTGACCGTAATTTAGAAATAACATTTGACCTTGAAATTCATGAAAGAAATACCTTTCGACAAACTTCGGACGTGTAAAACCCTTTTTCGCTCTCTCATTGGTCAACAATATCTTCGATGTTTATCGATACTCTTTTGTTGTTATTTTAGTGGTAGTTTGATACAAGTACAACATTTTAGGTTAGTTGTTCACTAGAGTGTCCGTTAAAAAGTCGACTTTCGAATTATAATTACGATACCCTCCAGTTTGGTTTCAATATAAAAAAAAAAATTTTCTGTAAAATTGCAGCCTCATTGATAAATATTAACCCGTGCCAGCAATCGATTGAAATTTCTCATTGAAAGTGCATGGAAAAAATAAACTTTTTTTTAAAAATTTCATAACTTTTTTAATTTTCTTGCAAATAAATTTCCAGGTCACAAATTTCTTCATTTTCAGCTATATTTTAAGGCAGTGTTTTTAGAAAAATTTAATTTTCAAAATTTTAAAAATGTCGGATGTTAAAAAATGGGTTAAAAAATACATTGCAATATTTGCAGCGTTTTATCACATAAATATTAAAGAAAACTCAAAAGATATTCTTATTTAAGGGTTTTTTTTGGTCGCTAATGAAGATTACGATGTCAAAAAAGTTAAAAATTGCAATATTTTTTAGTAGAAAATTACTACTAATTTACCAGTTGCATAACTACTAATTAAGAAAGTGAACTTTTGCAATTTTAATTAATAGATATTTCACTTTTAAATTAGTAGTTATCTACTAATAACAAGTAAAAGTTTTTACCATTTAATAGTAACCGATTTCTCGCCAATTCATTAGTATAAAATCACTAATTGAAAGTCAGATTTAGAGATCAGTTTTGCTTATTATGGATGATCAAAAACTGAATAATTAAAATGTAAAAATGTAAGAAATATATTTAAAAAGAAATAAAGTTTGTTGAATCCGCCAAATTGGATCGGCTTTATTGAAAAATACATTTTTGACAAGAAATTTGTTAATGGTGACCCCGAAAAGCCCGATAACGGTGTTTCAAGGCGATTTCTTGAAAAATGTGAAATGCAAAATTTTGAGTCCGCCATATTGGTTCCAAAATTATAAAAAATTAATTTTTGACATCGTAATCTTCATTAGCGACCTAAAAAACCCCTAAATAAGAATATCTATTGAGTTTCCATGAATATTGATGTTATAAAACGCTGCAAATATTGCAATGTATTTTTTGATCAATTTTTTAACATCCGCCATTTTTAAAATTTTGTAAATTAAATTTTTCTAAAAACACTGCCTTAAAATATAGCTAAAAATAAAGAAATTTATGACCGTGAAATTTATTTGCAAAAAAATTAAAAAAGTTATGAATTTTTTAAAAAAAAGTTCATTTTTCCCATGCATTTTCAATGCGAAATTTTAATCGATTGCTGGCACGGGGTAATATTAATCAATCAGGCTGCAATTTTACAGAAAATTTTTTTTTTATATTGGAACCAAACTGGAGGGTATCGTAAACATAATTCGAAAGTCGGCTTTTTAACGGACACCCTATTGTTCACATTTAATTTTGTAATTTTATTATATTTAATTGAAATTTTAATTTATTTTAGAATAAGAGTGCTTTATAAAATATATTTAGCGAAGTGTTAAGTGGTTAATAGTGTTTTAGTTTTATAAGAGAAGTAGTGTTTGCTTTTAGTGTGCTACACATGTCAATATTCTGCAGATTTATACAGGTGAGTAATAATAATGTTTGTCATTGCTTTCTTTTTGTTTGATTGATTTAATAAAATGTTTTTATTAATATTATATTGAAACATAAAATTAAGTTAGTAATTTTTCACTTTCAAAGGTAACGTTTAAGGTTAGATTTTTTTTTTTGCGTAGGATGTGAAAACCTGCTACCAGGTACCCTGTAGCCCGTACTACAGGGTTATGCGGGGGTGGCGATGTTCTGCCGACCCGCTAAAAACACACCCTTATTTAAGACCTTAAGACCACTCCCAGGTAGAGCCAGTTTACTGACGTATCGCCTTCAGGAGTGGTCTTATACCCCATCGCTGCCGCCGAAGCGACTTTCTCCGGCCCGCGGGACCTACTATCATTGACGGTCATGGAGGCCCTTAACGCACACAAGTTGAGTCAAGGGTCTCGACGAACCGTCATTTCGCTCTAAAAACGTTTCAGGAGGGAGAAAGCTTCCTCTATCCGCGTTTTTTTTTTGCGACCTAGGTGGTCCTTAAGCGACTTCGCTTTAGGGCTTCTTCTTTCTTCGCCTGTTCCAGGACTTTCCTAAAACAGGCGCACTTTCCTGAGCCTGCAATATGAGACGTTTCCGCCTCATTTCCAGCCTCGGCCGCACAGAGGAAGCAGAACGCTTCCTTACTACATGCTGCAAGAGAGTGTCCAGCATTCCCACACTTAAAGTAAGAGGAGGATCTGTCCACTCCCTTGCAGTCTGCTTTCTTATGGCCGTAACCAAGGCACTTGTGGCACCTTGTGACCATAAGTCTTCTCCTAATTGGGCAACTTAAGAAACCCAATTTTATTCGGCCAAGCCTTTCCAAACGTTCCGCCTCCTCCCGGTCTGTGACCAGGATGGCGATTTTGTCGCCTCTGCTGTTTGGTCCGAGGACCGTTACTTGTCTTCTCTCTCGAGGAGTATTAAGAGCTACCTCGAGAGCAGAGACCACTTCTTCTTTTTCGGTTAAACCGTCAAGGTCGCGGATTTCCAGGGTCACCCTCTGGTCCTCCGGTCGCCTGACGGTACCGATTCCGCTCACTGCCTCAGAGACCTTAGCGGTAAACTTTTTCTGATCAGAACCTCGTCCTAATTTTAAGAGGAGGTTCCCCTCCTTCGTGGGTCTTGCACTCACGACTGTTGCCTGGCAAAAGCCCGGATCTACTACCTTCTTGAGCTTGCCAAGAACAGATGCAAATGTTTGTCCCTGGCAAACTCGGACTAACACGGTCTTTTGTTTGGGGCTGCTTGGCTCCACAACGATCTTGGGCGGTTCTTGTCTCGCCTCATTTATCTCTCCGACCTTTTTTTTCTTCGCCTTGTCGGCAGAAATGTCACCCTTCTTTTTCTTTTTGCCAAGCTCGCTTTTTGAAGGCATTCGATCCTCCTCCTCTCTTTTCCTTTTACATTCCAGGACTAAATTGCGCGTAGCAATAGCCTGAAACTTGTCTCTTATTCGTCGTCTTTCTTGCCTCGCCACATCAGTAATCTTGAGGCCATCGTAAAACCTGAGGTCAGCTCGAGCAGCCTCTGCGTGCTTAACTTTCAGGTCGGAGATCCATTGTTTGAACTTCTTCAGACCGCTCTGAATCTCCGCCGCTACGTTCCTCTGGACCTTGAGCTTCTCCAGCATGACCTCAAGTTCTGCCTCCATCAAGGTTACGATATCTTTCTCCTCTGAGCGCAGCCTTTCGCACTCTACACGATCCTTTTCACAGGACTCAAAGTCTTTAGCAGTGGCATGCCTAAAAGCACTGCCACAGCTGCTGACACTCGTTGCACTTCCTCTCCTAGATCTGAGGCCTTCGTCCACCCTAAAACGCGATGGACCTGGCGTTTGACCGTCCTGGCTAGCAGCATTCGATGCCGTCGAAGCTGCTTCGCCCCTACCTGGGCGCTGTTCATCATTTTCGTTTTTGTCAAAATATAAATCATCCATGTGATTCCCACGAGCCTTGGAGAAAAAACGGTCCACCCACACAGAGCTCTAATGTATGGGTAAGGCATTTGTACACTAGGAGGGCGCCCGGTATCCTAGCACCGCTCGCGACACCTCCGAACGTGTCACTGGCGACGACAGTGCGTCCGCCATCCAGGCCCCCGACATCAACAACCGACGCCTGCGCTTTACAGACGCCAAATTGAAGAGCACGTAGGTTGGGCGACATTCGCACCATCCCCGGCAGCTTCACGGCGGATTTTGTAACCCTGGTGCCATCCATCTCTCGGCACAGTGTGGAACCTTAGATTGGGTTAGGTGTCGTTGGTCAGATCGAACAGACAACCGGTCCATCGGGCGCCAGCCCTGGATCGAGGCTACTACACACCAACTTAGAAAAACCAAGAAGGCAGGAGTGTCCTATTCCTCCCAGAACCCATGTCGTCCACAGCTGACAAAGATGGTAAGCCCCCATTTGGAATCCGAATTAACATCATCCGCACAGGATAGCTAGTGCACAGGTTCGAAAAACGGCGGCTACCCGAATTAACGGGGTCCCGTTCATTCCCCTGTGCCCAAACTCGCCAGGCATCGGGAGTCGATGAGTTCTGGGAGGAGCCGAACAGCTCGTCCAGTGATTGCGTCCGAAGGACAAGCGCCTGGCCGGTCCTAAGCCCCCTCACCACGACAAGGTGACACCACGAGGGGGGTTTAAGGTTAGATTATTTGTGTTCTTATGTAGGTTCAGTCACATGACGATCCTCTTTGCATTTAATGACATGTGAGTAATAATAGTGATAATAACAATAATTTTCATTGATTTTTTTATTTAATTGTAAATTGAAAAGGTAAAGAGAAATTTATTCTTTTTAATTATTATTTTTGTTTTTATTATACCAAGTTAATAGTTTTGCATTTTAAATGGTAACATAAAAGTTAAATAATTGTTGTTATAATTTATAAAAATACATGTAGCAATTATTTGGCAACAGGTAAGAAAGAATAATGTTTTCCATCAATTCATTTTTTTAATAAAAATTCAAAAGTTAGATATAAAAAATTTTATTATTTTTAACTATTATTATTAATATTATTATTATAATTTACATAAAACTGTATTAGTAGTTTTGCATTTTCAATTTATATTCGGTTTAGTCAAATTTAATTTCGTATTTGAATTTTCAAGTTTTAATTCGTTTTTAGAGAATTCAATTGGCAACATTTTTATTCTTTATAATTTGTGATAAAAATTGTACATTTTTATTCTAATTTGGTAGTTAGACATGAAATTAATTTATTCCTTTTTTTTAAATTCTGATTCCATAGTTACAATTCAAATAAATTTAATCCCTTAAGTATATGACATCAATTGAATTCCCTTTACAGAGTATAAATTCATAACAATTTAATTTATTTTAATAAAACAAAATTAAAATTAAAACGCATTAAAATTAAGAAAACATGACCACAAACACCTTCTATTCAAAGCTTTAAGAACTGTCTAATGGTTTAACGTGATATTTCAATTAAAAATTTTATGGATGGAAATTAGTTTTATCTGATTCTATATAAAAAATAAGGAAATACAGTACCGGCCAGTAGTATGTGGACACCTGTTTTAAGTGATCAATTTTAATCAATTTTTCTTTAATCTTATTCTAAAATAACATGTTTTTTCTGTAATTAATGTAAAACTAAATAAATTCTGAATGAAAAGAGCCCAAGATGAAGTCGTTTTGTCCACTCTAAAAAAATTTATTGTAAAAAAAATGTTACTTACAGCGTTTTTTTCAATTACACAGGCCGATAAAATTTCATTAACTGCATGTTACCTAAAATGTTACAGCCGATTCTTGTAGGTTTTTGTCAGTAGAATACGAATTTGACCTTGAAAATATTAGATTAGCTCATTTGAATGTTTGTAAAACAATAAACCACAACAGTAAATCTGCCTGCATAGGACCAAATGCAAGCTTAAACATTGCTCTTTGAGACCCAAAAACAAAAAAATTTAAGTATTGCATACTTTAACAGCATGTGATGGAGAATGATGTCACTGGTATAGGCAAAATTTGTCCGCAAACTTTCTCTTAATCAAAAAAATATACCAACACATTTTTATAAAAAACAATACTGATTTAGTAGGAACGATTAGAGGAAGGCAGTGGAAAAAATAATCAATACAATTATGGAAGGGATAAATTTTTTTATTACTAAAAAAAAAATATTTTTTTAATCTAATTTATTCAATAGTTTTTGAGGTAGCTGATTACGTACTCGACATCAGATTTAAAAAATTTAAAATGGAGGATCCAATATGTCGGACTAAAAATAAAAAATCTGCCATATTTACTTAAAACACATTACTCGTGAGTTTTCGGGGTCGCTAAATGCAAATCTGTCATTAGTTTTTTAAAATTAAAAATGGCGGATCCTTTATGGCTGACAAAGGATTAAAAATCTGCCGGATTTAATTGAAACATGTTACTTGGGGGTACTTTACTGGATGGGTAAAATCATTTTATCTTACCTTAAAATGTCGGGTAACGACAATTTTAACTTACCTCTGTTGGTTGGATCAGGACATTTTTATCTCTCCTTTACTGGGCGGGTAAAATCATTTTTTCTTTCCTTAAATGGTCGGCTAACAACAACTTTATCCTACCTTTGTTGGTTGGATGAAGAGATTTTTATCTCTCCTTTACTGGACGGGTGAACGACATATTGTATCTGCCATTTTGAATTTTGAAAACCTGATCACACATTCGTAATCTGTGTTCGCAAAACCCCCAAATACCAAGTTACATTAAGATTATAAATTTTTTAAAAAAATTTTCCGTTATATTGGGTGCGCCATTTGGGTTTTGAAAATCTTAGAACAGATTTACAATCAGCGGTCTCAAAAATCCCTATATACCAAGTTTCATAAAAATGTAAATTTAAAAAGAAATTATCGGACATTTTGGATTCGCCATTTTGAATTTTAAAATTTTGATAACCGATTTGTAAGCAGCGACCCTAAAAACCCCAGATACAAATTTTTACGTAAATTGGTTTACATGATTAAAAGTTATGTTGTTTTAATCACTTTTCTGGGACTGCGTACATCACATTGGATATTAAAGGCACATTGGATATAATACTTAGGTTTTTGTTTTTGAGTCTAAAAGGGTAATGTTTGAGCCATCATTTGGTCCAATGCTGACAGATTTATTGTTTTGCTTTATTGTTTTACATACACTTAAAAGATACTAAAAATGCGTATTTTTACACATTTAAACCGAAATTGCTTGAAAACTAGAGCCAATCAAAAATTTTCAAGGGCAAATTTGGATTCTACGGACAAAATCTTATAAGAATTAGCTTCCATTGATTGGGCAACAAAATTTTGTCGGCTTGTGTTATTAACAACTTTTAAAATAATAAAGATCTCCTTATATTCTTGGTGTGATTTTAAAGATAATTAACTATAGAATTTAAAAAATACTTTAGTATTTGCACACTAATTATATTATTTATATGTTTTTCATTTTTTTTTGTACTCACTTTAGTCTCAGGAAAAATTTAAGAAAAAATTGTGTACGAATAGTGATGTATTTTTTAAATTCTAGAGAAAATTATCGTTATAATCACACCAAGAACATCAAGACATCTTTTTTATTTTAAAAGTTATTAGAAATTGAAATGAACGCTGTAATTTACACTTTTTTTACAATAATTTGTTTTAGAGTGGACAAAACGATTTCATCATGAGCTCATTTTATTTAGAATTCAGTTCGTTTTGAACTAATTACAGAGAAATAATTTTATTTTAGAATTAGATAAAAAAATTAATAAAATTGAATCACTCACAACAGGTGGCCACAAACTACTGTTCAGTACTGTACATATTTTTTATTAAATGAAAAGTACAGAAGTTATGAATTTATCAAAAACGTTTTGAGAAACAGAGTACTAAAAAGCGATTTTCTATGTTGTTATTAGAAAATTAGAAATATAATACAATATATATCACCCTATATTACAAACAGATATCGCCGCCAACGCCGCCGCTGTTTCAAGATTTGAGCCCAATGATATATATGGTCGATTCTTGCGTAACTGCCCGATTTCAAGATAAGTTTTGGTAGAAAAAAATTTTTTTTTATACAATGTTTCTCTGCACTTATTTTTCTTATTAGGGTATAATATAATTATATTTAAAACGATTTTACTACAACTATATTTATACGAAAATAATAGCAAATTTTTGAAAATTGGCTGCCATGTGAAGCTGAACCGCATCCTTTTATAGCAAATATATTGTACAAAATAAAAATTTCTTCTTGATATTTTGCTAAAACGAAAATAAATAATAAGTTCATAAACTATTTAATATTCTAACAGTATTTTAGATATTAGTTAACATATATAAAATTTTATAAAAGAACAGCAAAAACAATATTTAATAATGAATATTTCGTTTTATTTTTTGGATAATTTGAAATCGAGATCGAGCAGTGTAATCCGGCATTGCTAAACTACTTTATAGAATAATATTTTAAAATAACCCCCACAGATAAAAAAGTTTCTCTGCATGAAGCACACAGAACACTTCATATAGGCCATGGAGCTGAAATTTGACATTTATTCTAACCTCACTTCTACAATATTGCAAAATAAATCTATTCCTTATGCAGATCGCTTGTTTCACTTGAAAACTTAAATAAAATGGTAACAATACTATTAAATAGTTGTCACAGTAATATAATAGTAATGACATGAAACTGAACGCTTTTTTTATACACATGCTATTTTCACAAAAATAATTTTTTTTAAGTAAAAATTTTTCTTTTTTAAAACTTTTTTCACATGCGATTTAGTGCTAATGGATCAAAATTCAGATTTAACTTATTAGAAGGCGTAATAACTAAACACATGGCACCTTAATTATAAGTATACAGATTGCGTTCAAAAATTGGAAAAATTGAGGGACAAAATATTTTTACAGATTTTTAAGTAGGAAAAAGGTATGATGTGATGTGCAATATAAACCTAAATTGTTCATAAATATAGACACTTTATGCTTGAAAAAGGCTGAGTTTTAATAATGATATTTTCACCGAAAATTATTAGATTAAAGTTAACATTTTGAAAAAGGGACACGCCATAGAGCTGAAATTTCAGCAGTTATAGTGCAATATAATAGTAGTTATAATATATATATTTATGTATATTTGGTTTCCAGTTACTCTCATATATACCTTTAAAATTCACTAATACACTTCAGAATATATTTTTTATTTAGGCGTATTTTATCAACGCCGCCAAGTAGGGCAGTTACGTAAGAATCGCCCATATATATATATATTAGGGTGGTTCAAAAAAAGGTAAAAATTAGAAATTTCAAAATATTTTTTTAGTTTAATATTCTGCATGGATAGAAACTCAAATGCTCATTTTGTTGTATGTCAAACATATAAAATCACGCCGAAAATCGAAAGAGAACCTCTGCACGGATCCTCCGCTTGAGAGCCTCATTGCAGCAGTTTTTTCAGCCAGCTCTTGGCTCCAGCAAAAACCGGTTCCACCGGTACTCCCCTCAGAGTTTTCGCCCCCCGCAAGGGCTACGAGCGAGTTCCAGCAGGCGCTCGCCGGAGTGAGCGAGTTGGTGCATTTTTGTGTAGTTTTAATTATGTACAATTATTTTAGGTTAATTACATTCTAATTAGAGCCGTAATTTTTAGTGTTAATTAATGTTTTTCTATTATTATCATTTTTTTTTTTTTTTTTTTTACAAAACAAGTTTAGGAGAGGAAAAAATGCATTTACGCACTTGTTCGTGTAGGACTCAACCACATCCTGTGGCAATACCGCACTAAAACAACCTCTCCCAATTCTTGCTTTACATACTCTTATCAACTTTTGCTCCTTCCGTCCTGGAAGGTGAGCAAAAGCATCATTTTTCTTTACTCTGTTCACTTTCAGCATTCTGTTCTTTAGGTCTTCATGTCCATTGCCGCCGATGTTCCTATGCGGCCGACATGAAATTGTGGGATGCTTTTTTAGAGCTACCTTTAAAGATGTTTTTTTTTACAAGGAACAGTGCTGTCGGACCAGAAGAAGAGAGTTCAAAAGAACTGCTTTCTGCATTCTACCTGCTTACAAATTGGCTTGACGTTCGCAGGTTAGAATCTTCTTCAGTTGGCTCACAAATGAAGCCTTCATCCCTCCTAAGCAGCTGAGAATTAAAACAATCAAGTGGACTCTATATCCTGGATGCATTTTACTCAATTCGAATAAGAGCTCTTGATATTTGATCCGTTTCTCATCCTCCTTTTTAATGATGTTTCTCTTGGCAGGAGCCGAAAACTCAACCACATAATTGATCTTACTTTTATGATCTTGGAAGACCATATCAGGCTTGATGGCACTGATATGATGAGTGGCTGGGAAAGAAAAATTCCAGTAGATCTTGCACTGGTCATTTTCTACAACGGACTCTTGATCCATTTGGGCATACGGCAGAATGGGCTCCTTATCTATAAGGTACTGGTGACGAAGGTGGTAATACAAAACCTTCAGTGCAGCATTGTGTCTTTCTATATATCTGTTACATGCATAAATCGGACAGGCACTTAATATATGACTATGTGTCTCCGGGTATTGTTTGCATGCACGACAGTTGGAATCGTCAACAGGTATATGCATCACACGGCTTCGGTACACCAAAGTATTAATCACTCCATTCTGACAAGCGAACCAAAATCCCTCTGTCTCCGATTTTAATCCAGCCGATTTAAGGAATGCAAAAGACAAACCTACAGACAATCCCATTTCTCTGACGATATTATAAAATTGTCCGTGAACAGGCTTAATAACATGTTTTTCTAAAAGAAGTACATGTTCTGCATCCTTTACATGTTTTTTGAGCATCAAAGGTGGTAATAACGCTATTCCATGTTCGGTATTATTTGTATCAAATCAAAGATTAAGTTCTTTTGCCGCTCTATTTGCCGCTTGATATAAAAATGCCCCATTATTTGCATTTCATGATGATAGACAAATTACATTAAAGGATCCGTACTATTCATCACTGAGCATGCCGCAGCCAGTACCATACGGCGATGAAGACATTCTAAACTTAGTAACCCTCTTCCTCCCTGATCTCGTGGAAGGTAAATTCGAGTTACGGAAGACCTTGGATGATGGCATCGATGTACTGTCATCATCTTGCGCGTTTGTCTATCCAGTATCTTCAGCTCATCCACATTCCATTTAACAGCCCCAAATGTGTAGAGTATTAAAGGAATGGCTAATACATTTGTAGCCTGTATCTTATTCTTCCCTGATAATTCGGATGACCAAATTTTTCTGAGAAGACCTCGATATTTAATTTGGAGATGATCTTTAAGCCCACGCACATCTTGAGTTTCCGATTGTGGAATTCCAAGATATGCGTAAGTTTCTCCTTCACCAAGATGATGAATGGTGTTGCCACCAATAAGCTGAAGATCGTCTAAATCGCCTGATGTTTCAGATGTTTCCAGTCTTCCTCTATTCATATGGACAACAGCACATTTATCAAGTCCAAAGCTCATTCCAATTGCACTGGAATACTTGGCCACTGCAAACACTAGAATTTTTAATGCTTCCTTACTGGAGCCATAGAGCTTGAGATCGTCCATGTAAAACAGGTGGTTAATCTTGTGAACTCTATGTCTTGATTTGCCACACAAGTATCCAGAGTGTTTTTCACGAAGCACAACAGACAGAGGCAAGAGGGAGATACAAAACAATAGAGGACTAAGAGAGTCGCCTTGGAAAAGTCCTCGTTTGTAGATGATGACGTCAGTCATCACCTGTTGCTTGTTTGATGTTAATACAAACCTTGTTCTCCATAAAAGCATAAGCTCTCTTAAGCATCTCACTATGTCTGGATGTACCGCAAGACATTCAAGAAGCCTAATAATAAGCTCATGACTGGTGGAATCAAACGCCTTCGGTAGTCAATCCAAGCCATGGACAAGTTTCGTCGATAAAATATCGAGTCTTGGGTGACACACCTATCAATCAGTAGGTTCTCCCTACAACCTGCCAGACCTATCTTGCATCCTCGTTGTTCGCCTATTGTACTCCATACTGGTTGAATAGATGACAAAATTCTTTCCTTAAGGATACCAGTAAATAGCTTGTAGCAGGTGTTAAGACAAGCTATTGGTCTGTAATTCTTTGGACAAGTCAAATCTCCACATTTCGGCAATAGTACCGTACGTCCATCCACCAACCACTGTGGTACGGGATGTTCTCCGTTGAGAAAAGTTGAGAATATGCGGGCCAGGTGTTGGTGTGTTGAAGTAAACTTCTTCCACCACATGTTGTTAATTTTATCCGGCCCAGGCGCTGAAAAGTTTTTGGTTTTAGCAATTACATTTCTCACTTCCTCCTTAGTAATTGATGGGCATTCCTCCGCATGATGGTCAAGCCCTTGTCTAAGACAAAAGCTACGGAAAAGAGGCAAAGAAGCGTCTTCTTCATTCAACGAATATGATGTTTCATAGATGTTTTTCCCGAAGTTTTCGATCTCTTCGCGACATGGTGGTCTGTCAACGACCGGCGATGTTATACCGAATAGGCGGTAAGGATTAGTTTCGAAAACATTATATTGTTTTATCCACTTAACCCGACGTTCTAAACGTTCTCTTATGACTACAAGAGAACGTATCTTCTCAGTCCAATGCTGTTTGATGGTCTGCAGCTTAGATTTATTCAAAGTATGATGCAATCTTTTCAGAGATCGGGATATTTCTAACACTCTAGGTGTAAATCTCCGATTCGTCTCCAGATAAGCAATCACACTCTGAAGGTGAGAAGCATTCCGTCTAGCCCCCCCAATTTTGAACTGAACCTGCCTAATTCTTTTACAGGTCTTGGCAACGCGTTCTGAAACAGATTTTCTGTTACTGTCACGAACCAAGGAAACTGCTTTTTCATAGACTGCACAGTTCAATGTCCAGAGATCTACATCCTCTGGAAGTAATGAAATTTCTCTATTCGCTTCAGCCATTTTGTCCATTTTAATGGAAACCTTAAGATGGATTTTGGTTTCCCTTGCTCTTATGTTTACATACTCAACTGTCTGCAAAGGTGTTGTTGTGAGAACTGATGGTATGTTCTCAGAGGGTTCTTCTTGAAGAACTTCATGGCCTTTTCTTCGCAAAAAGGATACCTGATCTCGTAAGTACTGAGGTTTCATTTGTGCGTATTGGGGATGCATATTGCTCCATCGCTCATGAGGCCTCAACATGTAACCTCTTCGGTCCGGAGAGCTCTGTCGCCAACAGTCTAAGATGTCCCTTCGAAGTTGGTCCGTCCATTTTAAACGTGTACGAGTTTGTCCCTGGTCGAAGCCTGGTCGTTGCCTGGGTTCTATCCTGTTGTTACTCCCAACTGAACCCTGGTCTCCATCCGAAAGAGACCCATTGTGGGTGGCGCTGAGAGTTACTGTGGTAGTAACCGCAAAAAACTCTGTGTGAGTGGTTAGCCCAACACAAAGTCGACAATTATATCGGGTGCCCACCCCTATCTGACGTTGGTCCGCCCCGGGTATTTGAATTGCCCGGTTCCTCCTATATCTGGGAGGATTTCCCCTATCCGCCACCTGGGGAGGCGCTCGATTGAGATGTCAGAAACCCCATCTTAGATGCCACTCAAACACTTGGTCAAATGTACCAAATATTTCCTTGTTGTTCGGAAGAGGGCATCTTACCTGACCTAGCCGGTCAGGCAATTCTGTGATATTCGGTAACGGACGTTACCATTTACCACATTTATAATTATTTTATTTTTTATTTTTTGTTTTTACAAAACAAGTTTAGGAGAGGAAAAAATGCTTTTACGCACTTGTTCGTGTGGGACTCAACCACGTGCTGTGGCAATACCGCACTAAAACAACCTCTCCCATTCTTGCTTTACTTACTCCATCCGTTCCTGCTCCCTCCATCCTGGAAGGTTAGCAAGAGCGTGATCCACTTACTCGAGACGTTTTTCATGTTTCTTTCACTGTTGTCTTCGCCCATAGCCGCCGATGTTCTTAAGCGGTGGTCGAGAACGTTGTTGGATGCTTTTTTAGAGCTACCAAATAAGATGTTAAAGTGAACAGTGCTGCCGAACCAGATTGAGAGAGTTCAGAAGGACTTCCTTTTGCATGCGAACCGCTAATGCATCAGCCTGGCGCTCGCAGCCAGGAATCTTTTTTAATTGGCTCACAAATGAAGCCTTAATCCCTCCCAAACAACCGATTAGAAGAACATTCAATCGGACTTTATAACCTGGGTGCATTCGACTCAATTCGAACATGAGCTTTTGATACTTGGTCCGCTTCTCATCCTCCTTACGCTTAATGTTGTTCTCAGCTGTGGCCGAGAACTCAATTACACAAATGATCTTACTTTTATGATCCTGGAGTACTATATCAGGCTTATTGGCACTGATACGATGAGTGGTGGAAAAAGAGAAGTTCCAGTAGATCTTACACTGGTCATTTTCCACTACGGACTCCTGATCCCCTTGGGTATACGGCAAGATGGGTTCTTTATCTATACCATAATGGTGTCGAAGGTGATAATATAAAACCTTAAGCGCAGCATTGTGTCTTTCAATATACCTGTAACACGCGTACTTCGGACACGCACTTAGAATGTAACTTAGAGTCTCCGCATATTGTTTGCATGCACGACAGATGTCACTGTCGACAGGTATATGCATCACACGACTGCGGTACACCAAGGTATTAATCACACCATCCTGACAAGCAAATAGAAATCCTTCAGTCTCCGATCTTAAACCAGCAGATTAAAGGAACGAAAATGTCAAACCAGTCGACAATCCTACTTCATTTATAAGGTTGTAGAATTGTCCGTGAACAGATTTGCTCTTATGTTCCTGTAGTAGAAGCGCATGTTCTGCTTCCTTGACACGGCCCTTTAGCATCAATGGTGGTAACGATGCTAATCCATGTTGCACATTACTAGTATCAAATGGGAGATGAAGTTCATTCGCAGCTCTTTCTGCCGCATGATATAAGAATACCCCACAATTCGTAATTTCATGATGGTGAACAAATTGTAAAAGAGGATCTCGACTGTTCATAATTGAGCATGTAGCAGCCAAACCGATTCTACGATGAAGACACTCTAAGTTCAGTAGACCTCTTCCTCCCCGATCTCGCGGAAGGTAAATTCGAGGCACGGAAGACTTTGGATGATGACTTCGATGAATTGTCATCATCTTGCGAGTTTCTCTGTCTATCATCTTAAGCTCATTCACATTCCACTTAACTGCTCCAAAGGTATAGAGAAGCAAAGGAATGGCTCATGTATTTGTGGCTTGTATCTTATTCTTCCCAGATAATTCGGAAGACCAAATTTTTCTGAGAAGACCACGATATTTTGTTTGGAGACGATCTTTAAGCTGACGCACATCTTGAGTCTCCGCTTGTGGAATTCCAAGATATGCGTATGTTTCTCCTTGACCAAGATGATGAATGGCGTTGCCACCAATGAGCTGCAGATCCTCAGAGTCGCCTGGTGTTTCAGATGTTTCACGTCTTCCCTTACTTAAGTGGAAAACGGCACATTTATCCAATCCAAATTCCATTCCAATTGCTCTGGAATACTTGGCTACTGCAAACACTAGATTTTTAAGTTCTTCTCTATTAGATCCATAGAGCTTAAGATCGTCCATGTAGAAAAGATGGTTGATCTTATGAACTCTATTTCTTGGTTTGCCACACATGTATCCAGAGCGATTTTTTCGGAGCACAATAGACAGAGGCAAAAGAGAGATGCAGAAAAGTAGAGGACTGAGTGAGTCACCTTGAAAAACTCCTCTCCTAAAAGAGATGATGTTAGTTATCATCTGCTGTTTGTTGGATGATATAACAAACCTTGTCCTCCACATGAGCATCAGCTCTTTCAAGCATCTCACGATGTTTGGATGTACCTGTAAGCAATCAAGGAGCTTGATGATCAGCTCATGACTCGTAGAGTCGAATGCTTTACGGTAATCAATCCAAGCCATTGACAAGTTGCGTCGATAATCTATCGAGTCTTGGGTAACGCACCTATCTATTAATAGGTTTTCCCTACAACCTGACAGGCCTTTTTTTTCACCCACGTTGTTCACTTATTGCACTCCAAACTGGCTTTATAGATGTTAATATCCTTTCTTTTAGGATGCCAGTAAATAGCTTGTAACAGGTGTTAAGACAAGCTATCGGTCTATAATTTTTTGGATTAGACAGATCTCCTGATTTTGGTAAGAGTACCGTTCGACCTTCCACCAACCACTGTGGTACGGGATGTTCTCCGCAAAGAAAGGTTGAAAAGATGCGGGCCAAATGTCGGTGAGTTGAAGTAAACTTCTTCCACCATAGATTATTAATCTTATCTGGCCCGGGTGCTGAAAAGTTCTTAGTTTTAGCAATTATATTTCTAACCTCTTGCTCAGTAATTGGCGGACATGCCTCACTAGGTTGGTCAAGCCCCTGTTCAAGACAGAAGCTTCTGAAGAGTGGTAAGGAAGCATCCTCATCGTTGACTGTATAGGACGTCCCATAGATGTTTCTCCAGAAAGTTTCAACCTCTTCACGACATGTACCTTGGACCAACGACTCAATCCCACTGTAACTGGCGCACCACCCTCTACGACGTCTGACAACACCAGCACTGGCCCAGCCCTGGCCTTGCCTAACACCCTAAACTTCAAAGATTGGATGGAGCTAATTCGAGCCTTCCAATCTCCACCTCCGCCATTTCCCGAGTTTTCTGGCCAAGACCATGAAGATCCAAAAAGGTTCGTGACAAACAGCGAACGACACTTTGCCCAAGCTAGAACTCCGAACGACCTACGTACACAGTTAGTTGGGCAAGGTCTGAATGGGGAGGCCCAAAAATTGTGGTCTACATACACCAATTTGTCCCTCTCCTGGGATGAGTTCAAAGAACTCTTCCTTAAAAAGTACTCTGGCCAGACGACTACAACTGGCCCTAGATCCCGCCTACCTAACCACCCTATTCTTAGAGTCTATGAAACCAACTCTCCGTCGACCTTTTTGCCCCACTGCTCCCCGTAATTTCCCTAAACTCTTCGATGCAACTATCCAAGCAGAGCAGGATGAAGCAGACTGCACACTAAAGAAAAACCCCAACCCACCGAAAGAGGAACCTCCGAGAAAGATGACGCCGGACGCTTCTGCCCCGAGGCCGATTCGGTTACCTCCCTGCAACTACTGCCCGGAGTTCCACTACCACCGAGACTGCGCAGTATACAAGGCCCAGGTTCAGGGAAACTGGCGTGCCCCGGCCGGCAGACCGACAGAGGACGCCGCCGGTCCCTCATCCAGCCAACCCTAAATTCCATTTACTCCTTAACCCAAGTCTTGCCCCGAACACGTGTGCGGCTCGGTAACCGAGAAGTAGTTGCCGAAATTGATTCTTGCGCTTCACACAACTTCGTAAAACTCACTATTCTCACCAGAGCCGAGCGCAGTTCCCTCCAACCTGGACCAACCCAAGCGGCCCTTGCCGCAACAGGAGTCACCATTCGCCTGCATGGGACAGTGCCCCTCGCACCCATTATTGGGAACCAGGAATACCCAAGTTTTTTCCAAGCCTGCAACGAGCTACGGGCCGACCTGAGCTTGGGCCGTGCTTAGCTTAAGGAGCACGACGTCTACCACGAGCACCGAACGGATTGCCTCTATCTAGGCAACAAGGAGCGGCAACGCATCTTTTTGACTCCTTTGCCGGTCTCCAACGTTTCGGTACCCGACCCTTTAAACTTTGACCTATCGTCTTCAGTTCCGCTGGAATATGTCGATCGATTGCGACAAGTCCTTAGGACCTATGAGTTCGTTTTCCACAAAGGTGGGCCCTTGCGACAGACGCCTACCATTACCCACGACATTGAACTTGCAGATCCTCGGCCCTTTCGTGAAGCCCCTCGCAGATTTTCGGACATCAAGAAGAAATTTATTGATGAGCAAATGAGAGAAATGCTCGCCGAGGGCATAGTCGAACCTACTACATCCCCCTGGAGCTCCGCTATCGTGGTAGCTAACAAACACGGAGGCGAATATCGATTCTGCATCGATTATTATCGCCACTTAAACAAGCAAACCACAGACGCCCCCAATGCCTCCCAAGGATCCACGAAATTTTAAAAGATATCGGAACAGCCAAGGTATTTACGACCCTAGATCTAAAAAGCGGATATTGGCAGATTCCCATGGCCCCTGGAGCACGGAAGTATACTGCCTTCTCCACACCCGACGGGGGCCAGTACCAGTTCCGAGTAATGCCATTCGGACTTAAAAACGCCGCCGGCACCTTCCAGAACCTCATGCGCTCCTCCTTGGCCTCCTACTGGGCCAAGTTCTGCGTCTCCTATCTGGATGACGTCGTTATCTACTCTCCAGACTGGGAGACACACCTCCGAACTGGCGTCCTTTATAGGGACTTGTAATTGGCTTATGGAGTACGTGCCCAAGTACTCGGACGTCTCTGCCCCTCTAACCAGTCTTTTATCATCCAAACGCCCCTACCGTTGGACACCGGAACACGACGCTGCTTTTAACGCCGTCAAAGAGGCTTTCTGTAACCCAGCCATGCTGAGTCGACCCGACCCAGACCTTACCTTCATCCTGCAAACCGACGCCAGTGCGCTCGGTATGGGAGCCGTGCTCTACCAAGGAGATCCCTCCGGCAGACGACGCATTATCTCCTACGGGAGTGCAAAATTTAAACCTACTGAGACCCGCTACCACTGCAATGAGCAGGAATGCCTCGCGGTCATTTGGGCGATCAAAAAATACCGCCCCTACTTAGAAGATCGCCCTTTCGTGCTACGAACTGATACAAAACCCTGACTTGGCTCGACAATATGAAGGACAGTCGAGCCAAACTTGCCAGATGGCATATGTTCCTCGGAGAATTTAGTTTCCGCACCGAGCACATCCCAGGCAAGGAAAACGAACTCCCCGACGCTCTCTCCCGGTCTCCCGGACCCTAACGAAGAGTCACCTGGGGAACCTGACTTAAAGCGCATGGCTTTCTTCTCTCAAAACCAGACGAACCAGACACCCCTGACTGAGACACCTGTCATCAGTTCCATCGTAGCCCCCACCTTGATCTCCGACATCACTGAGGCTCAACAGGAGGACCCCACAATCTGTCGACAGATAAGAGACTTCTTGAAATTTTAAAGGGAAAGGCCCTCCAGCCTCAAAGACCAGAAGTTCTTGGATGAAAGCAAGCTCGATGAAAGAGGATTTTGTAAGGGAAGTCCGGCCAATATCCATAGGCTCCTTAGAGTTCCCCTTGTGCTCCGCCAACGTGTGATTTGGGAATACCATGACGTGTCCCTAGCCGGATACCCTGGGACCGAAGCGACCACGTTTAGTATCCAGCAGCATTTCTTCTGGCCTGGAATGGTCCGTGAGATTCGACGATATGTCTCACAGTGCCCTCTCTGCCGTTGCACCAAGGCCGTGAATAGTAAAGACACCGTAGGCTTACGGCCCCGCTCGGCTTACATTATTTGGGATACATTGGCCCTTGACCTGATGGGCCCCTACCCCGTTACCACGAGAAGACACCGGTTTCTTTTAGTGGTCACTGACCTCTTCACGAAATGGGTAGAAGCTTTCCCGCTCCGGAACTCTAAGACCCCAACGATCATCGACGTGCTACACAGAGAAATCCTTTCACGCTATGGTTATCCCCAACGTCTCTTGAGTGACAAGGGTCCTCAATTCAGGAGCAACCTCTGGAAAGACGCCGCCAAGCAGTGGGGGTGCACCCTTTGGACGACTCCTGAGTATCCTAACCCCACGGAACGACGAAACCAGGAAATAAAAAAGGCCCTTCACCTCCGACTGTCGGGGTCCAATCAGACTTCCTGGGATCAGCACATCCCAGACATACTTTTCACCCTTCGCAGAAGAAGGAACGCCGCCACCAGGATGCCGCCCGCCTACCTATTTCTTGGTCGTCTAATCCTGACACCCGATGAATGGGACTTACCAGTTGCCCTGGAACCGAGCACTACGGCCGAACGCGAAGATTTGGCCAACCTGAACCAAAGGGGTTACCAAGATCGCTACGCAGTACCAAACTACCGACCGCTCTACTCCGTAGGTGATTGGGTGTACGCACGCAATCACCAATTATCTAACGCCGCGGAGCGCTTCAACGCAAACTTAGCTCCTGTCAGGACCGGGCCCCACCAGGTCCTAAAGGTCGAATCACCCGAAGTGGTATGGATCCAAAAGGACAATGGGCCCCATAAGGTCCACATCAACCAGTTGATCACAGCTTCTGACCTTGTGATACGTAGGCCCGCCTCTGACAAGACCACCAACGCTCCCGAGCCCCGGACTGAACAAGTCCTTGCTCCTGACCAAACCAATCAAAAGTCCGCCCCAGCAGGGTCTGACTCCCACCATCCACTCGCCTCAGCCGAGGCCTCTAACGCTCTTGAGCCCCGGACTGTACAAGTCCTTGCTCCTGACCAAACCAATCAAAAGTCCGCCCCGGCAGGGTCTGACTCCCACCATCCACTCTCCTCAGCCGTGGCCTCTAACGCTTTTGAGCCCCGGACTGTACAAGTCCTTGCTTCTGACCAAACCAATCAAGAGTCCGCCCCAGCAGGGTCTGACTCCCACCATCCACTCGCCTCAGCCAAGGCCTCTAACGCTCTTGAGCCCCGGACTGTACAAGTCCTTGCTCCTAACCAAACCAATCAAAAGTCCGCCCCAGCAGGGTCTGACTCTTACCATCCATTCGCCTCAGCCGAGTCCACCAACACTCTTGAGCCCTGGACTGTACAAGTCCTTGCTCCTGACCAAACTAATCAAGAGTCCGCCCCAGCAGCGTCAGAGTCCTACCATCCACTTGCCTCAGCCGAGGCCACCAACACTCTTGATCCCCAGACTGTACAAGTCTTCGCTCCCTACCAATACAATCGAGAGTTCGCCCCAGCAGGGTCCAACTTACCCTCCCTATATTATTACAATGGAGAACAAGGAGAAGAGCGTAACGCCGGAGGGCGCTACGTTATGAGGGACCGACCACGCATGAACTATCGAGACAATCGCCCTTACGCACCTCGGAGGAAGTGCGAAATTATTAGATAAGTCCTAGGTTATCAGGCAAATTAACTATCGCTAAGACCTGGCCTAAAGGGGGAGTACTTGTTATATGTCAAACATATAAAATCACGCCGAAAATCGAAACAGAACCTCTGCACGGATCCACCGCTTGAGAGCCTTTTTGCTGCAGATTTTTTAGCCAGCTCTTGGCGCTAGCAAAAACGGGTTTCACCGGTACTCCCCTCAAAGTTTTCGCCCCCCGCAAAGGCCTACGAGCGAGTTCCAGCAGGCGCTCGCCGGAGTAAGCGAGTTGGTGCATTTTTGTGCATTTTAATAAAGATAACTTCTACCAATTCTTGACTACCTTATTTTCTTGCAAACCCCTAACCCTCTACCTTTCGGTCGCGTTCCTGGTGTTACGAGTTCCCGCGCCACCATGCGTGTGAAACCTTAACGCTACGACCGCCTAGCATATCCCCGCGCCACCAAGCGTGTGTGATATCAGTCGCGGAATCCGCGAACCGCGAAAAACCGCGAAGTGCGAATTTTTTCGCACAACTTGGTGTTATGAGTTCCCCCGCCACCATGCGTGTGTAACCTTAACGCCACAACCGCCGAGCATATCCCCGCGCCACCAAGCGTGTGTGATATTAGTCGCGGAAACCGCGAACCGCGAGATCCGCGAAGTCCGAATTTCTCCGCTTAACTTGGAGATACAAGATCATGCGCCTATAAGCGTGTAAATCCTAACGCAGCGTCCACAAAGTTTCTTTCCCCACCGCGACCACCAACTTTGGTTAAAGCGAGCGGTAACAATTTTTAAAAATTTGTTAATTGCAAAATTGACGCTGCGAATCGCTCTTGAAGTTTTCTCTAGAATTGAAAGTTTTTTCCTATGGTTTAGTTCACGGTGAAAATTTCTATTATACTCTCTGTATAGGCTTTTGCTTAACGGGAGCTTAGATACTTATGGCTGTTTGAACTGGCTACACCCCAGTCACAAAAAAAAGAAGAAGATATTTATGGCCAATTTAGTACAGCTAAAAAAAATTTCTTAGGCTTAAGTTGGAATTGAGAATTTGTCTATGTCCACCTTTTTTCAAGGATCTTTGTGTCCTTAAATTGGATCAAGAATATAAAAATAATATACTCTAATATACTTAAATAATATTATTAGTGCGATTCCAAGTGAAATTTACGTTTTTTTCCGGCAGGTTAACGGCGGACACAGAAACTTTAGAATTATATTATATTTAGTATGACTAATGTTTTACATAAATATTGGGTCAAAATATTAATTAGTTTACGAGAATTGAAATTTGCAAAAAAAATTTGAAATCGCAATATCTTCCGTTCTATCAGTAGTATCAAGGTTTTCTTTTTTTAAAATGCTCAGAAAAATATAAGGAATAATTCTATTTCAGGAGAATTTTTTATAATTTTAAAATTAAAAATGTTATTAAATAAAAATTATATAATTTTTACACAGCTAAAAAAAATTCAATGACCCAAATGCTAAAACGATCTTACCTGTGTTCTTTTCAAGATTCCAAAAGAGTTGAAGTTAACTGTTACCTCCTTAATATTTAACTTTAATAAATTTAAGTGGTGACACGTGTTCGCACGCCGGTCTTGGTTTTTTCACATTTTTGTTATATTTGTTGTTTTTTAGGACGTTATTTACAATAATTTATAGTGGTTTAATGCTCCTACTTTTTGTTGTAAAATAACTATTAATATTTTTTCAATACTGGTTCAGTTGTAGTCATTATACATATCCTTAACCTAAAAGTGTAAAGTGCACAATGTCGTCGTTGTCGCAGCCTTTAAAGTGCTTCAAATGCAACAAAAATTCTACAGATCCAGTATTGTGCTCGAAATGTGAAACTCCATATCATCCGAGTTGTGCAAAAATTGTTGGACTAAACGCAGATGGTTCTTTTGTAAAATGCTGTAAGCCTCGCTCTCGCAACGCGTCACCATCATCTGCTGCCTCGACCTCGGCGGCTTCAATTGACCTTGATTCAATAATGAAGGCCATTCAGAATCTTCATGAAACTTCATGAATCTTCAAGACTAGATAAACTTGAAGATATATTAAAAGACGTTAATACGCGTGTTACTAGCGCTGAAACTACAATTCAGGAAATTGATATTCGCGTTAAAGCTGTAGAGGTCAGGATGGATTCTGTAGATAAGGGCTTTCCGAACCTTCCCGAACTTTCTGGCAGTACATCTCCAAATGATAACAATGATACCTTGCAATCTGAATTAGTTAATTTATTTAATAAAATGGTTCCATCTTGTGAACTAGAGAATGTAAATGTATTTAGATTGGGTTCGACTATGCAAAGTCGACAGGACAAACCACGTCCTATAAAGATTATTTGTTCATCAGAGGAGAGGTCACAAACTCTTTTAAAACAGTTTATTTCTGCCAAACGTAACCTGGATTCTGACTCGTCATCGAAAGATTTATGGTTGGTGTCTGATCGTACAAAGATGCAGATTAAGGAGATCTCCGCCGTAAAAAATGAATTTGCTACTCGTCGGCGTGAAGGGGAAAATATAAGAATGGTGTACAGAAGAGGAGTACCAGTCGTCATACCAAAAAATTCCAACTCCAAGATACCGAGGATCACCGTAGATGTAGACATTACTTAATTCAATAATGTGGTGGAGTTAGTTCTACAAGATAAACTGTCGTTTTCTTTTTTTATACTTATAGTTCATTTAATTTAGCAATGTTGTTCTTAAACTCCGATTTTGGTATGTTATCTATTCGTTATTTTGTATTATATTTGCTACATATTTACAAAAAAATTGTATTTATTATCTTGTCTACTTTGGTTAACTATAATATGTAGTATAATCCGTAAAAGTTTCCATTTACATATATATCTACATTTGGTTAATAGTACATTCGCTGCCAAGCTTTTTCGTTGTTATTTTTCAGAATGTGTTACAGTTGTTAAAATTTTATATTATTATTTTTTTTTTTCTTTTCCTTAAATAATTCATAATTTAGTACTTACGTACGAAAGGGCATTTCTCTTTTTGTTAGCCCGTATATGTATCAATAAATAAATAAATAAATAAATAAATAAATTATAAATGTAAACATTGGAATTTGAAACTAGTAAACATTGCTAATACGTTGCGCGCGCATCTCCGGCTGAGAAGTGCAAAGCCCATGTTACACGACGTGAATTCAGTATAATCAGTGCCAGAGCAAAGAAACTTTGTACCTCTTTGTAGAATTAAAAACTATTATTAAGTATTTTTTTCAAAAATTCTTTTCTAGAATGATATTAAGCTACTGGACATTAGGTGGCATAACACACACATGAAAAAGTCGTAAACACTGTGTTTGGTAACATGGGCTTTACACTTCTCAGCCGGAGATGTGCGCGCAACGTATTAGCAATGTTTACTAGTTTCAAATTCCAATGTTTACATTTATAATTTATTAAAATTAAATATTAAGGAGGCAACAGTTAACTTCAACTCTTTTGGAATCTTGAAAAGAACACAGGTAAGATCGTTTTAGCATTTGGGGCATTGAATTTTTTTTAGCTGTGTAAAAATTATATAATTTTTATTTAATAACATTTTTAATTTTAAAATTATAAAAAATTCTCCTGAAATAGAATTATTCCTTATATTTTTCTGAGCATTTTAAAAAAAGAAAACCTTGATACTACTGATAGAACGGAAGATATTGCGATTTCAAATTTTTTTTGCAAATTTCAATTCTCGTAAACTAATTAATATTTTGACCCAATATTTATGTAAAACATTAGTCATACTAAATATAATATAATTCTAAAGTTTCTGTGTCCGCCGTTAACCTGCCGGAAAAAAACGTAAATTTCACTTGGAATCGCACTAATAATATTATTTAAGTATATTAGAGTATATTATTTTTATATTCTTGATCCAATTTAAGGACACAAAGATCCTTGAAAAAAGGTTGACATAGACAAATTCTCAATTCCAACTTAAGCCTAAGAAATTTTTTTTAGCTGTACTAAATTGGCCATAAATATCTTCTTCTTTTTTTTGTGACTGGGGTGTAGCCAGTTCAAACAGCCATAAGTATCTAAGCTCCCGTTAAGCAAAAGCCTATACAGAGAGTTCATTTCAAAATGAAATTTATATCGAAATTTTTAATACTGAGCCGTTGTTGACTATTGTTGACTACTGCGCCATTATTGGCCTCCCAGTACTGCGCCAAGACTGTCCAATTCTGGTGCTCTACCGCGCTAGTAGTCAGTTTTTCATTGAGTTTAAGTACAGATTATTAAAGTCTAAAATAATTCTAATATTGAATAATAAATAATTAATAATATAATTGTACCCGGGTAACAATATACATCAATTTTAATTATTATTGATACTTCACTTAGAGTATCAAGAAGATAATATAATTTTTAAAAGTATTTTAGTGGTAATACGGTTACAAAATAAATAATGTTCTCCTCAATCGCTTTCTAATGTTTTACATTTAGTCAGTGAGATGCTCAAATATCAATTACGTTGAGCGGTTTTTAATGCCTTTTAAAATATTATCTGTTCTATACAAACGCAGCAGTATTCTGTAAACTTTTGAAACGACCGAATCTCTCCGTTCATGTTCAGTTTTGCATCTCGATGATTACATGTTTTTTTTAAAAATGTACACCACTCGTTGTCGTAAAAACATTTATTCAGTGGGTGCAGAAGAAGATGATATTTCGGGAGTTGACTTACCGATTAAAAAAAAAGTTCTCCAATATTTTTTTTATTAACGACGTACGTTAAAAAGAGATACACGTGAAAGTGACCGTTGTGCTGTGAGAAAATGTAGTGAAATTTGGAGAAAAGCAAAACTACAAACCGAACAAGAAATAAATTCAATTACAAAAATCGAGCGTTTATATAAAGAATGGCAAGACCTTGGAAAATCTAAAAATTCTAAAAGTAGTGTTAAAGAAGTTAGAGAATTTAAATATCAAGAAAAATTAAAACTTTTATTCGATATTTCAAAGAGCAGTGCACGTAAAAATAAATCATCTTTACAATTTCAACTTACGCACAGTGACAGTGACATCCTTCAAAATTTAAGCAATTATGATTTGACAGATTTAGTAGAAGAAGACACGGTTGAAATGACGAACTTAGAAGAAGAAGCATTTCAAGTTAAAGCAATTGATACAAATTATTCAAGTACAAACAAAGTTTCTCCTCTTAGCAAAGAAGTTTGTTTAGCATTAGATTGATCGAAGATTTCTGATCGAAAAGCAACATATATTCTTGCTACTACGTGCAATGGTAATGGTAAAAATGGTGATATCCAATCCAACAGCAATATAGTATTGAGTCGACAAACTGTTCGTAGATTTCGACAAAAAGTTCGTAAACAACTATCAGATGAAATTAAGAATGATGCAAATATCACATCAAAAATAGTGGTGCAATGGGATGGTAAGCTTCTTCCGGACTTATTAAATAATAATAAGAAAGTAGATCGCCTTCCTGTTATCGTAGTCGGTGAAAATGGTACTCAGTTACTTGGAGTACCAAAATTGGCACGTGGAACTGGTAATTACAAGCCGATGCAGTGATAAGTTTATTGGAAGAATGGGATTTAACTGACCAAGTTGCTGGAATGTGTTTCGATACTACATCAACTAATTCTGGACTCAAAAACGGAAGTTGTACCTTTCTAGAGAAGAAGTTAAAACGAAAGTTGCTACATCTAGCTTGTCGTCATCATATCGCTGAAGTACTACTAAGAACAGCTTTTGAATCATGCCTCGGAAATACTTACTCTGGACCTGAAGTTATCATTTTCAATCAATTCAAAAAGTTGTGGAGTGATGTGAATCAAACAAATTATGAGAGCTGTATGACAGATCCAGACATCCCTCAAGAACTGAAGGACAATAAAGATTCTCTTCTACATTTTTACATGGAAATACTGCAGGTATGTTATTGAGTATTTTACACAAACTATTTCTATACTATTAGGAAATACCACAATTGAAAATTGTACTGAAAACGTAAATTAAAAAAAATCAAATTTTTTTCGAAAAAACTAAATTAGAAAAAATTTTCAATTTGCAAACATTTTGGTTGTGATAACAAATTTATTCATTATTCTTCAGGTTGAAAAAACTCTTCGTGACGATTATAAGGAACTTTTAGAACTTGTAATTATTTTTCTGGGTGGTGTGCCAATAAAAGGAATTTCTTTTAAAAAACCTGGAGCGACTCATCACGCAAGATGGATGGCTAAAAGTTTATATTCTCTGAAAATGTATCTTTTTCGTAAGGAATTTAAGGACACCGTTAAAACTACAAATGCTTTGCGAGAAATCAGTATTTTTATAGCTGTTTTATACGCAAAATATTGGTTTACTGCAAGTAAAACAGAGAAAGCACCTTTCAATGACTTACAATTGTTAGAAGGGCTTTCAAATTGTACAGTTGTAAAGCTAAAAATTCGTGAAGCTGTTTTGAAAAAATTTCAAAATTACTTGTGGTATTTCAGTGAAGAATTAATTGCTCTGTCTTTTTTGATGTACAAATTTCTACAGAAGTCAAAAAGAAAATGATTCTGTCTCTTCAAACAAAATCAAAAAATAAGGTTTTATTAAGACGTATAAATCTCTGGAAATTAAGCTTTCAAGAAATCACTAATTTGTAGCTAGAATATTTTGTTACGTCTAATACACTTAATTTTTTTAAAATTTTAGATATTCCTACTGATTTTTTGAAGGTTGATCCCTCCAATTGGGAAGACAGAACTGATTATAAGAAAGCAATGCAGGTCATTAAGTGTTTGCCGGTTGTTAATGACAATGGTGAGCGTGCAGTCGCATTAACAACAGAGTTCAACCATTTAATAACAAAAAAAGAAACCGAAAAACAATATTTACTGCCGGCTGTTTTTTATGAACGTCGCATGAAACCTAACTGTAATAAAAAAACTTTAGGATTAAAGTAAATAGTTTAAAAACATTGAAAAAACAGATATTTACTGTATTTTTTAGTAAATTTCAACTTTTTATATTGCTTTATTGTCGTTCATAATAATAAAATAAATACTTTTAATTCGTAATTTTGTTTCGGTTCAATATTTTTAAAGTTTTTATGTATATTTACATTAATAATTTCTTATATTAAATTGTTAATAATAATAATAATAATAATAATAATTGTTTATTTTAAACGTGTACGAGTTTGTCCCTGGTCGAAGCCTGGTCGTTGCCTGGGTTCTATCCTGTTGCCACTCCCAACTGAACCCTGGTCTCCATCCGAGAGAGACCCATTGTGGGTGGCGCTGCGCGTTACTGTGGTCGTAACCGCAAAAAACTCTGTGTGAGTGGTTAGCCCAACACAAAGTCGACAATTATATCGGGTGCCCACCCCTATCTGACGTTGGTCCGCCCCGGGTATTTGAATTGCCCGGTTCCACCCATTTCTGGGAGGATTTCCCCTATCCGCCACCTGGGGAGGCGCTCGATTGAGATGTCAGAAACCCCATCTTAGATGCCACTCAAACACTTGGTCAAGTGGACCAAATATTTCCTTGGTGTTCGGAAGAGGGCATCTTACCTGACCTAGCCGGTCAGGCAATTCTGTGATATTCGGTAACGGACGTTACCATTTACCACAGAGATATACCACTTAGTCATATATTAAGAGCCTGTCCGATTTATGCATGTAACAGATATATAGAAAGACACAATGCTGCACTGAAGGTTTTGTATTACCACCTTCGTCACCAGTACGGTATAGATAAGGAGCCCATTCTGCCGTATGCCCAAATGGATCAAGAATCCGTTGTAGAAAATGACCAGTGCAAGATCTACTGGAATTTTTCTTTCCCCACCACTCATCATATCAGTGCCACCAAGCCTGATATGGTCCTCCAAGATCATAAAAGTAAGATCATTTATGTAGTTGAGTTTTCGGCTCCTGCCGAGAGAAACATCATTAAAAAGGAGGATGAGAAACGGATCAAATATCAAGAGCTCTTATTCGAATTGAGTAAAATGCATCCAGGATATAGAGTCCATTTGATTGTTTTAATTCTCGGCTGCTTAGGAGGGATGAAGGCTTCATTTGTGAGCCAACTGAAGAAGATCCCAACCTGCGAACGTCAAGCCAATTTGTTAGTAGGTAGAAGTCAAAAAGCAGTTCTTTTGAATTCTCTTTTTGTGGTCCGACAGCACTGTTCCTTGTAAAAAAAACATCTTTAAAGGTAGCTCTAAAAAAGCATCCAACAATTTCATGTCGGCCGCATAAGAACATCGGCGGCAATGGACATGAAGACCCAAAGAACAGAATGCTGAAACTGTACAGAGTATAAAAAAGAAACTTTTGCTTACCTTCCAGGACGGAAGGAGCAAAAGTTGATAAGAGTATGTAAAGCAAGAATTGGGAGAGGTTGTTTTAGTGCGGTATTGCCACAGGATGTGGTCGAGTCCCACACGAACAAGTGCGTAAATGCATTTTTTCCTCTCCTAAACTTGTTTTGTTAAAAAAAAAAAAAAAAAAAAAAAATTGTTTATATTAAACAATTTATTAACGTTAATAATTATTATTAAACAGTTATACTAACGACATGAAATTATTATAATTAATGATGTGCGGAATAATATTAATTTGTTAATATTGTAACCATTTCAATACATAAATTACATTATTTACATAAAAAAAATTTCATATTTTTAATGCATATTTAACTTTTTTTATAATTGTTAACAATGTTATATGTTAATAATCATTTTTGGCAATCAGAAAAAATTTTTCTTAATCCCTTCTTTTCAGGAATTTCTCTTTTGTGTGATCAGAGGAACCCTGCTGTGCGGTCAGGCCTTCTCCAGTAGCAATAGGAAGGCATATCGGTTACCATTTTTTTTACAACCAAAACCAAAAAAAGCTTAACTTCAAACTCATATTTTAACCCCTTAATATTCTTCTATGATTTCAAATACTTCAGCACCTCTTATATAAAAGATAAACTTTCATTTGATGCAAATTTCATGTAAAAGAATTAATATTTACATACAGAAAACTGTCGCTAAAAAGTACCAAAATAGGGTATTTTGAAGCTGAATAACAATTAAAATTATCACTTTTTCAATTTTTTTTTTGTAAAATAAAGTTTAGTTTGTCCTTAATAGTATTCTAAAAGGATTTTCAATTGCGATAATATTAAAGAGCTGAAAAAAGATGTTGAAAATTACAAGTTTATTTTACGTGTTAAATTCACGAAAACCCCATAAGAGAGAAAAAAGCAATTCGTAGCGCCAATTCTGCAATTAATAAAATTCTAAAAATGGGGAGTTGAGTTTCTATCCTTGCAGCATATGAAATTGAAAAAATATTTTGAAAATTCCAATTTTGGATTTTTTTGGACCACCCTAATATATATATATATTATATATATATTATATATATATATATATATATATATATATATAAATATTATATATATATATATATATATATATATATATATAAATATATATATATATGTTATATCTAAAATTCCTGAATCAGCGGCGGCGCTGGCAGCGAAATATTTTTATAATATAGAGAGATGGAGTGTATATATGTTATATATATATGTTATATCTAAAATTCCTGAATCAGCGGTGGCGGCGGCAGCGAAATATTTTTATAATAATTATAATATAGAGAGATAGAGAGATATAGAGAGATAATGTAGAACATAAATATACTTCAAAATCAAGTTCACTAGCTAAAATCTCATTTTAGTTTTACCATGTTGAGAAGTACACTGCTAATAATCGCTGTCACATGTTGCAGGGTAAATCTAGGAGAGATGGACCACGAGGAGAGATGGATTTTTACATTTTGAGTATTTTTTACTCACTGATCTGATTGTTTGTTAGTTTGTGTGTCATGATTCATAGACTGAAAGTTCAAAAAGTCTTGTCATTACCAAGCCTATTTAGGAAGCAATGGGACAATCACTTTTTTTTCGCTCAAATATGTCGTGTGTAAAAAATAATACGTTTCTTTTTTAGTTGCTATGATTTGTTACTAAAGTAATATGTGCGTCGAAGTGCAATTGCTAGGCCAAGGTAAATATATGCTATTAAACATAATTCAAAAACTTATTTTAATTTATCGCGCATTATTGACAGAGATGAATTTTCATACGTAAGTTTTTTTTTATAAGATGTGGAAATAATACTTACACGTGTTCACAATTGAATTTCTCACGAATTCTTGGCTGCAGACAAAAAATAGAAAAAATTGGTCCATCTCTCTTCGACTTACCCTACGCATGTCTATAACAGACTAGTTTTATAATGAGGCATACCACTTTGAAAATTGAAAATGCCCTGGAATTCCAGGTGGTACATTATTTCCTGGTACAATGAATCCACATGACATTTGCGAAAAAATTGTTTATGGTAACTAAACCTACACAGAGAAAAATCTGTTGAGATTATTATTTGAAAACATTTGTGCATTTTTTCCATAATTCTATTCATGCTCTATTTCTAATAGAACGTATAGTTATGTGAGAGTAAAATTCAATCCTTGGAAGGTCGTAAAATACATAAAGCACGTAAAATTTATTTATTTGGTCATTGTTACGTTTCGATGAACTGTTGTGTCATTCTCATCAGGCTAATTTTGAAAAAAACACAAAATACACCAAGATTTAAAAAAATTCACTGCTCCTTCATCACATAAAACACAAATTATAAATAATAAAAAAAAATTTTTATCTTAATTAAAATTTGACGTTACATAGTTATAAATCAAAATTTAAAATAAAATTCCTTTTAATAAAATATAAAATCGTCATAATAGTAAAAGCATCTTGTCCAGACTAAACTTAAAACTAATCGAATTAATTAGACAATATTTTGGTAAATAGACGTCAATGAACTTTCATATAAACAGTGAGGCACAAACGAATAAAAAGAAAAATTCGGTCATGACTTCAATAGGTCAATGAAAGGGAAATAAATTTTTTTAAGGTATAAGATATCAGATTTTTTATTAATGGTAAGATTATTACTTTCTATATACAACATTTCCGAAAACACTCGTTTTTTATAATCACTTTTCCTATTAAGGATCACCGCGTTATTCCAATCAAACTCATGATTGAATTTAGATTGATTAGCAAAGAAAACAGAATCATTATTCTTGCGATTTCCCCTATGTTCGCCAGTACGCTTTTTTAAAGTTCTTTTTGTTTCCCCAATATATTTCGCTGAACAGTTTTTACAATCGATTTTATACATAATGTTTGTTGTCCGCCATTTGTCAGTACAGTCTTTGCCCAATTTTATAATGGTTTTTAAATTTTTGTTTACAATAGGAATCGCTTGTAAATTAAATGATTTTAAAATTTTTGAAAGTCTAGTAAAGTCAATATAATTATAAGGAATGCAAACTTTCGGTATTTGTTTATATAAAGGAACTACTAGAGAACAAATATTTTAAACATTTTTTTTACGGAATTTAATTGCATTCAAACGAGTTTTAATTTTTTTGTTAATGAAAGAAGAAGGATAGTCATTATTTTCTAGAATTTATTTCACTTTTTAAAGATTATTTTTATGAATACGACTTTGAGAAAGTCTTATATGGGCGATTCTTACGTAACTGCCCTACTTGGCGGCGTTGAAAAAATACACCTAAATTAAAAATATATTCTGAAGTGTATTAGTGAATTTTAAAGGTATATATGAGAGTAACTGAAAACCAAATATACATAAATATATATACAGTAGAACCTCGATAACTCGAACCTCGTTAAGTCGAATTCCTCAGTAAGTCGAAAAAAATAGCATTCCCCTCCCGTTGAAGCCTTAAATACTCAATATCTCGAATTATTTTCAATTTTTAACTCGAAGAAAATATCATTCCCCTTGAGGTACTAATAGTGCATTTTTATACTCTATAACTCGAAGTTCAAAAAGCTGACTCTGTAAGTCAAATTTTCTTTACAAGAACAGATTTTTTTTAAATTTTTTCTTTTATTATTATATTTTTATTAAGTTTATTTTTCTAACTTAAATTATTATTAATTCGACATTTAAGTCGATTTTATATTTTATATTACTCTACAAGGCGAAAAATGTACATTATAATTATGCCTCTGTAAGTCGAAGTTGTGATCAATAAAACCTTTATATCTCGAAATCCTCGTTAAGTTGAAAACTCATTAACTCGAAGTTTTTAGCGTTCCCCTTGAAATTCGAGTTATCGAGGTTCTACTGTATTATAACTTGTATTATATTGCACTATAACTGCTGAAATTTCAGGTCCGTGGCGTGTCCCTTTTGCAAAATGTTAACTTTAATTTTATAATTTTCGGTGAAAATATCATTATTATAACTCAGCCTTTTCAAGCATAAAGTGTCTATATTTATGAACAATTTAGGTTTATATTGCACTTCATAATACCTTTTTCATACTTAAAAACCTTTAAAAATATTTTGTCCCTCAATTTTTCCAATTTTTGAACGCAATCTGTAAACTTATAATTAAGGTGTCATGTGATTAGTTATTACGCCTTAATTAAAGTTAGATTTCAAGTTAAATTTCAATTTTGATCCATTAGCACTAAATCACATGTGAAAAAAGTTTTAAAAAAGAAAAATTTTTAGTTAAAAAAAAATTATTTTTGTGAAAATCGCATGTGTACAAAAAAAGCGTTCAGTTCCATGTCATTACTATTATATTACTGTGACAACTATTTAATAGTATTGTTACAATTTTCTTTAAGTTTTCATGTGAAACAAGCGATCTGCAGAAGGAATAGATTTGTTTTGCAATATTGTAGAAGTGAGGTTAGAATAAATGTCAAATTTCAGCTCCATGGTATCACGTAAAATTTCAGCTCCATGGCCTATATGAAGTGTTCAGTGTGCTCCATGCAGAAAAACTTTTTTATCTGTAGTGATTATTTTAAAATATTATTCTATAAAGTAGTTTAACAATGCCGGATTACACTGCTCGATCACGATTTCAAATTATCCAAAAAAGTAAAACGAAATATTCATTATTAAATATTGTATTTGCTGTTCTTTTATAAAATTTTACATATGTTAACTAATATCTAAAATACTGTAAGAATATTAAATAATTTATGAATTTATTTCTTATTTTCGTTTTAGCAAAATATCAAAAAGAAATTTTTATATTGTACAATATATTTGCAATAAAAGGATGCGGTTCAGCTTCACATGGCAGCCAATTTTAAAAAATTTGCTATTATTTTCGTATAAATATAGGTGTAGTAAAACCGTTTAAAATATACTTATATTACACCCTAATAAGAAAAATAAGTGCAGAGAAACAATGAATAAAAAAATTTTTTTTTACCAAAATTTATCTTGAAATCGGGCAGTTACGCAAGAATCGACCATATAGTTATTGCTCGGGCTTGGCCTGAAAACTAGGCGAACCTGCCTAAAATTTAGTTGGATTTGTATAATTTTGGTATAGTCAGTGTCTATGTTATATTCATAGCATCTACTCATGCGATAATCGCAACAAATTTTACTCAGTGTAATATTTTCAAATCTTTATTACAATATAGAATATTATAGTTAAGGGACGATGCAAAATAAATTGTAAGTTAAATTATTTTTAAATTGACTTATTGCAATAAAGAAAACGTGTTTGTATTTTAAGTAAATTTTTTCTCCGGTATGTGCGTCAAAAATAGTTTTTTTTAGTTTTCTCTGTAAAGAATAAATCTATATGTCTCAAATTTATGGACGTAGTGTGCTTACCCAAACCTCCTTTATATTTAGAATTAGGAGAATTTTTATTTCATTCTTTCTAAGATATTTGAAATAGTTCATTGAAAAAACTGGTACATTCATGGCCACTATCCTCTAAGCAAATTTGCAATAAAAAATGAAATGTAACAAAAAATTCTATTTAACAAAATACTTATAAATTACTCCGAGTTAGCAATCTTTTTAAATCGCTCAAGATAAGAGCCAAAGCACCCATGCCCAGTGAGAGCTTGGGTTAAGTAGTAGGAAACTACTCCGTGTTTCCTACTTATCCAGGTGGCGAGTGTTGGTATCAGCCGATATGTCCATCGGCCTGTCTCCTCCACGCTCCATCTTTCTTGCCATCTGTCGACAAGTCTGCTTTTCGCATCTCGGCGAATTTGGTCCTTGCTGGGTCTATTATCTTCCATATAAACGGAAAAATTTCTTTCCTTGAAAAGGAGGAAAATTTCCTCCCTTTCTTGTGCCAAAAGATCTGTCGGCGGAACGCTTGCAAGGACCTGAACAGCACACGTTGGTACTGTATAATAGCCAGAAATGATACGTAAAGTAACACTTCTTTGCGCGGACAGTATCTTTGTACAGATGGTTTTACTTTTGTCATTTCGCAGAGTAGAAGCCCACACAGGTGCTGCATATAGCAGATTTGAAAGGGCAACACTCGCCACCAGTCTCCTCTTTGATTCAGAAGGCCCTCCAATGTTCGGCATTAGTCGAGCTAATCTTGCCGCACACTTTTCTGCCTTTTGACATCCTACAGCTATGTGGTGCTTAAGATTTAAAAACTTGTCCAGCTGTACACATAAGTATTTTATATGCTTCCTCCACTGAACTTCGAATACCGTAGGGCGGTATTCCTTTGTTTCTCATCGACTGGATGAGATCTTTCCATAATGCGGTAATAAACGCGTTGCGTATGTCAATAGCTACCAACGCGCAGAAGCCTTTTTTTTCTGGTCCCAATTTGTCTTTTCCTTCTCTGGCTAGGTCCACCGCCTTCTGGATGGTGTCTACTGTGGACAGGCCCTTGCGGGAACCAAATTGGTTTTCAGAGAGATTATTCTCACCGGTCAAGTGAGACTGCATTCTCTGCAAAACCATGTTCTCTAGAAGTTTGCCCATCGTATCTAACAGACAAATAGGCCTGTAGGATGAGACTTTATCTAGGGGTTTGTCTTCTTTCCTAAGGAGGACCAGCCTCTGTCTTTTCCAGTCACGGAAGAAGCAGTTGTTGTATCATTCCAAAAGAATCTGGGGTAAAGCAACGATCACTTGCTTAAGAATCTCGTTGCTTATCCCATCGATTTCAGGCGCCTTGCCTGGCTTCTACCTACTGCCTTCATTCTGTAGTTCTGTAACAGTAAAGAGTTCATTCTCACCGACTTGATAGTCACTTTAGTCCATCCTAGGCAATGGTTCTGCCGGAGGAAACAAAGCCTTTATAATTTGCTTGACCCAATCAATATGGCGGAATTCTTCTAGGGACCGTCTGAACTTCTCCTTGTCGAGGTTCTTTATGTTCTACTTTGGGCCGTTCTAACGGAGAACTCAGTGGTTCCAAGCCCCCAGTGTGTCTCTTTTTGCGACTCAAAACTTAATATACTGGTGGTCACTGCAGGTATAATGTTCCAGGACGCGTCAATCCTTAATCCTTTTATTAAGGAGGGTCGACGTGATCGTAAGATCAATGATCGATTCCTGCCCATTTCCCCTGAAAGTCCAAGACCTCCCCTGGTTCGCAACCATCAGGTTGTTCCTGGGTATCATTTTTCTGGCCACGATTCCTCTTTTATCGAGCCTTGTCTTGCCCCATTTTGGTGACTTAGCGTTGAAGTCACCTGTTATGAGGGTATCCAGCTTGGATTTTTTAAGGCTCGTTTCAAGGTCATAAATCTGATCTTCGAAGGCTTTATCGTTGAGTAAGAAATAACAGCTATACGTGCGTATTCCTACCATTTTCACCCACACGAATCCATTGCTCGGCTCCAGGAATTTATCTGCCCGTAACTCGGAATTGCAGATATCAATGGCAGCTCTTTCAGATTTATCCAGATACCAGGGAGCAAGGTCGTTTTTTCTGTTCTATTCAGTGCAGAACAAGACCTCGATCTTCTTCTTCCCGGCTGTTTGCATGAGGAGGTCGTGGGCGTCCATGCATTTATGCAGGTCAACCTGCAGAAACTTTAGGCTTTTTCCTGTTTCAGCCTCTACAGTTCCCCCCTATATATTGGACAGGCCTTGCTGCTGGTCTAATGAGCGCAGTCGTTCTTGCTTAAGTCTGTGCAAGTAATGCACTTAGGCTCGACGATTGTGCAATCCTTGACCATATGACCCGGTGTGCTACATCTCCGACAGTTTTTAAACCTGTCGGGACCTTTGCAGTTACGGGATAAGTGGCCATATGCAAGGCATTTCAAGCACCTTTGCGATCTCCACGCGTTCGCGGATCGGGAAATTGATGCTCCGACCGGGATCTTGCCTGCTTTCAAGAGTGTCAAACACTCTTGTGTTGACAGCGCACAACTGCCGTTTTCGTTCCCCCATATCGGTTGAACAAGCGGCATGTTGCTTCTATGTCGGGTTTTTTAAGCCTCTCTTTCAAAACAGAAAGTACCTGTTCCTCCGTAGTAGTCTCATCGATGTTTCTTATTTCTCCTGAAAGAGTTTCACGTCCACCTTATTCCCCACCACTTTCGTGAAAATTTGAAGGTATCCCCTCCTTTTTTTAGAACAAAGGGAACGTCGTTCTACTAGGTCCTTCTTATTTTTAGGACCTTCTTGCCATTTTCAGAAGGCTTAAGCTTTCCCATTATATTTCTCTTTCTTTCTGTTTCTTATTATTTTTCTTCCTTCGAAGCTTCTTCCTATCGGTGAACGTCTGCAATCCATTATCTTCAGGAGCCTTTTCCTTCTCTGCGACAACCTCTGCGAGGGTCGCTGTCTTCTTCAGCCTAGAAGTGATCTTCTTCGAAGCCTTCTTCTCCGGGGAGTCGAAGTTCTTCCCCTTCTTCGACGCGTTTTCCGGAGGTGTACCAGTCACCTGTCACTTTCGTTCGACTCTAGGCAGAGGGATAGGGCTTCCTAAGAAAGACGACCGTGGCCGAGGTATCAGGGGCCTCCTTTTCTGGGATTTTTCTCCTTGAATTTTCTTTAGGAGTAACTGATCCTCCATCCTCATTGTTTTTGAGATGCCAACGACTTGTCCAATAAATGATAGCATGGCCTTGGCCTGGTCTTTGAGAGTCTAAACAACCGCTTTTGAGTTGTTAAGAAGCAGCTTTTCTGTCAGTTCTCTTTGTGCCTCCTCGGCCATCTCACTGACAAGAACTTGCCTCTTCATCAACTCGGTCATTCTTTACCAAGCAGTTATCCATGCAGGGACAGTACCCGCTTTTTCTCCGTCTACTTTTGCCATGTTTGCAACAATTGTTGCGTCTGACTGAGTACCAGGCGTTGGTTCGATGGGACCAAGTTCCACCTCCGTATCAGTTCCAAAAGCGTTAAAAAATCCGTGGGATTTGCTTTCCCGAGAATCCAGGTACACTGATCGCCAGATATGCTTTAACATATTTCCATTGGACCTACGTGTTAAAAAGTTAAAGCATATCTGGCGATAGCTCTACATACAGGTAGATAGCATACTAGTAAGTTGGTAAACGTTTTTAAATCGCGGGAAATGTTGAACCACTTTCAAAAATGAAATTAAAAATAATTATTATTTTTGCACTTACTTTTAATTTTTTGTTCCTATCTCTTTTAAAATCTATTTTATTAATAATAAATGATTATTTCAGCAGAAAATTTTATATATTGATATAAAAGAAGAAATTTTTCTTTATTTTTATCTTCTACAAAATTATGTGGAATCATTTTTGACTTTATTTGTTGCTATTGGTGATGTTCCTCCAACTTTTTTGCTTGTCGACATGTCAATAATATCTTGTCAAAGATCAAGCCTGTTCTCGAAAAGTTTTTGTCTTCGAAATCATGTTTCAAAAAGACACTCGAGTCTTACATTGCAATAAACGATAAATTAGCAATATAATAATGATGCAGCTGTTGCTAAATAGTGCTACTGTTTTATGTTACAAACACCTTCTCGTCCTTTATTTTCTGATAAAATTTAGTTATTAATATACAATATAAGATTGTACTCCACAAGATTTTGGTTACCCATGTAAGGTCCTCCTTGGACTGCGGGAGTGATTGTAAATAAATATGTAAATAAATCTTTATGAGAGTCAAGAAATTTATTACAATTTTATAAGAAACAGATTTACAATTAAAGTTTGACGACAATTTCAAATTATTCTTTAATTATCTCCACATTTTATTCGCTTATAGAATTTAAAAATAAATTCAAATGTGCTAACAGCAAATCATTATAGAAAATTAAGAAATTAATAATTAAATTATTTTCAATTGCAATCATTTAAACAAAACTACATGACCAATAAATGGATGTATGTTGATTAAAATTTATTTATTGTACTAATAACCTTACAAATTTAAACAATTATTAATAAAAGGATTCACTCACAACAGGCCGCATTTTATAAAACTTGACAAAATAATTAAAAAATAAGAGAGCAAAGCAACAAAAAAGTTAACCCGTGGTTTATGGCTAAAAATTTTGAATGATATCCTATCAAATTCTATTCCTAATCCTATTTTCACAGCAAAAAACTTTTTTTTTTAAAAAAAATTATTGATAAAACTATTGTTCCTAATGACTTTATAATGATTTCACTTGATGTAAAATCCTTTTTTACTAACATTTTTTTTAACTAGTAAAATCTAGTTTCAAAAGAAGATGGATTCTTATAAAAAATAAAACTTTGCTTCCTATGAATAATTTTATAAATTATTATCATGCCAATTAAAAAGAAAAAAAGTTTTTACATTTAATGGCGTATTTTCTTTATATACTTGACATAAAATCTATGATAATTCACCGGTCTTTTAATATTTTTAAAAACCTTTTTCTTGGGGTACGCGGGGGGGGGGGGTGGGTTAAAAATTAATCAACGTACTATTAGAAAATTTCATGTTAATTGTAGTGTAAAAAGTGTTTTTTTAAACATTCACTTATTCAATTAGAAAAAAGGGTTTTAAAATTTTTGAGAATTTCTACGTAGTAATCTCTTATTATATTAAAACGAAACCTTTGTCGTCAACAGAAATTCGTCGTTCAGTCGTTCCTCCCCTTCCACTTGGTTCACTACTTCCTATATAATAATTTGCCAATGTCCCTTTAGCTGAAAATTTTCGTTTCAAAATGGGCGGAGATTTGGCATTGTTCTCCTATTGTTCTCCGTTTGTCTGCATTACAATGAGTCTATTGTTCTCCTTTTGTCCAAATAACAATGAGCTTATGATTAGCCTTTTGTTGAAATTACAATAACCTTATTATTAGCCTTTTGTCAAAATTACAATGTCGTGATTATTAACCTTTTCTTTACCTTTAAGGAGTAAGGGAATTCTGGCCGTTCACTTGAAATTACTAAATGATTTGAAAAATTTTCGTTTCAAAATGGGCGGAAATTTGGCATTGTTCTCCTATTGTTATCCTTTTGTCCAAATAATAATGAGCTCATTATTAGCCTTTTGTCGAAATTACAATAACCTTATTGTTAGCCTTTTGTCAAATTTACAATGAGGTGATTATTAACCTTTTCTTTACCTTTAAAGAGTAAGGATATTTTGGGTGTTTACTTGAAATTACCTAATGATTCGATTGGTATTTTCTGTGAGTAAGGATCGCCTCTTTTTGAAAAATTATGTTGATGAGAGGGGATAGTTTTGTTTTGTAAGGCCGAGTGAAAGGACCGTCCTGAATCTAAAAACGCGAAGAGGATCTGAGGTGAATTTTTGACAGGTGGGTAATTTTACTTGTCTATAAATATAAATTAACAAGTTTATTTACATTTACAAAAAGATTTAGATTACTTTTCAAATTTTAAATTAGATTTGGTTAAACTCGAGTTTAGTACAGAGATGCCAGCGAGAACCCCCATCGACAACTGCGCATGCCTCTCAAACGTAACCTCATTGGTCCAAAGAAGCGGTCTCGTTTGTGGATTCCTATAGATCGCCTATAGGACACGTCCTATATAGGATCCTATGTGGACTCTCCAATAGGAATACATGTAGGACCTCATATAGGATCCTACATAAGCGTCCCAAAAAAATTTGTGTACACCCCCCTACATAGGATCCTACGTAGGTTCCCATATAGGATCCTATATAGGATCTTTTATGGGCACCCAAAAAGATATTATGTACACAGAATTAATTGTTTTTTTTAACAACATTATTCAAATATACATTAAGCACCATTATAAGGACAAAAAATATTTACTGCGCAGGCGTAAGTATTGTAGAATACGTAAAAGACGTCTGCGCATGAGAAAGGCGTACAAAAAATTTTTTTGGGGGTACCCATGTAGGATCTTATATGGGTTCCCATGTAGGATCCTATATGGGAACCTACGTAGGATCATATGTAGGAGGGTGTACAAAAATTTTTTGGACGCCTATGCAGGATCCTATATGAGATCCTACATGTATTTCTATAGGAGAGTCCACATAGGATCCTATATAGGACTTGTCCTATAGGCGACCTATAGGAATCCACATAGATTCCTATAAGAATCCACATGGATTCCTATAGGACAATACCTATATAGGATCCTATATAGGATCCTACGTGGATTCTCATAGGAATCCATATGGATTCTATATAGGATCCTATGTAGGATCCTATATAGGATTTTTCAGTAGGGGTGTCATTGAGGTGTAGTTAACATTTATTTTTATGTAGGAGAGAGGGCCCCAAGATGGACAAGTTAAAATTATTTTGATGTAGGAAACAGGACCCCAAGATGGACAGGGCCCCAAGATGGACATTTCGTATGTAATATTAAGGTGACAGCGCCTTATGCTTTCTGTCATTTTTGTTGTTTGTATAGACTATGAAAAAAAGAAGTTTTCTCATATGTTTTTTTTAATTTGGTAAATTTATTTAAATTTATGATTTAAAATGAGTACTTAACGTTATAATATTCTTTATTTATCGGATAATAATATTCTAAAATGATTTTACTAATTTTGTGTTCGTATAAAAAATTTTAATGGGGATAAAAAAATTGTGTCATGTACCCTAAGCTAAACAGGCCCAAAATCTCAATGTATTTATTTTCATATTTTCGATTTTACACTTTTTTCAATAATTTTTTAAACTAATTTAAATTTTTTATTTTCCAGCACAAAATGTCATGTTATCGTTAATGAATTAGATACATCGATAGTTTTCGATATCTTATTAATTTGAGGCGCATGTATATTCCCTAAATTCCAATGTGCATAATTCCCAATGTACATAATTCCAATGTGCATAATTCCCAATGTGCATAATTTCCTATGTGCATAATTTCCAATGTACATAATTCCGAATGTGCATAATTTCCAATGTGCATAATTCCCAATGTGCATAATTCTCAATGTACATAATTCCCAATGTGCATAATTCCCAATGTACATAATTCCCAATGTGCATAATTCCCAATGTACATACTTCCCAAATGACATAAAATTTTCTCTATCTTAAAGAAAATTTTCTTTACCCCAATAAAATTTTTATGTCAAATGGGAATTATGTACATTGGGAATCATGCTCATTGGGAATTATGCACATTGGGAATTATGCACATTGGGAATTATGCACATTGGGAATTATGCACATTGGGAATTATGCACATTGGGAATTATGCACATTGGGAATTATGCACATTGAAAAATATGCACATTGGAATAATGTACATTGGGAATTATGCACATTGGGAGTTAGTGAATATTCATGAGCCTCTTAATTTGTAATATATAATACTTTATTCGGTTTGGATTCTAGAGCAATAAATCGAAAGGGTGTTCATCTTGGGTCCCTTTATTTTATATATATGAAACGTTTGTATTCTGAAATTACTGAAATTACATTAAATCATGTTTATAAAAATCGTGTTTACTTTTTCCAGCAGGGTTTTTTGAATATCATTAACATGAAATAAATTTTTATGTAAATAACATTTTTTTAGGTCCCACTGGAGAAGAGAAATTTATACTATACTTGTTGCATATGTTCCAAAATTCTGAATTGTTATGAATTGCATGAAATGTTTCAAAAGTTTCATAATTTATAATATAATATGTTTTGGTAAAACAGAATACAATAGATTCTGCAAATGAAAAAATATACTTTGTAATAAATAAAAAAGATCAAAACATTCTTATTCGGGGAGAAATGCTCAATGATAATCATATATACAAATTTCAAGAACTATTAGAAGTCGATTTTGGTGGTCATTTTCAAATGCAAAACTTGGGTTATTTACAAATGTTGGATGAAGTTAAACCCATTTGAAAATATAAGAAACATATTTAAATCCTATTCAGTGGTTCAAAAAAAAGGTCACTGGATTTATACTTACTATGATTCAAATACTCTCTTTGTTTATGACAGCATGAATAATACTCTCTAAATTTGAATTAGTCAAAATTTGGCTAATGGAATTAGTACCATCAGTTTTGACTGCTGAATTAGTTATTTCATATCTTTTTACGAAAAAATAGTCATATTCCTTTGCTAAATGATATTCTACTAATTAATTTTGTCGTCATGTATTACAAATTGAATAAGTCAAAGTAATAAAACATAACCTTACATTATAATACATAATAGAGATTACTTTTTTCAAGTAATCTTGAAACACAATACTTTCCTTTATGCGATAATTAAGTATTTAATTATTATTTAAAATAAAACAAACTATTACATGTAGAATAAATTAATTAAATTTAACTAGGATTTTAATTTTCCATCAATATTTACTAATACTTTCAAACAATTTAAGTTGTAAAAACAAGGTAAAAAAATTCAAACGGCCGCCATTTTGATTTTTTTTACCCGATCACAAAAATCCTAGTTCATGCCATAGCGAGTGATCTATATTTTAAGAATCCGTTTTATTTTTTACTTTTACATGCATCCTTCTAAAGATATCGTGACAAACAGGAAAAAAAGTGGTATAGTTTAAGCGGTGATTTCTCGAAAAAAAACCTATAAAAAAAAATAAACAAAGGTTTTTATTATAATTTGATATGTACATTTTGATGTGCGAAAACATAAGAAAGCTGAAAATAAAAAATAATGAAAAAAAAAATCTTGAAAAAAAGGTCGTTTGTATGAGACAGACCCCTTAAAATGCACTTTGGAAACTTAAAATATCTTAATTCGTCTCTAAGTAAAAGCCTGTTAAATTTACTGAGTTTGGCAAATTTTACGACATTGAGTAACTAAGTATGATAAAGAGTAAATTCGAAAATAGAGAAGAATATGAGTACATACACTTTAATTTCCAACGGCTTATTAGATTTTAGGTTTCGGAGATTACATACTTGAAAATAGAATTGCAAAATTCAAAATGGCAGATCGAACATGGCAGGTGACTTTAGAACTTTAGAACCCGCCATGTTAGATCCGCCATTTTGAATTTTGCAATTCTATTTTCAAGTACGTAATCTCCGACACCTAAAATCTAATAAGCCGTTGGAAATTCCAGTGTATGTACTCATATTCTTCTCTATTTTCGAATTTACTCTTTATCATACTTAGTTACTCAATGTCGTAAAATTTGCCAAACTCTGTAAATTCAACAGGCCTTTACTTTGAGACGAATTAAGATATTTTAAGTTTTCAAAGTGCATTTTAAAGGTCAAGAGTAGTACTTTTAGAAACAATTCCTATCCTTTTGAAAAAAAATTTTCTCCTGATGTTATAAGACCTTCAATCTAGCAAAAAAACGTGATTTTTGCACTTTTAGGTTAAGATATCTCTAAAACCTGAGGTGATGGGGCTATTCTGAGGTCAGATTCGAATTCAGCGCGTCAAAAACCTTCGGAAAATCATAGTCCGGTTCTTGGTTCAAAATTTTGTCGGCCTGTGTTATTAACATTATCAGAATTATCTATACATTTAATACTTTTATATACTTTTTCTTTATCGTTATCTAATAACAATACATTTTGTTTGTTAGTGTTATTAACATTAATAATTCTAGGTGCCAAAATAGCATCAAATGACAATTCTTGAAATTTTTCTCTTTAATCAAGTGTTCATACGTATTTCTTGCAATATCAACATTTCCTTTTTCAATAATTCTTTGTAGTAAATGAACACAATCTTTAACATCATTATTTGTACCATTTCCTATTTCTAACAGAAAATCTATAAACTCTGTTTCTTCTGGTAAAGCTCGCATGTTTTCAGATAATGTAAATATTTAAAAATTTCTTTCTTAATTTACTCTTTTTAATAAACAAGTTCATAATTTAATATTTTGTACCTCTTTCTTTTATTGGTAAAACTTGTCTAAAATCACCTCCTAAAATGATTATTTTACCACCAAAAGGAGTATCGATTTGCATAATTTCTCTGAATGTTCTATCCCTTACGAAAATATATGACATGAATTTTATGTCTTACATACGTGACGTTCTTTCGCGACGTCATGAAAATTACGTCAGAGAATTTATGTCACAGAAAAAATGTCATAGAAATAATGTCACAGGAAAAAAATTCATAGAATGATGAAATCAATTCTTATTTAAAGTGTGTGCCCTTTGCGGCAAACATTTTTTGAAAGCCATAAAAATATTTTTTCTATAATGATTTTTCTATAAAATAATTGTATTCAATAATGATTTTTCTAATAATGATTTTTAGATTTAGAGAAGTTGAAAAACTTAAAAATTATATCATTCAAAAGTTTTGACTTTTATGAATTATTATTATTTTTTTTTTACATTTAAAATATTTAATTTCATAATAACAAATAAATTTATACTTACTGTTTACACCATTAAAAATTGTTGTTTTTCAAATTCTGCCATTTAATAATACAAAAAATTTTAAACGAAAAGCAACAACATTTTCAATAAATTTAATATTAACTCAATTCTCCGTCGTAGTGTCACCTTGTCGTGGTGAGGGGGCTTAGGACCGGCCAGGCGCTTGTCCTTCGGACGCCATCACTGGACGAGCTGTTCGGCTCTTCCCAGGACTCATCGACTCCCGATGTCTGGCGAGTTTGGGCACAGGGGAATGAACGGGACCCCGTTAATTCGGGTAGTCGCCGTTTTGTGAACCTGTGCACTAGCTATCCTGTGCGGATGATGTTAATTCGGATTCCAAATGGGGGCTAACCATCCTCGTCAGCTGTGGACTACATGGGTTCTGGGAGGAGTAGGACACTCCTGCCTTCTTGGTTTTTCTAAGTTGGTGTGGAGTAGCCTCGATCCAGGGTTGGCGCCCGATGGACCGGTTATCTGTTCGGTCTGACCAACGACACTAGCCGATCGGCACGATACAGGCAGTACACTGGGAGTGATAAGTCCTGTCACGGCGTTTCCAACCGCGACATGTACGAGTCTGATGTGAGCGTAGCTCTGCTGAGGTGGATCTGCGGTAGGGTGCCAGGAGCCAGCCCCTTCGGGATTGATCGGCGAGTGCGTAATGGATGTAAGGGATCGGATCCTGCATTGTTACTGGCGAGTCCGTTCCGTCCGTGTATTCCGGGAACGGCTAAGCAGCTGATTGGGCCTCAGGGATCTGGGGTAGGATCGCAGTATCCGAGGGTGTACCCGTTCCCAATCAAGGCGGCCCGACAATTTACGCACGAGGCGCTGGTAAACTTTTTAGCATGGAACATGAAACGGAAAACTTAGTTGAGGATATGGAGGTAAACGAAGACCGGGTAGAGGCTCTGCTATCTACTTCTGGTCACGTCGGTCTTCCCAAGACTGCTCGGACTGGTGAGCAAGAACTCTTTAAGGAAAACGTCGCCCAACAATTGGAGGACATTCCTGAGTTCTTCGACACGATAAGGAAGGGCATTGGGAAACGAAAGAATATTAAAAAGGAGGTCCAAGAGGCAATTAAAGCTCTCGAGGCAGCCTTCGATATAATCCGCAGAAATTTGCGGTTTATTGAAGTGCAGGCCCCAACGTCTGCAAAGGCGACCTCGTTGAGTGCGAGCTTGGAAAAGCAGAGCGATGATAAGAAGCGGCCCCGTAACGAAGGTGATACTTCACCTACGTTATCTACAAGGGAAACCAAAAGAAGGGCCCCCTTACCAAGGCGTACGCTTCCCCTGACGAAGTCAGACACGCCCTCTAAGACTGGCGAGGCAGCCAAGAATGCCGAAAGCCTTCAGTCTCAGAGGACCTGTGCGCAGGTCCTTTTAGGAGCAGAAATGGCCGCTGGACCCTCTGGAATTCAGCCTCCACAGCCCTCAGATGGAAAAGATGAAGAAGGCTTTGAGTGTTACAAGGCCAAAAAGAAAGAGGCTCGCATGCGCTACAAAGCGAATAAAGAGAGGAAGCAAGCCGAGAAGGCTCGGAAAGAAATAGCTCCTGCTCAAAGGTTTCGGCAAACAAAGGCCGTCAGGATTTCGTCGAAGGATCCCAATTCCTACGCCGAGATCCTGAAAGACCTAAAGAAGACCCTGAAGCCAGAAGTCTCAGGGGCAGAGGTTTTGAGGACACGGAGAACACTCAATAACGAGTTTCTCATTGTCCTCAAAAAAGGAGGTAACACGTCCCAGTTTGCGGGAGCGTTGACTGAGGCACTTCAAGAGAAGGCCACAGTCACGGCTCTCGTAAACAAGAGGACTTTGGAGATTAGGGACCTCGATGAAGCCACCTCCAAGGAGGATGTTGCTGAGGCCCTTAACGAAAAACTCGGCTGTGCCAACTCGGAGCGATCGGTCAGCATTGTTTCGCGATTCCGCGGATCAATGCTGCCGCTGGTACGCCTGCCGGAGGCAGAGTTTAGTACTGTGCTGAAGGCCGGAAAAATTCGGGTTGGCTAGATTAACGCTCCAATTCGCGAGCACTTAGAGGCCATTAGGTGCCAAAGATGTATGGCATACGGTCATCCGACCCGCACTTGCAAGTGCCCCGATAGAATTAAAAACTGTCGAAGATGCGGCGGTGCAGGTCATCAGGCCAAGGCTTGTACAGTGCAGGAGCCCAAGTGTATCACTTGCGAAGATCTGGGCAGAACAGAGAAAAAGCACTGGGCCGGCAGCCCTTCCTGTCCGGTATATAAGGCAGAATTTCAGAAGCTTAAACAGGCAAAAGCCTAAAGCTTCTGCAGATCAATCTGCATAAGTGTAAGGAGGCCCAAGACCTCCTGATGCACACAGCCAGGGAAAGGAAGATCGATGTCTTGTTCTGCACTGAACAGAACAGAAAGAGCGATCCTGTTCCCTGGTATCAAGATAAATCTGGAAGAGCAGCCATTCAGATCTGCAATTCCGAGTTACGGGCAGATAAGTTCCTGGAGACGAGCAGTGGCTTCGTGTGGGTGGAAATGGCAGGAATACGTATGTATAGCTGTTATTTCTCACCCAACGACAAACTGTCAGCCTTCGAAGATCAGATATACGACCTCGAAATGAGCCTTAGAGAATCCAAGTTGGATATCCTCATTACAGGTGACTTTAATGCTAAGTCACCAGAATGGAGGGTGACAAGGCTCGATAAAAGAGGAATCTTGGTCGGAGAAATGATCTCCAGGAACAACCTGATGGTTGCGAACCAGGGGAGGTCTTGGACCCTTAGGAGAAACGGGCAGTGTTCGATCATCGATCTAACGATCGCAACGAGCCCCCTGCAAAAAAGGATTAATGATTGGCGCGTCCTGGAGGATTATACCCACAGTGACCACCAGTATATCGAGTTTTCAGTCTCAAGGGGAGACACGCTGCGGGCCAGGAACCACGGAGTTCTCCGTGAGAATGGCCCAAAGTGGAATATTAAGAAAATCGACAAGGAGAAGTTCGGCCGGTCCCTGGAAGAATCCCGCCTCATGGAGGATCTGGGATGGGTGAAGAGGCCGAACAATCACGAAGGGGAAGTGCGGACGGCGAAAAATATGATTGTCACCGCATGCGACGCGTCTATGCCGCGTTGTAGTCGCACAACACCAAGAAGAAGAAATGTATACTGGTGGTCAGAGGAATTGGCCTCTTTGCGAAAGGCATGCCTCAAAGCAAGAAGGAGATATGACCGTTCAAACGGAGATCCTCTGCTAAAGGAGGCATATACAGAGGCCAAGAGAATCCTCAGGAAGGAGATACGCGCTGCAAAAAGAAAGAGCTGGAAGAACCTAATCGGTGACGTCGAAAATGACCCATGGGGTCTGGCTTATAAAATCGTTAACAAGAAATTGTTATCGAGGCAAAAGACCCCCGGTCTAGACAATCCCGATTGGGTCCTGCAAATCATAAAGGGCTTGTTTCCTCCAGCAGAGCCATGGCCTAGAAAGGACTGGAGTAACTGTCATGTCGGTGAGGAAGAACTCTTCACTCTTACAGAATTACAAAAAGCAGGCAGTAGGTTAAAGCCAGGCAAAGCGCTGGGATTAGATGGGATAGGCAACGAGATCCTTAAGGAAGTAATCGTTGCTTCACCTCAGATTCTCCTAGACTGCTATAACAACTGCCTGAAGAGAGGAGAGTTTTTCCGCGACTGGAAAAGACAGAGGCTGGTCCTCCTAAGGAAAGGAGACAAACCTCTAGATAAAGTCGCATCCTACAGGCCTATATGCCTGTTAGATACGATGGGTAAGCTTCTAGAGGACATGGTTCTGCAGAGAATGCAATCTCACTTGACCGGAGAGAATAGTCTGTCTGACAACCAATTTGGTTTCCGCAAAGGCCTGTCCACAGTAGACGCCATTCAGAAGGCGGTGGACCTAGCCAGAGAAGGAAAAAACAAATTGGGACCAGGGAAGAAAAAGGGCTTCTTCGCGTTGGTAGCCATTGATATACGCAACGCGTTTAATACCGCGCGATGGGAAGATCTCATCAAGTCGATGAGAAACAAAGGAATACCGCCCTACCTGTTGCGGATAATGGATAATTATCTTAGCGACAGGTGGGTAATATACGAGTGTGACACCTGCACTCTGAAAGAGGAGATGCAGAGAGGTGGCCCTCAAGGCTCGAGGATAGGACCATTCGTATGGAATGTCTCGTATGACGACTTCTTGCGAATGGGTCTACCTAAAGGCGCGGTGATCATCGGCTTCGCGGACGACGCGTTGATCGCATGCACTGCCGAAACTGTAGAAGCCCTGGGCGTATTGGTGAACGAATGTCTAAGACGGGCAAAGAGCTGGCTGGAGGCCAGAGGCCTTCAAATGGCTCTAGAAAAGACCGAAGCGCTGCTAGTCACAGACAGACGTGGTTATACAGCCCCTTTCAAAGCTGCTATACGCAGCACCTGTATGGGCTCCGACCCTGCGAAATGACAGAAGCAAGACCATCTGTAGAAGGGTGCTGTCCGCGCAGAGAACCATTATGAAACGTATTATTTCGGCCTATCGGACAGTGCCGACGTGTGCTGCTCAGGTCCTTGCCAGCGTCCCGCCGGCAGATCTTTTGGCACAAGAAAGGGAGGAAGTTTTCCTCCTTTTCAAGAAGAGAAATTCATCCGTATATACGGAAGATAATAGACCCAGCAAGGACCAAATTCGCCGAGATGCGAGAAGCAGACTCGTAGACAGATGGCAAGAACGATGGAGCGGGGAGGAGACAGGCCGATGGACGTATCGGCTGATACCTACACTCGCCACCTGGATAAGTAGGAAACACGGAGTGGTTTCCTACTATTTAACCTAAGCTCTAACAGGGCACGGGTGTTTCGGCTCCTATCTGGAGCGATTTAAAAAGGTTGATAGCTCGGAGTGTGTGTACTGCAAGTTCCCAGTGGACGACCCAGAGCACACACTCTTCAGCTGTAAGCGTTGGGACGCGGAGAGGCGGGTTATGTTTACCGGTGTTAATCGCAAGGTTACACCGGAGAACATGATCCCGCTTATGACTCGCTCTCCCGAGGATTGGCGAACCATCGAGACCTTCATACATTATGTTATGAGGGTCAAAGATCTCGATGGTCGCCAAAGAATGGAGGTCCCGTAGAATAAGGGAGAAAGTCGCTTTGGCGACAGAAGAGGGGATATAAGACTACTCCCGATGGCGATACGCGCGAAAAGTGCTAGCCGGGAGTGGTCCTAAGGTCCCTAAATAAGGGTGTGTTTTTAGCGGGTCGGCAGAACATCGCCACCCCCGCATAACCCTGTAGTACGGGCTACAGGGTACCTGAAGGCAGGTTTTCACATCCTACGCAAAAAAAAAAAATATATTAACTCAATTACTGTTATGACATTTAAAAACCATCTCAAGTTCTTTAGCGCAGCTGCAAAAATACAATAGAAATTTACAGAGGGGGTATCAAATTCGTGTGAGTAAAAATGTATGTGACCAAAAAATAAGGATAAGTGCGACTTAACACACGGATACTTAAAGGACTTTGACTATACTTTAAAATTAAAGTTTGGAAAAGTAAATTTTCTACAAAAAATAAAAAGTAATCTATTATTTGAATTGGGTCAGGCATATATAAATTAATAAAAAAAATCTTAAAAATCAAGGAGATTTTGGTGGTAACCACCGTGCTACAGAGGGTTAAAAAATAAAAAGACTTTTACAGTTAAATAACAGTAATATGAAAATCAAATAACTTGAATGATTCATTTGAAAACCATCAAATTTTAATATAACTGTAATCTAGAAAATACCAAAATTGATTAAAAATGTAGAAGAGTGAAACCCATTTTTTGCAATTATCGAAACTTATAATTGGTTATCTATAAATTATCTAAAATTACAAAAATCTAATATAATAGAATTTATAAATTTTATCAAATACAGAAGCAAAAACATAGGGGGTGAAAATAGGAAATCTTAGAACAACCCCTATGCTTAATCAGAAATTGGAAAATACCACTTTAACTTTTCTATTCTTATGAAATATTGCATTTAATGGTTTTTTGGGTTCCTGATGAAGATTTTGGAGTCAATATTTAAGAATTCAAAATAGCATGGCGAATCCAAAATGGCGGATTAGCAAAATCAGGAACCCTTAGATATAAATTTTCAAATACATTTTCCCATTTTCTTTGTAAAAATTAAAATTTTTAATTTATTAATAGAATTTACATTTTGATATTAAAGCTTCTATTCACTTTCTGTTTTGCTTATACATATATTCTTTTGGTTATATTTATAGAGTATAATGAACTATCTTTCTTCGAACATCGACAAAAAAGAATGTGCGCGACAAATCAAAATGACTGAGAGAGATTGATTTCTTTTTATTTTTTATTTAAATAAAATAAGCTTTAGAATCATGTTTTATTGACATATATTCATTTGCGGTAACAGCTACACTTTGACAAATGTGTTCAGTTAGTAACGAATTAAAAAAATTAAAGAAGAAACGTATTATTTTTGGCACATCACACAAATTTCGGAGTGTTTTTTGAGCGAAATTAAAAAAGAATTCTTTTATTGCTTCCAAAATAAAGTTAATAATTATAAGACTTTTTAACTTTTAGTCTATGTATTATAACATAATAACTAATAAACAACCAAAACATTTTGTTAAAAAGATACAAGATGCATCTGCTTTTCATGTCAAAAAGTGATTTATCTCTCCTCGTGATCCATTTCTCCTTTATTTAACCTATAAAAAAATACGATGGGTATTGCAAAAGAAAGAATATTTTTTAGTTTGAAAAAGAAAGATTTCGAAATTCTCATTAAGGGAGAAATCCTAAATTATAATCATATATACAATTTTAAAAACTATTTTAAGTCAAATGTGGATGCTATTTACAAATAAATATTATAAAAATAATATAAAAGAAGGTTTTGTTTCCATTGTATTAAATAAATATAATAGAATACTTTTATTCATTAAAGAAAATTCAAAGATTTTAAAAAATTCTTTTATTCACATTTTCATTTATTACGTTTTAAACATAATAGCCTAAAATACGCCTAGGATACACCAATCATGCGGTTATGTTCAAGGGTATGTCAAAAAAAAATGTTATTGCTTCAAGTTTATCTTTTGATTAAGATGTGCTTTTACTGTTTACATGGAATTCGAAGGACAAAAAAAGAATTTATGTTAGATTTATGAAATTAATAAATTTGAAAAATTATTTTACTTACTTTTAGTAATAAATATTATTATAACTTTTTAAACTTGGGTACTTCTTAAAATAAAGAATGGAATACATTCTAATATTAGCCTTACATTTTATTGTTACAAATTAGAAGCGCGCATGCGTGCGCGCAATATCTTGTTAGTTTCTTTATAAGCAACTTTTAAAATCAATTCACCTATAATCTGTTTAAAATATTAACATTCATAAAACTTAGGCACTTATACAATTAAGCGTAATAGTGTGTCATCATAGTGACGCAAGCGCAGTTGATCAAAATTGTCCATTTGTATGCGCAGTAAATATCAGCAATATCATTAATTCTTATGCGCACTTGATCATTATATTTATAACGCATGCCCACTATATGTTGATGGCAATTACACATGCGGAGTAATGCTTAATGACAATAGCACATGCGCAATAATGCAGTGTGGGATCTAACTAAGCTTAGTAGTTGTTACCTTTTTATTTAATTATGTGAGATAATTGTCTTAACCCCCTCCCCCCTTATTCCACTTATTTTGTAAAATCTGTAACTTTGTTGAAATTTTATAAAATTATATTAAATTTAAAGACATTTTAAAATTTGTAAAATATAAATTTTTTTTTCGTGTAACACCTATCAGATCTAATAAAATTGAACACAAATGTTTTGAAATGCTGATTTTTTCCCTTTTTGTTTATAATTAAAGGGGTGGAGGGGTTAAAATTTATTAACATATTATCAGAATATTATCATGTCAATTAAAAAAAAAAAAAAATTTTACATTTAATGGCATATTTTCTTTATATACTTGACATAAAATCTATGATAATTCACCGGTATTTTTATACTTTTAAAAACCTTTTTCTTGGGGTACGCTGGGGGGTGAGTTGAAAATTAATCAACGTACTATTAGAAAATTTTATGTTAATTGTAGTGTAAAAAGTTTTTTTTTAAACATTCACTTATTTAATTAGAAAAAAGGGTTTCAAATTTTCGAGAATTTCTACGTCCCAGTAAAAAAAAAATAATTCGGCACAAACGAAAATAATTGGGTATGAACGAGACCTGTACTCGGTCTGGTGTATAGACCGAATTGTGATGTTTTCCCGTATTATTTCCGATTGTGTTGAATTCAATTCTGTTGCCGCGATTGAGTTGAGGTTATATGAGCTGAGTTTATGATGTAATTTGAAAGCAGGGGTGTTTTGACGTGTAAAAATGGCGGTTATGAAAATAATTTTGATAGTTTGTTAAAATATTAAAAAGTAAAATGTGACAGGAACGACTGGATTTAACATGCGATCAAGTCAGGTTCTTATGGTAAATCCAGCCGTTCGAATCACACTTACCATACGAACCTGACTTGATCGCGTGGTAAATCCAGTCGTTCCTGTCACATTTTACTTTTTAATATTTTAACAAACTATCAAAATTATTTTCATAACCGCCATTTTTACACGTCAAAACACCCTTGCTTTCAAATTATATCATAAACTCTGCTCCTATAACCTCAACTATAAGCAACTTTTAAAATCAATTCACCTATAATCTTTTTGAACTACTAGAACTCCAAAAGCTCGCTACGCGCGCGCAATTCTGTTTAACTTTAATTTTCTTTATTTTTCAATTGTCCAATTTAATATTTTACTAATTTCTGATAATTGCTGATTTGCCAATAATGAAATCTGCAATGTCTCCATTTACCAGTTTACCAAATTCTCTATTGTGATAAATTTCTTAATTAAAAATTTCTTTACTTCTACAATTTTGTTGTAAACAAATTTCCAATTCTCAATTTTATCAACGTTTATATTTTGACAAATTTCTCAATAGAAAATCCTTTTTTTTAGAATTTTGTAATAATTTTTTTCCATATTCATAAAAGACATTTTAACTGAATTAAAATAATGAGCTACCTGAAATTATGTATTATAGCTAGCTTTGCTGCCTCTGCCTCTGTCAGCGTTACTGATATAGTATAGCAGTATGGGGATCCGGTTATTTTTTTTTGGAAAAATGCTTTTAATTAGTACCATTTCTGCACCCTATCCATCAAATTCTTGTAACGCGATATCTGAAATTTGCTAGACTTTTGTAATTTGACAAATAAATTGCAAAAAAATTGTAGATAACTTTGTTGAAAGCTATTATCATACTGTTCTTAAGAAAGATACTCCACGATTTTTAAATAAAAATAATGCTAAAAAATGAAATAATTTTACAAATCTAAGAAATGTAAAGTGTGTGTTATGATCGCACTAACTTCCTTCTTGAAATACAAAAATTCTACAAAAGTGACAAATGTAAATTGTGTGTTATTATCGCACTAACGTTCTTCTTAGAATAAAAAATCAAACGAACATCTTTGCTTTTTACTGTCAATAAATAAATATTTTGACAAGTGAAAATAAAAATTAATTTTTTTCTAAATCTTTTTAAAAGTGATAGAAATCGAAATAGAAACATTATATTAACGATCCCACATATCACCAATTTCAAAAGTTCCCGATGTCTTAAATTACTATTTAACCAAATAAAAAATACACCGAAATTGTCATGTCAAATGTAGCAATTATGAATTTTCGAATTCAAGATTCTTCTCAGAATTTTAAAAGAAAAATTTTGTTTGTTAAATATTTAATTAACAAATGATTTGTACTACTTAAGCAACTATTAAAAAATAGTTTTAAGCAACAGTGTTTATTTAAAATTTTTTTTTGATTTTGTTATTAACAAATAAATAAAAAGTTACATTTAAGTCGTTTTCGTCAATGTTTATAAAATTGTTTTGATCCTAGTTTGACAAATTTGCAATTATTTACAAATGATTAATTCACGTTCTGGGTCGCTTTTAACCCTTTTATACCTGTGGTCTCTTATACATGTAAAGAATTTAACAATTAATATAGGTTGTTTTGATTACCAACGTTCATATTATATGTAAAAAAATAGAAAGTTACATAGTACGATTATATAGGTAAGAACGATAATCAGTAGGTAGAATTTTAATAAACAATAACAAAATTATATTTTTCAAAATTTGCTTCAATACCCTTCAAATTTGTTAATAGGGATTTCTGGGGTTGCTGATTAAGAATACACCAATTTCAGATTATTGAAATTCGAGTTGGTATAAAAAAATACTATTTAATCAATGTTGAGTGTTTGTAGTTTTAATTAATTTTATTAATATTAATTACACGTAGTTTTTGGTGTTGAATCACATCTTGGGGGAGAAGGGATTGATTTTGATCTCTCACCTGCATTCGTCTAAGCAACTGTCTACACATTTTTGATATTGAATTTGATATGAAATTTTAGACTTAGGTGATGCTCTGTGCCGCGCGTTGCGCGCACCTTTCATGTTTTAGTAGATAGAATATGCGAAAAATAAATTATTTACATAAATATAAATTGTTTAAACAATTGAAAAGACTTTAAAATTGCAGCCGGAAAAATTCGTGGTAATTATTTAATGAAGAATGCAAAAAACAAAATTCTTCAAGGAGAATTTACTTCAAAGTTGTTTTAAACAATTTAAATTGTTTTAAAAATTAAATAAAATATTTAATAAACAAAGATTGATATAGTGTGATAGCAGGTAGCTTATGATTTCAATTTAGTTGGAATTGTTTTTATACAAGTAGAAAAGTGATTACTGGAAAATATTAAATAATATATAAATAATATATAAATAATACTTAGGTACTTTAGAGAAGTCGATTTTTAAAATTTAAGAATAACTTCCCCATAGAAGTTGATCATAAATGACCTAGACATTGCTTTTATACTTGGGTACTTTATTGAAGTCAGCTTTTACTTTTTTAGGTTATCTTCCTGGAGAAGTTGATCAGAAATGATCTAGACATTAATTTAATACTTGGGTACTTCAGTGATGTCGGTTTTAACATTTTGAAATTATCTTTCCTGAAGAAGTTGACTGGAAATGAACTGGACATCTGCCGGGTAGTTAAAAACTTTAGAGAAATTGATTTTTACATTTTGAGGTTAACTTCCCTGAAGCAGTTGACCAGAAATGAAACGTTACGAAATATGTGAATTTCTCCTAAACATATGCATCAAATTATTATTTGCATATTTTTATTGTTCAATTAAGTTATAAATATATAATATAAAAACATACATAAATTCCAAGTTTGATGCTTACTTTTCACTATAGCAAACATAAATAGCTGCAAACGTACAAAAACCGCAATGAAAAAATTAATAATCACAATAATTTATTTCAACAATGGTTAGAAACAAGAAAAAATTAATAAATAATCACAATAATTTATTTCAACAATTGTTATAAATAAATTCTTTATTTTGGAAAAAGTTAATAAATAGTTACAATAATTTGTTTAAACAATGGTTATAAATAAATTTCAAGTTTGATGCTCAGTTTTACCTATAGCAAATACAAAATACAAAAACAATTGATATAAAATACAAAAACAATTAACTAATTAATTAGTTATTTAATTTCATTAATTTAAACAATACAAAACTAATTTATAAATGTAGCGAACTTTTCATTTCGTTTAATTAAAAAAATTGTAAACAAGTCTTGAACTTACAACATTTATCAAGTTCTCGTACAAGGGTGCCTTAGAATTTTCACACTGCTCTAAAATCTCTTTTCTCATTCTCCCTTTCTCTCTCTCTCTCTCTCTCTCTCTCTCTCTCTCTCTCTCTCAAACAAAGAACATAGGTTAATAATAAAAAAAGTTAAAGATTAACAAGAAAGGGCATTATCATAGATCCTTAATACAAAAAGTTAACGATTAAGAACAATAATTTTTTTAAATAATTCATTCAATTCATTTAACGTAGAATAGTATTTTTAAAAACATATAAAATAACTTTTTAAAAAGTTAACAATTAAAAAGTATTTGTTTAAACAATTTATTATTTCACTCAAATTTTTTTGAAATTATAGGAGATCGATAAAGTTGCAAAAATAAAAAAAAACTACAATATCATAGGTTAATAGTACGAAAAGTTAACAATTAACAACAATTATTCGTTTAGATAATTGTTTCGATTAATTTAACATTAAATGTGAGATAAGTTCACACAAGTTGGGGGGGGGGGAGAAAGAAAATATATAACGTAATTCATGAGCGTCTCCTAATAACAAAATAATTTTAGTGAATAATAAATATTTCAAAAATTGTTTAAAGGAATAATTCTTGTTAATCTTTAACTTTTTGTATTATTAACCTATGAAAATTATTTAAAAAAATTATCATAAAAGATGATAAAAGAATTTTAATGAAAGAATAAATATTTTTTTAAAATAATTTTCATAAGTTAATAATACATAAAGTTAAAGATTAACAAGAAAGGGCATTATCATAGATCCTTAATACAAAAAGTTAACGATTAAGAACAATAATTTTTTTAAATAATTCATTCAATTCATTTAACGTAGAATAGTATTTTTAAAAACATATAAAATAACTTTTTAAAAAGTTAACAATTAAAAAGTATTTGTTTAAACAATTTATTATTTCACTCAAATTTTTTTGAAATTATAGGAGATCGATAAAGTTGCAAAAATAGAAAAAAATGCAATATCATAGATAAATAGTACGAAAAGTTAACAATTAACAACAATTATTCATTTAGATAATTGTTTGGATTAATTTAACATTGAATAACATTTTTAAAAGCATATAAAATAACATAGAAAATTGAGAGCCATTCTTTCATTCTTAAGCACAGCAGTATATCTATATATAATAGGGTGGTTCAAAAAATAGACATTTTTGAATTTTGTATCCGGAATAAAAAAAATGGCTACAAATCGAAAAAAAGTAAACACGTATTTTTTTGTTTTTTGATCCGACATTATTAAGGGGTGCCGCCCGCACCCCCTATTTTCCCATTAAAAATGCATGAAAAAAATGGATTTTTTTAAAAAATTTTAAAAAAATAATGAAAATATGATTCAAAAAGGCTCAGAAGTTTATGAGCCCTTGCAAAATGTTCAAACTTGAAGATACCGTCGATAATTATTATATTTTTACAAATACACCCCTTTGGGGGGTCCCTAAATAAACAACCCCCAAACGTAAATTTAGCATTTAAGCTTAAATAGGTCTAAAATATCACGTTTTTACGTCGTTTTTTACAGGCCCTATTAAATTATTAAATTACAGCACTGAATTGATTGTTAATTAATTTTTAACTGTTTAAACAATTTTAAATTGTTTAAACAAATTAGTTTGTTTAAAATCTTAATTTATTCTGTTTTTATAAAATATGTTAATACCTAACTGTCTGTTGAATAACTAAAGAGATCGAAAAAAATTATTGACTTATTCAACATTTGTTTAAACATTGGCGGTTTTACGGGGGGCGAATAGGGCGACCGCCCCCCCCCCAGAGAATCTTATATTTGTATAAGAGAGAGAGAGATAGCACTACAGTGCTATCTCTTTCTATCCCATATATCGCCCCTCCCGAACACTTTGCCTAAAGCCGCCCCTGTGTTTAAACAATTAAAATTGTTTAAAAACAATTTTTCATGAAATTTGCTTAATTTGTTAAAGAATTATACCTGGTTTATTCATCTTCAATTAGAAACTAATTTCAATTGTTTAAATATTTTTAATTTGTTTAAATAATTTTAATTTGTTTCAACAAATAATTTTTTTCATTTTTTTCGTTTCTCATAAAATATTTTGTTACCTTACAATTTTTTAGTAACTAAAGAATTACAAAAAATTAGTTAGTTATTGTTTATATGTTTAAACAATTAAAATTGTTTAAAATCAGCTTTTCCTGAAATCTACCTATAGCCATGGATTTTTTTCATGAATTATTGAAAAAATATAACTGGTCTATTTATCATTAATTTGCAAGATATTTTCAATTGCTTAAATAATTCTTATTTGTCTAAACAATATTTTTCTCAAGTTTTCAAAACTAAACAAATTTTTTTAATAGTATATAATTCCATCTATTGTTTAAACATATGAACAATAAGTAACTAATTTTTTGTAATTCTTTAGTTACTAAAAAATTGTAAGGTAACAAAATATTTTATGAGAAACGAAAAAAATTATATGTTTAAACAATAGAGGGAATTACATACTATTAAAAACATTTGTTTAGTTTTGAAAACTTGAAAAAAATATTGTTTAGACAAATAAGAATTATTTAAGCAATTGAAAATATCTTGCAAATTAATGATAAATAGACCAGTTATATTTTTTCAATAATTCATGAAAAAAATCCATGGCTATAGGTAGATTTCAGGAAAAGCTGATTTTAAACAATTTTAATTGTTTAAACATATAAACAATAACTAACTAATTTTTTGTAATTCTTTAGTTACTAAAAAATTGTAAGGTAACAAAATATTTTATGAGAAACGAAAAAAAGGAAAAAAATTATTTGTTGAAACAAATTAAAATTATTTAAACAAATTAAAAATATTTCAACAATTGAAATTAGTTTCCAATTGAAGATGAATAAACCAGGTATAATTCTTTAACTAATGAAGCAAATTTCATGAAAAATTGTTTTTAAACAATTTTAATTGTTTAAACAAATGTTGAATAAGTCAATAATTTTTTTCGGTCTCTTTAGTTATTCAACAGACAGTTAGCTATAAACATATTTTATTAAAACAGAATAAATTAAGATTTTAAACAAACTAATTTGTTTAAACAATTTAAAATTGTTTAAACAGTTAAAAATTAATTAACAATCAATTCAGTGCTGTAATTTAATAATTTAATAGGGCCTGTAAAAAACGACGTAAAAACGTGATATTTTAGACCTATTTAAGCTTAAATGCTAAATTTACGTTTGGGGGTTGTTTATTTAGGGACCCCCAAAGGGGTGTATTTGTAAACATATAATAATTATCGACGGTATCTTCAAGTTTGAACATTTTGCAAGGGCTAATAAACTTCTGAGCCGTTTTGATATTTTTTTTTAAATTTTTTAAAAAAATCCATTTTTCTCATGCATTTTTAATGGGAAAATAGGGGGTGCGGGCGGCACCCCTTAATATTGTCGGATCAAAAAACAAAAAAAATACCTGTTTACTTTTTTTCGATTTGTAGCCATTTTTTTTTGTTCCGGATACAAAATTAAAAAATGTCCATTTTTTGAACTACCCTAATATATAATGTTCCCCACAATTTTCTTTCTTTGTCTATTCCAAACACTTCTAATAACTTCTTCTCTCTTTATCTAACAAGGTACATTCTATACCTTGCTCTCTCTTACTTTCAGGTAGCCAAGCATTTCATTCTTCACCCCAGCAGTATATCTATATATAGTGTTTCCCACAATTGTCTTTCTTTGTCTATTTCAAACACCTGCAATACTTCCTTCTCTCTTTGCGTCACGTACATTATTGTGCCTTTATCTAACCAAGGTACATTCTATACCGTGCTCTCTCTTACTTTCAGGTAGCCAAGCAGTACATTCTTAGGCACAATAGTATATCTATATCTAGTACTAACGAATTTCTTATATAGGATTAACATTCATATAACTTAGGCACTTATACAATTAAGTGTAGTAGTGTGTCATGATAGTGACGCATGTGAAGTTGATCAAAATGGTCCATTTGTATGCGCAGTAAATCAATATCATTAATTCTTGTGCGCACTTGATCATTATGTTCATAACGCATGCGCACTAGATGTTGATGGCATATACACATGCGTAACGGTAGTAGTGTGTCATGATAATGACGCATGCGCAGTTAATCAAAATGGTCCATTTGTATGCGCAGTAAATCAATATCATTAATTCTTATGCGCACTTGATCATTATGTCCATGACGCATGCGCACTAGATGTTGATGGCCATTACACATGCGCACTAGATGTTGATGGCTATTACACATGCGCAGTAAGGCTCTATGACAATAGCACATGCGCAATAATGCAGTGTGGGATCTAGCTAAGCTTAGCAGTTGTTATCTTTTTTTTTTAATTATGTGAGATAATTGTCTCAACCCCTCCCCTTATCGCACTTATTTTGTAAAATTTGTAAACTTTGTTGAAATTTTATATAAATTTAATTAAATTTAACGACATTTTAGAATTTGTAAAATATAAATTTTTTTTTTCGTGTAACAACTATAAAATCTAATAAAATTAAAAACAAATGTTTTGAAATGCTGATTCTTTACGTTTTTCTTATAATTAAAGGGGCGGAGGGGTTAAAATTTATCAACATATTATCAGATTATTATCATGTCAATTAAAAAGAAAAAAAGTTTTTACATTTAATGGAGTATTTTCTTTATATACTTGACATAAAATCTATGATAATTCACCGGTCTTTTAATATTTTTGAAAACCTTTTTCTTGGGGTACGCGGGGTGGGGGGGTTAAAAATTAATCAACGTAATATTAAAAAATTTCATGTTAATTGTAGTGTAAAAGGTTTTTTTTAAAACATTCACTTATTCAATTAGAAAAAAGGGTTTCAAATTTTCGAGAATTTCTACGTAGTAATCTTTTCCTATATAATAATTTGCCAGTGTCCCTTTAGCTGAAAATTTTCGTTTAAAATGGGCGGAGATTTGGCATTGTTCTCCTATTGTTCTCCTTTTGTCTGCATTACAATGAGTCTATTGTTGTCCTTTTGTCTAAATAACAATGAGCTCATTATTAGCCTTTTGTCGAAATTACAATAACCTCATTATTAGCTTTTTGTCAAAATTACAATGAGGTGATTATTAACCTTTTCTTTACCTTTAAGGAGTAAGGGTATTCTAGGCGTTTACTTGAAATTACCAAATGATTCGATTGGTAATTTCTGTGGGTAAGGTTCGCCTCTTTTTGAAAAATGATGTTGATGAGAGGGAATAGTTTTGTTTTGTAAGGCCGAGTGAAAAGATCGTCCTGAGTCTAAAAACGCGAAGAGGATCTGAGATAAATTTTTGACAGGTAAGTAATTTTACTTGTTTATTAGGGTGGTCCAAAAATGTACAGTAAAACAATATTCCATAATTTATTTAATAATTTATTAAAATTAACCACAACAATTTGCAATTGTTTAAACAAATTATTGTTAATAATAATTAATTCTTTACAAATGTACCCAGGAAGACACATCTTTTTCCTAATTTTACAAATTAATGGTCTCTGGTTAGAATAACGCAAATTATTTGTCATAATTTATCATTTTTACTGTGTTTAAAAAATTTATAATTGTTTAGTTTCAACTTTTATCCTAAAACCCTCAGCGAAATTTAATTTTTACTATCCTATTAATTGTTTATACTTAATACCACAAGATTTTCAGCAAAATTAACTGCAACTTCCCTTTGTCATTATTTAAATAAATTATTGTTAATAATCATTAATTAATGACAAATAAACCAAGACATATTTTTTTCATTATTTTACAAGTTGTGTCCTTCAAGGATCATTTATATAGAATCAATAATTATTATCAATAATTGGTTTAAACAATTTTAAAAGTTGTGGCTACGGATAATTTTGCAGAACAGTTTATTGCTTTCAATTTAAAAAGTTATTAAGGTAAGAAACCTACAAATCGCTAGGAGTTTTAGGATATAAGTTATACATGAACAATACATTGTTTAAACAAAGTAAAAATAATAAATTATACTCAATAATTTTTCCTACTTTAACCAGAGCCCATTTATTTGTAAAATATTAAGAAAAACTTCTGTCTTTCTAGGTGCATTTATAAGGAATAAATAATTATTAAACAATAATTTGTTTAAACGATTGCAAATTGTTGTTGTGGTGAATTTTACTGAATTCTTTCTACATTTTAAATATAAAAAATATATAAGTCCGAAAAAACTACAACTTGCTAGGTTTATTTGAATAATAGATGTAAATTAATAATAATAAATTGTTTAAACAAATTAAAAATAATAATTTATAGTCAATAATTTTTCTTTTTCTAACCAGAGCCCATTAATTTGTAAAATTAGGAAAAAGTTGTGTCTTTCTAGGTGCATTTGTCAAAAAGATAATTATTATTAACAATAATTTGTTTAAACAATTGCAAATTGTTGTTGTGGTTAACTTTACTAAATACTATTTTTAAATGTAAATGTAAAAAATAGTAAAGTAAAAAAAACTACAACTCGCTAGGTTTATTTGAATAAAAGCTGTAAATTAACAATAATAAATTGTTCAAACAATTGAAAAATACTTAAAAGTATCTATAAACATTCGTAAATTGACAATATGTAACAATTTTGTTAAAAAACCCTTAAGAAACTATTAATTTGTAATTTAAACAAGTTTGTCATTTTTTGCATTTATGGGGGTTGTTTATAACCCTATAAAAAATAGTTAATATTAATAAATTATTAAATAAATTATGGAATATTGTTGCTTGAGGACTTTTCAAGATGTGATTCACTGTATTGCTATTGTGAGTGATTTTTGAGGATTTGGTAGCGAATTTACGAAAACGTGCGTTTTCCCATGTAAAATCAATGGAATATTTCAAGGGGTTTAAGGTTATTTAAGATTTTTTAAAATTATTTTTGATTATATTAATGTAAGGTGTCATTGAGGTGTACTTGACATTTATTTTTATATGTTTTTCTTAATTTGGTAAATTTATTTAAATTCATAATTTTGAATAAGTACTTAAAGTTATAATATTCTTTATTTATCGTATAATAATATATTAAAATGATTTTACTAATTTTGTGTTTGTACAGAAAATTTTACTAGGAATAAAAAAATTGTGTCATGTACCCTAAGATGGACAGGTCCAAAATCTCAATGTATTTATTTTCATATTTTCGATTTTACACTTTTCTGAATAATTTTTTGAACCAATTAAAATTTTTTATTTTCCAACACAAAATGTGATGACATCGTTAAAGAATTTGATATACCTATCGATAGTTTTTAGGACTGTGCAAAAAGCTCGAAACTCGAAGTCCGACCGCGCCGAACCGAGCCTGGCAGTCTTCGAGCCGAGTCGATCTTAGCTCGGCTTTGTCGGGTTCGAGCCGCGTCGGGTTCGAGCCGAGCTTTCTTAAATACCCGAAATTTTTCGAGTACTCGAAAATGTACGGGTTCTCATTTCTACATGCGCAGTAGAGTTCAACGCTCCAAACAAATGCGCACTAGTGTTCCAAGCACTAAATACATGCGCAGTAGTGTTCCAAGCACCAAATACATGCGCAGTAGTGTTCGAAGCACCAAATACATGCGCAGTAGTGTTCCAAGCACTAAATACATGCGCAATAGTTTTCTATGCACTAAATGCAAGCGCACTAATGTTCCACGCACTACATACTTGCGCACTAGTTTTCTACGCACTAAATACATGCGCACTAGAGTTCCACGCACTAAATACATGCGTACTAGTGTTCCCCGCACTAAATACATGTGCACTAGTTTTCTACGCACTAAATACATGCGCACTAGTTTCCTATGCACTAAATGCATGCGCACTAATGTTCCACACACTACATACATGCGCACTAGTGTTCCACGCACTAAATATATGCGCACTAGTTTTCTACGCACTAAATTCATGCGCACTAGTTTTCTATGCATTAAATAAATGCGCACTAGTGTTCCACGCACTAAATACATGCGCACTAGTTTACTACGCACTAAAAACCTGCGCACTAGTTTTCTATGCACTAAATGCATGTGCACTAATGTTTTACGCACTAAATACATGCGCACTAGTCTTCCACACATTAAATACATGCGCACTACTTTTCTACACACTAAATAAATGAGGACTATTTTTCTACGCACTAAATACATGCATACTAGTTTTCTATGCACTAAATGCATGCGCAGTAATGTTCCACACACTAAATACATACGCACTAGTCTTCCACACATTAAATACATGCGCACTACTTTTCTAAGCACTAAATACATGAGGACTATTTTTCTACGCACTAAATACATGCGCAGTAGAGTTCCATGAACTAAATATGTACTGTGCGTAGAAAAATTGTGCAATAGTAATTAGTGCGTGAAAAACAAGGGGTGCAGTTCAGATTTGTTACGAACGGGAAAATTAATTTTAATAAAAATATATTTTCGAATTTTGAAATTTATTTCCTTGATTTGACTCTGTTAAAATAAATTAGGTTAAATTCTTCCTTGTTCGCCGGAGGAACCAATCTGTTGTTATTTCACTAACGAAATAACTTTATTTTTATTTTTAATGTGGGTTGCGTACGAAAATCACCGATAGAAGGCGAAAGAAAATAAACGAAGTTGACAAATTGTTGCTTCAAGAGGAATGAAAATGTTATAATAATGACACTTAACAATTTCCTTTAATTAAAATTCTCTTTTCTTTATTTCTTTAAAAATCAAATATTGTTAAAATATACAAAATTTAGCGATTTTACTATTTAAAAATGTTTTTGTTTGTAACTAGTAAAAATAATCATTTTTCTCTAAAATTTGAACGAAACAATTCTTTTTACTTACGAGCTAGATCCTAATTTTTACCCCCTGGAAGCCGGGAGAAAAGGAGCATGCTTCTTCTCACCTGTCAGTCTTCCGACGGGCAGAAAGAGTGGAAGGGATGGATAACCACGCGTTCCATCCACTACGCGTATCGAGATTTTGGTGCAGGTGCAATACCGCACAGTTAAGCGCGGAGAATATTTCCCTTAACCGTTTTAACCCCGATTGAAATTTGGCTGATTTTAAATAATAATATTTTGTTTAACGTCCGTCCAAAAATAAGAAAATTTGGAAACAGCTCGCGGACGGGCCTTATTCTCAAATTGTCATCTGGCTCTGCGAAAATCTATCGAGATTCAACAGATAACAATTACTCGAACTTGGCACTATCTCGATTCACTACTTGGCTCGACGAAAATCTATCGCGATTCAGCAAGTAGCAAAAATTGAGCTTTTTCCAATGTTTCAAATTTTTGAAAATTACTATTTTAAATTGAAGTGAAAAATTCGTACCAGCAGTTCACGACCGTATCAAGTCCCGTCTTGATATTAACGATCACCCGTGATTGAATACGCATTGATACCTCGCGAGCTTCTGCTTTTATAAAGTGTCTAAGATGCATTATGATGGGATGAAATCAGGGGTTTAAGGGGTAGTTGGTGTGGGTACAGGATGATTGACTCATTAAGTTATAATTAAACCTCGATATCTGAGATTTCTATATCTCTTTTCTTTGTTGGCATTATTAGAATAGCATCTCCCATACAAGTTTGAATAAGTGTGACTTGTGCCCTTCTTAGGTTTCAGAGCGATCGTTGATCTGTATGTATTCGATAAATTCTATTTTTGCAGATTCGATCCTCATAAGTTTAATTTTGTCACGCATTTGCGTGTATTAAGAGAATGACATATTCTAATTATATCTGCCGACATTGTTCTCTTTTGAGAATTATGTATCAAGGCAGAGTGAGAAAGGAATCAGAAGGAAAAAGGGATAAACGCATCGCGCGACACTCTACAATGCAGAAGATAAAATACATTGAAGATTTCATGGGAAATTTATGCTTGTATGTGTGCTGCGTAATGCACCCGCACCGCTATACTCGATGCACCTGACTGGGTAAGAAAGAGAAGAAGAAGAAGAAGAAGAAAACGCGAAAAGGAACGAAGAGACATCCTCCTCTCCTCTGGCTATTACACATTCTTGTGTATACTCATTCTTTCATACAGGCATAATATAGGTTACATTAATAATTATTATTTTACAAATAATAATTGTCTCACTAACATAAAATAATAATTGTAAATAAGTAATAATCATAATGACAATAATAATAATAATAATAATTATTATTATTATTATAATTAAGTAATAATAATCAATAACAATAATAATAATAATAATAATGATCGTAATAACAACAATAATAACAATAATGACCGTAACAATAACCATAGTATTAATAATTGTAATAAATGATTATTGCAATAACAATAATAGTAATAATGATAATCATTATCATTACCAACATTAATACTACAAAAATGGTAGTAGCTCGTATCATTATTATTAATATTAACGGTCATTACCTAAAAATAGTAATAGTAAGAATAATTTTTTATTGCATAGCCACTATATAGTACTAGAATTGTACCTTTAAAACTCACGGTCCTGACCGCAGCATACTTTAGTTTAATGTATCAATTCTTTTAATGTAAATATTATGTCTACTTGCGACGTCTTCTAAGCATTTCTCGAAGAGGTTTATACAATATAATATTCTGTATCAAATTTTTGACGGGATACAGTCAGTGTCGTTCTAGACGGTCTCGGAAACACTTAGTGAATAAAAGTTTAGTTATATAATTAGTGTAAAAATAAAAAGGATAAAAATGGAAAGTGATGGAAATGATGTCGATGTTGAAAACCTCAGTGGTACGTATTTAGTCAATATTTTATTCTTTTATCATTCTGCTGTTATTTTTTTAATTAAATAGTTTTTATTCTTTAATGAGAATATAATTACCGTGGTCCTAAATTTATTTTATGGAAAAAGGGTAAATGAAATCAAATTTATTAATAGTAGTTAGCTTGATATTAATATTTATTTCGCACTACTAACGAACGGATAAAGAAAATGATTAACTTTACTCGTTCTTTGTTTTCTTATTTTGTTTCTAAAATAAAATTGTTTATTTCCAAATATTAAACTGATATAATCGATATAACACTATTTAATTTTATTCTTAGATGATTCTGAGGAATTGGAAATTGCGGAGGGAACAAGTAGTGAAGAGATAACGACCACGAGTTCCTCAATGAGCGAGTCGTCCAGTGAATGTAAGTAAATGTGTATTATATATTCTTGGTTAACACATATATTTTTTTTTGTATTTGAAACCGTAATTAGTTAGTAGTAAAACGTGTGTTTTTTTTAAATAATTTGTATTAATTATAATCGCATCATTTTAAATTTTTAAAAGCTTTATTTATTTATCTTTAAATTTTTATATATTTACGTATTATATTTATTTAAAATTTACAAATTAAAAAAAAATTAAAAACATGTACTTTATTATGATTTATTTTACAGAAAAATACATTATTTTGTTTAAATAATGAAATATCACTCGATTTGTATTTTAGTGAATTTACTTTTATTACTTAGACAAGTTTTGAAAAGGTTTTTCTAAAGTAAATGCTCCAAAATTTTTTTTTATCTTTTATTATTATTATTACTTTTTTATTTATTTATTAAAAACAAAAAATTTTTATTTAGGATAATTTAATTGTTTAGGTCTAGTATACTATAATTAATCTTAATAATCTATTAAACCAATAAAATGTAAAAATAAAATTAGAGACAAAATTGTACTTAGTTGATAGAAATATTATGTATATATATCAGTTAGTGTAATCATGCCAATAATAATTTATAAATAGAATAAAAATGAACATAGAATAATTTTAAATAACTTTAAAAGTGCTTGAAAATGCATGAAAATCATTTTGATTTATTTAAATTTTATTTATTTTAAAGAATTGCTAGTAATATAAATTGTAGAATCAGATGTTTATTTTTAACTTCATAAATGAATCTTATAGAAACGTAGTCAACTTCTTCTTAAATAGTGTTAATACAGTATCGGCACGATACAGATCAGGGCTATTACTGATTTAAATCATTTGCAAAACTTGCATTAAGGTTTTGATTTAAACAAAAGACTTTTCTAGATTGTAGTGTATCAATTTTGATAAGTCTTACATTGAACAGAAATTCGTTTGTAAATTCGGACGTTGTACTAATATTGATACTCTGTATTACGCCGATACTGCCAGTACTGGCGCCATACTGGGCCAATGGTTTTTTTTTTCTTTTCATATAAATTTTTCATTAGTAATTATTTTATTAACAATTAATAAATATTTATTTATTTAAACTAGTTTGTGGTTTAATTTTATTTATTTATTGATTTACTTTATTTCATTTTATTTTTCTTTCATGCCAAGATGTATTAAAACTTTTTGTAGAGTCCGGTCACACTATAAATTAATTTTTATGGAAAAAATTGTGAGTATCCCGAGTAATATAAAAATTCTTAATAATTTTGGTCTCGTGAGATATTTCATCAAAATTTGAAAAAGTTGACGGAAAATTTAAAGATCTCGCTTTATCTCGAGATTCCTATTCAAAAACCTTTTAATTATTGAATAGTTTATTTTTAATTTGAACCTTGTGTAAAAAAAAATTAAAAATTATTTACAAGAATTTACATGCTGGTTTTTGTCACTTGCTATATTTCAACTTCAATTGTTATGGTAAAAGAACTAAATAAGATTTAGAAATACTTGAAGAGAAATTTCTAAATCATAGAATACACGCATGTACTTGTTTTTAGATCCGGACATGCGACTCCCTCCATTTGAGGAACGAGTGGTCGGTGTAATGCTTAAGTTCAGAATAATTGACGAGGGAGGCAACTCTACGACTGAGTGCCGCTGGGTTCATTATGAATCGGAGGAAGCTCATCCTCCACCTTGTAAGTTGAGGATATATATATATATATATAAATTTTTTTTTATATTTCTTGAAAAAATGATGTTAGAGTATATTCATGTTTCTCTTTTTTTTTTTAGATTGGTGTGGTGCTCCGTGCAATCCGGAGGATCAGCTAATAAGTTGTGTTGTTAAGGTTCAGATCACGGAGTTTGGAATCCGGCGGATTGACTTTCGTTGTGTATACGGTGTTGAAGATTAAGTTTCTCTATATATAATTTTTTTTTACTTTAAAATTTTTTTATATATTTTTTTTTTTATATTTCCTTTTTCCATAAAATAAGAATTTTTAATAATGTTACCAGTATTTTTCTATAGATTTTTATAATGAAAAAAATTGCAAAAAAGTATAAAAATTTTTCCTAAATTTCATTTTTAGACCAATAGCAATCTTAAACCATCATTCTCCAATTCAATTAATTCTTTTGTAATAAAAGATTACTTTGTTTTAACTTAAAATTTTTTTCAGTCCACTAAATACGTAATAGCGCTCTTAAGTACAATTGTTGAAAATTTCTTGTGACTAGTCCTTCCACTGACGCGTCTATTTTTAGCTTCCTTTTCCTTTTTTTAATACATTTTATTTATTTTTTGATTTTATTTTTATTATTTTTTTTTGTTTTGCAAAAAAATAAAGTTCATTCAGAAAAAAAAAACTCGTCACTAACTAGTGCTTTATGTATGTAGTTTTGTAAATATTTAATTCATGCAACACATTTGTTATCCATAAAAATTAATAACAAATGTGATGCTTTGATATGGAACTTATTGAGTCTATAAAATTTTGTCTTGTTCACCTTAAAAATAAGATTTTGAGGTGATTCTTGTCACTAACCACAATCTTGCGATATTTTTAAACAATTCCACTGAATCTATTTTTACTTGTTCTTTAAAGTCACAAAATCTTCCGGATGATCTTCATAGTAGAGGAAATGTTTTGTTTTGTTTTTTTTTTTAATCCAAAAATCCCTCGTAAATCCATAAATTCATAAGACTGTTGATATCCTTCTGGATCCTCAAAATGAAGTTATGGCCGCAGAATTTGGATTCTTCAATTAATTGGTTGGTATAATTCATTTAACACTGGTTAGATGTTCCTTTAAAAATTTTATAACAATAACTTTTATTTCAGCTGCTGGAGTAGGATTTGTCTGTCCCATATCCCTTTAACTGCGAGAAGGGATTGTTTTCCTTGACATGGATCATGCATGTGGTCCTTAACTTCCAAGTTCAACGATGATGACGAGGAAAATGAGCAGCCTCCTTTTGAGCAAATTGAAAAAATTCGGAAAGGTTTTCATCAGGGAAAAACTTTAAGATGCATACTGCTATCGTCATGTGTCAATCAGCTGAGATGGCAAAATTTGCTCTTTTCATTTTTGGTGTAAGAATCATGATGAAAAACAGTTTCATCTACAGAAGTAAGTCGTTAATGACCACCCTGTCTTGGAGATTTATAGGCGGTGGTGGAGGTGGGAAGTTGTTGTGCCTCCTGCGTCTGTTTGTTATTCTTTTGTAGAGCAGATATCCCTGTCGAGCTAGGAACAGGAGCAGTAGGACAAGTAGGGCCTTGAACCCTATGGAGATGTAATTTGTGACATCAAAAATTCCTCCTATTAGTGGAAGCTCCATTTTTCCGTGCCTGTGGTTGGTCTTTCAGAGACTGCCTAGATGACCCAAATGCCCTTGATCAGCCCTCTGATGTAGTTCTATTGGGTATGAACACGGTACATTGCGAAGAACTATAAACAGAAGAAACATTTATTAATATACAAATTTACATTAATGTATGGCATCTGCCATACATTAATACGTACACATTTGAGAGATAGTCCACCTAATTCGATTAGAAACGAATTTTCAGATTAGCAGTGTACCTGCATGACCTTGTCCTTATGCTTTGAGAACCTTTCTCCTTTTCGTCTTCAAGAATTACATTGTTATTTTGTGTAAATCCGACTATGGTGAAAGGTCCATCAGCCCTGTTGTCAAACTTATTTGTTCTTATTTCTTTAAATACAAAAACCTGATCACCAATGTCTGCTTTTAGGGGACGGGCTGTTTTGTCATGATGTTGTTTCGATCTTAGTTTGGCCTGAATAAGGTTCTTGGCAGCTATCTTTTGTATTTCGCTCATTCTCGTTATGAGTTCCTTAAGATAGGACCCATAGGTCTCAAGGGCAGGCCCTTGAGGAATTGAGCTAAGGATTCTAGCTACATGTCCGAAAACCAACTCATAAGGCGTGAAATTAGTTGCCTCATGGACTGAGGTATTATAATTAAACATTGCAAAGGGTAATAAACGATCCCAATCGTCGAAATCCTTCGCATAATGCTTAATAAAATCCGTCAGTTCAATGTGGCTTCTTTCCAGTGCCCCATTGGTTTGAGGACGGTAGCCAGATGTGGTGATTTGTTTAACGCCAAAAATCCTTTCCAGTTTTCTCATCAGTATACTTACGAAGCTTCCCCCTCGATCTGTCAGGACGCATCTGGGTGCTCCAAACACCGAGAATAAGTTCGTAGCCACTGAGTGAGCAATCGTGGTAGTTTTAATATCGGAAATAGGAACTGCGATGCAATACTTACTGAAATTATCTTGCATAGTCAGAATGTACCGATTTCCATTAGGGGTGGTAGGGAGTTTACCTACAGTATCTAATGATACTTTGTCAAAAGGGGCGGTGGGCGTGTCGGTAATTATCATCGGTTCACGAGTGCGGGCCCTGGCTAGTTTATTTCGAAAACAACTTTGACATCCCCTGATAAACTCTGTTACTTCGTCTCGCATTCTAGGCCAAAAATAACGTTCCCTGATTCGTCTGTACGTTTTCGTTATTCCCTTATGACCCGCTACGAGGCTTTCGTGGAATTCTGCAATTATTTTCTGTCTTAATTCTGGAGGGGGGACTTCAATCTTTCCGCGGCACAAGGTTATAGAGATATCGCCACCACGGAATATTTTTGTTATAAGTTCTGTCATTTTATTTTGGGGAAGTGAACCTAGTAGGTCGCCTGAATTTGCCATCCGGCAACTTGCTTGTTTGTCGCGAAGCAGGGCTGAGTATAGACCTTTCAAACCCTTTTCTACGTCTCTCCAATCAATTTCGTCGTGGTGTCGACGTTTCACGACAATTGAATAGGTACGAAATTGGCAACAAGGGGTAACAAAAACTTGACCCATTTTTGGTCGCTTTTCTTTTATATCATGAAGGTCAATTTTCTCGGTTGCCAATAAAAGTTTCGAAATAACATCGATCGGTTGACAGTCTTCAGACATAAAATATGCGTAATTATCTCGTCTGTAAGTAAGTGGTTCAGTCCATTGTTGAATTATTTTAATGTCATGACATTCTTCATCAACTGTTTTTAATTCAATCATCATGATTTAATTTTAATCATCATCAGTTTCGGTAGAGGATGAGGATGAAGGATCAAATTCAGGTATTTTTAAGTCTATTAGGGTATTAGAAGAGGGCGCGTACTGTGTTTTAGTCACATCAAGATTGTTTGTTGCTTGTAATCGACGCGGTACAATATTGGATTTTCTTTTTGCACCTTCTTTGTTTATTTTTGGATGCAAGAAAGGGGTGGATTGAGCATTAGGAATGGTGATATGTCCTGGTGTTGGTAAGACTGTTCCTGAACTATATGGGGCACCTGCAACTAGGGATTGAATTACCTCTGGCGTATCCTTAAATCGCACTAAGCTTTTACCATACATTTCTTGATTATTGATGGAAGGATCTGGAGATTGGGGTAGTTCATTTCCTCCTTGAGTTCCAGCAGAATATCGGTGTTTGTTATAGTTTTCTAGAAACCTTTTTATTCTTTCTGAAAATAATTTATCGTTATATTCCTGACAAGGATCGAGAGATTGTAAGGTTTGTAAAAGTTCTTCATCACTCTCTCCTTCGGATACGTGGGTAACTTGAAACTTGGGAGATTCTTCGTCCATACCTTCATGGTCCCATGCTAGTGTCATGTTGGAGATGTCGGTTTGGTTGAGACCTCTGTTTTTGAGTGAATTATCAAATTTTCGAAAGGATTTTTCCATTCCACTTAAAAACTGTTTCCTTAATTGATCAGCTGATTCTTCTTCACCAGAGTCACTACTACCAATAGGTTGTGAACAGATGTCGACAATTTCTGGCATATATTCTTCTTCTTCAGTCTTATCTTCTTCTGGGATGATAATTGGTTTTTGATCGACTCCTTCCTTGGCCAGTTGATCGGCCATTTCGTTTCCTGTTATACCCTGGTGACTTGGTACATGTTCCCAAATCACCTGAAGAGGTTTTAGTGCCTCTATCAATTTTTTTAAATCAGTTTGGTTTTTAACTGGTTTGTTTTCTTTTGTTTTCCACTGATTAGATTCCCATCTAGGAATCCATTCAGTAACGCTCTTGATTAAAAACTGCGAATCGGTCTTTATTCGCAGATTTTTAATCCCGGCTTCTCGTGCCCTAAGAGCGGCTATAGTCGCTGCTTCAATTTCTGCTGCATTGTTTGTTTGCCGACCCTTTGACCGTTGTGAAACATTCAGGGGATGATTTGGTCCAAACCAGACTCCTACGCCTGCTCTTGGTTCACCACTTCCATTGGAGCTACATGCACCGTCTACATAAACGTCTGTATAAGTTTCTATCAGTGGGGGGAACCAAGGGTTCGGAGGCTGGTTTGAAACGTTATCACTTACTGGGTGACTGGTAGCACTTTTATGCACTAGATTCGGATTGACACTAGGGAAAGCACTATGTCCTTGTCTAAACACTGGGGGACCGGAACTTTCAGACGTCTCATCGTCAGAGAACGAATCCTCGGAAGATGTTAAATCTGTAGGTTTAGGGGAACCGGATGCAGCTATTGTCTTTCGTCTAGTAAGTCTTTTCCCGATACAACTTTGGTCTAGGTCGGGTTGTTGCTGACTAGTGGTGGGAAAAAAAACTTCGTCTTTATTTTTGTCCTTTTTCTTTATACTTCCCTTGGGTCTCCCAGGTAACCTTTTTCCGGTTGGTGGTTTTGTTGGTTCAGGAGGAGGGGTCGAATAGGAAACCTTCCTTTTCAAAGTTGAAGACTTAAGTGGGGCACTTAACGTTCTTGTAAGTTTTGGTCTAGGATTTTTTAGAATTGATGGTTTTTTGGTTTCTTTCTCAGCTTGGTCTGTTTCCTTAGACCTTGTAGTTTTCTGAAAAGAAGTTGAGGGCTGCTGAGTTTCTTTAATGTTTTTTTTCGCAGAGTCTTGATTGATAACTCTTGGTTTAGTTGCCGATCTTGTTATAATAGGTAAAGCACGATATTGGACGGGTTGTTCTTTTTTAAGTATCACTTTCACTGGGTTCACTGAGTTTTTAAAAGGATCAGGATTGGTTTCTTCGTTAGATAGGATGGATATTGCTGAATCAGAATTAGAGGTCGAAATTTCATTAATTTTCTTGTTGGAAAAATCAACGGGATTATGTGATAATGCTTCAACAATTCTGTTGATTTTCCCAGTCTTTCATTCAAATTTGTATATATAGTCTTGTAGACGGAGACGCCACCTATGAAGCCTAGGTCCTGGATTTTCAATATAACTCATCCAGTGTATAGGTTCAAAATCACAGGCCAGAATAAACTCTCGACCATAAAGATAAGGTCGGAAGTTTTCCACAGCATAGAGAATTGCAAGACACTCTCTCTCTGCTTCTGGGTACTTTTGTTCGTTTTTATTTAAGATCTTAGAAAAATAAGCGACAGGAAGGTCAATGCCGTCCTTTTCCTGAGTCAACATAGCGCCTATCGCATGCTCAGAGGCATCGGTAGTTAATCGGAAAGTTTTAGTAAAATCAGGATATAGAAGAATAGGTTCTGTACAAAGGTAGTTCCTGAGTTTACAAAAACTTTCTTCCTGACTGTTAGTCCAGTTTCAAACAGCGTCTTTCTTTAATAGAACTGTTAGTGGACTGGATATCTTGGCATAATCCTTTATAAAGCGCCTGTAGTAACCTGTTAAGCCAAGGAATCCTCGGAGTTCTATTAGTTTAACAGGTCGAGGAAAATGTTTAATTGCTTTAATCTTTTCGGGATTTGGTTTAACACCCTCAGGACCAATTATGTGACCAAGATACGCCACCTCAGTTCTTAGAAAATCGCACTTGTCAGGCTGCAGTTTCAGATTTGCTTCACGGAGACGATTAAACAGCCTTCTAGCTCTCCTATCGTGTTCGATTAATGTATCAGAGTGAATGATGATATCATCCAAATACACGAGAGCTTCTGTATCAAGCATGTTGCTTAATACATTATTTAATAAGCGCTGGAATGTGGGCGGGGCATTCTTTATGCCCATGGGCATGCGATTATACTCAAAATGCCCATTGCCTGCGGAAAAGGCTGTTTTATGTCTATCATCAGGGTGTGTTTCCACCTGATGAAAACCGCTAGCAAGGTCGAAAACTGTGAAATACCGTGCAGTTCCGAGTTTCTCTAATAGCGAAGTTATGTGTGGCAAAGGAAATGAATCACCTATTACTTGTTCATTTAATTTTCGATAATCAACAACAACTCTCCATTTCCTTTGCCCTGAAACGTCTAGTTTTTTGGGCACGATTAGGACCGGAGAATTGTATGGTGAATTTGATGGACCAATGATTCCACTATTTAATTGTTTAAGAAGCTGAAGATCCATTTGCTCTCGTGCTTCATGGGGACATCTGTATTGCTTTTTGTTGATAACTTTGTTGTCTATTGTTGGAATCCTATGCTGTATTAAGTGGGTACATGTTAATGTTTCTCCACTTAAATGGAAGATATCAGCATAGTCTTCTACCCATCCGAAAACAAGTTTTCTCTCTTCTGGACTCAGGTGTGACACGTGAAGAGCATTTTTGACCTTAATAACTCGATCAGAATAAATGTTGCCATTTTCATTTTGCACTTCCTCTTGATCAGAATCTGTAAATTGTTCTCCAGGAAAGTTACAAAAATCAAAAGGTATTAATTCTTGTGGAGCTAGTTCAAGGTCCATATCCTCCTCAGCTGTGTTAATAGCTACTGCATGGCATACGCCGTTTCTATTTGTAACTACTGCTTCACCAAGATAGAGTCCTTGGGGAGTAGATATTCGTGGTAAATAACCTTCTTTGACATTTTTGTTGGAAACATCTATAGCTATAGGTTGTCTTGTTCTAGCCTTAATTCTTAGGATTCGAGCAAACGGTTTTATTTCAGGTTTTAAAATTTGTTTAGACTGTTGAGATTCTGAATCTATGAAGGGTATAGGGGTAATAGGGTCAGAAATGGTAACCAAAGCGTTATGTCTAAACGAAATTTGTGCCTGTTCCTGGCGAAGATAAGGTCTCCCTAATATTCCGGAAGTGGATATAGGAAAATTATTCTTCACAACATGGAATTCGACAAGATTTTTTTGTATTGTGAGTTTAACCGTACCTAAGGTTCTTACCGAATGGTTTGTTATTCCTGCAATTTCCGCGCTATTATCGACAGAAAGCAAAAGTTCAGGATCCAGTGCATTTAATTTGATCAAATTAGTATCAGAACCAGGATCAACTAGGAACTGTATTTTGGGGTGTCTGAACTCTGGGGCAGTCAATTCAACTACTGGGGAGTCTTCATTCCTATTTCCGACTCTAAGGACTTTACCGAGTTCTCGGAAAAGTGTACGGTCTTGGAACGCTGGGGAACTGGACTCACCACCGCGTCTGAGTGGCGAGTCTGTTTGTAGTTTAAATTGCTAGGTCCTGGAGAAGTTGATCTAGGGGGAGTGGTGGTACCTCGGTAAGACATTGTTTGGGGTTGAGCAGGTGTATGAATTTGCGATGGTTGCTGGTATTGAACAGCCTGGGGATAGTAATAAGGGGCAGGCTGCGTATTTTGAGACCACATTAATTTGTAAAATTGGGCCAATTGTTCAGGTGTAAATTGGAGCAAATTCGAAGTGGCTGGTTCAGTTCCAGCCCTGATTGATCGACTATCTTGTATCTGTTCGCGAGTTCTTCTCTCGTTTCCATTCATCTTTTCTATTTGTCTAGAATAGGGGCTTGGAGAACGAGTCCTGTCAAAGCTTTCAGACCGAGAGATATGGTAAGAGGAGGATCTGGATTTTTCCGAATAACGTTGCCTCTCCTCTGCTCGTAATGCATGCTCAAAAGCTTCAGAGAGATCACCTGGATTTCTAGTGTCAACAAAAATTGACATTTCCTCAGGGAGACCTCTAATGAAAGCCTCAAGTGCGCAATCAATTATTGGTCTTATCATAATGTCGCTGACAGAGAAAATTTCACCTTCCTCGCCGTCATCGACACTACGATATTTGGTTGCGTATTTTGCTTCCAGTGCATGTTTAGCACCACTTATGAGCCCCTGTAAGCGATCATTATAATCGCTCACAGTTTCAGTTTGTTTCATTCTGAGATTGATAATATTTTCGAAGTACCATTGGTACTTTTTCGTAGAGGCAAAACGCTTCTTTAAGTGAGAAATAAGATCTTCTACTTTACTAAACGTTTTGTCTCTAACACTTTCTCTAGCGGCTCCTTTCAATTTGCTAAGAACTGCTTTTACGAAACCTGGTTCACTAGCTTCGCTCACGAAAACGGCACCGTTAGTCACATCCTGCAGAAATTCCTTTAATGGAGGATTCTTTCCATCACAATGCGGGATGTGATATGTGCTTTGCTGCAAGGTCATGCATTCCAAAACAGAGGCCATGGCCGCAGTAGCGTCAGGGTTAACCGTAACGTTTGGCCCCCCTGAATTACTTGAACCCTCACCGTCATCACCGGCCATGGTTGGGGGTAGAATTATAGTAGTATTGCTATTAAATATTTTTTTCGGCAGAGATTTCCTTAGTAAATTAGCCACGGTGACAAAATTTAACTTGGCCTAAGAGTTTCGAATCCCGAAATTCCTAAGATTCCGTTACCTTGGGGCGAAGGTAAAGGGCTGTGAGATGAGATAACGTAAAAACCTATAACCCCTTGTGGAAGGTACAGATGTAATTCACCGACAATAATGTGAAAATTTTCACCTATTTGGTAATAATAAGGTAAAACAGTCCTCTGGCAATTATTTATAACATCTTCTGAAATGAAGTTATAATAAATTTCGGATGAGATACATAACGTTGTTTTACCTCCTCGTAGACAGGGAGAAGAAATAAATATTTCTTCTGGAGCTGGTAGTGGCAATGCATACGCCATTTGTATGTATTTGTATGTATTTGTATATGCACATACAAGTGTCACTGTAGTGGTTTTTAATTTATTAATTTTCAACCCTCCTGAAACAATAATGTGGTTGATTTATAGAGCACCCTATATAAAGATTTTAAATTGACATTCAAATTAGTAGTGGTCTTAACAGGGTCTTCGTAGCGTCTTTGAGCTAATTTTCCAGCACGACATCTAGGCTTTTTTGTTTTTGTCATGGTAAAAATTAAAGTCACAATACATAACGACAGAATTTAGAGTATTGACTTTGAATAACTGATGCACAATTAGAGAAAGTGAATTTAATTTTTCTGTTCACTTTGCTTTGCAATAAGGGTATTTTGAGCTCTCTCTAAAACCTCGTCAAAAAACTTCGTGAACTCTTCATGACTTTTAAGTTCTTTGATGCTAAGTTTAGAATCAAGAAATTTTTGTTTGTCAAGGTAACGTCTTTGAGCCTTAGCACCACCGCGTGATTTAAGTTTAGGTTTTATACTCTCCAACATGTTAAAGAAAATACATGTAAAAATTCAAAACTTTATTTCAATAATATTTAGCACAAGTTTTGGCAATAAAATATCAATATTACCATAAAAATTAGTGCAATTCAAAAATAACTGATAAAATACATAGAATATGCAATTCTATTACTACATAGTAAAATTTTTGAAAACTCGACTTGACAAATTTGCCGAACGGCACAAAATGTCAATGGCGAAACAGAAAACCGCCGAACGGCGCGTAATCGGTTTCCACGAGATTTCTAAATTTTTCAAAAATACAGAATTAAAAAGATTTTAAAACTCGACTTGACAAATTTGCCGAACGGCACAAAATGTCAATGGCAAAACTAAAAACCGCCGAACGGCGCGTAATCAGTTTTCACGAGGTTTTAAAATTTCAATGAAGTTAAAAATCTAAAATTAAAAATCTTGACTTGACAAATTTGCCGAACGGCACAAAATGTCAATGACAAAATCAAAAACCGCCGAACGGCGCGTAATCAGTTCTGACAGAATTTCCAATTTTTAACAATTTATTTAAACTGTCTTACAAAAATGTAACTGACTCCTAAAATAGTTAAGTCAATTTTGAATTCCATTTGCAGCTTTAATTATAGTATTTTAAACAATTTAATGTTTTTAGAGAAATTAGAGAAAGTTAAAAATATTCACTTTGTCTATTTGTCTATTATTCTACCCACCGCTGCCACCAAACAGATTGTTACGAACGGGAAAATTAATTTTAATAAAAATATATTTTCGAATTTTGAAATTTATTTCCTTGATTTGACTCTGTTAAAATAAATTAGGTTAAATTCTTCCTTGTTCGCCGGAGGAACCAATCTGTTGTTATTTCACTAACGAAATAACTTTATTTTTATTTTTAATGTGGGTTTCGTACGAAAATCACCGATAGAAGGCGAAAGAAAATAAACGAAGTTGACAAATTGTTGCTTCAAGAGGAACCAAAATGTTATAATAATGACACTTAACAATTTCCTTTAATTAAAATTCTCTTTTCTTTATTTCTTTAAGAATCAAATATTGTTAAAATATACAAAATTTAGCGATTTTACTATTTAAAAATGTTTTTGTTTGTAACTAGTAAAAATAATCATTTTTCTCTAAAATTTGAACGATACAATTCTTTTTACTTACGAGCTAGATCCTAATTTTTACCGCCTGGAAGCCGGGAGGAAAGGAGGATGCTTCTTCTCACCTGTCAGTCTTCCGACGGGCAGAAAGAGTGGAAGGGATGGATAACCACGCGTTCCATCCACTACGCGTATCGAGATTTTGGTGCAGGTGCAATACCGCACAGTTAAGCGCGGAGAATATTTCCCTTAACCGTTTTAACCCCGATTGAAATTTGGCTGATTTTAAATAATAATATTTTGTTTAACGTCCGTCCAAAAATAAGAAAATTTGGAAACAGCTCGCGGACGGGCCTTATTCTCAAATTGTCATCTGGCTCTGCGAAAATCTATCGAGATTCAACAGATAACAATTACTCGAACTTGGCACTATCTCGATTCACTACTTGGCTCGACGAAAATCTATCCCGATTCAGCAAGTAGCAAAAATTGAGCTTTTTCCAATGTTTCAAATTTTTGAAAATTACTATTTTAAATTGAAGTAAAAAATTCGTACCAGCAGTTCACGACCGTATCAAGTCCCGTCTTGATATTAACGATCACCCGTGATTGAATAGGCATTGATACCTCGCGAGCTTCTGCTTTTATAAAGTGTCTAAGATGCATTATGATGGGATGAAATCAGGGGTTTAAGGGGTAGTTGGTGTGGGTACAGGATGATTGACTCATTAAGTTATAATTAAACCTCGATATCTGAGATTTCTATATCTCTTTTCTTTGTTGGCATTATTAGAATAGCATCTCCCATACAAGTTTGAATAAGTGTGACTTGTGCCCTTCTTAGGTTTCAGAGCGATCGTTGATCTGTATGTATTCGATAAATTCTATTTTTGCAGATTCGATCCTCATAAGTTTAATTTTGTCACGCATTTGCGTGTATTAAGAGAATGACATATTCTAATTATATCTGCCGACATTGTTCTCTTTTGAGAATTATGTATCAAGGCAGAGTGAGAAAGGAATCAGAAGGAAAAAGGGATAAACGCATCGCGCGACACTCTACAATGCAGAAGATAAAATACATTGAAGATTTCATGGGAAATTTATGCTTGTATGTGTGCTGCGTAATGCACCCGCACCGCTATACTCGATGCACCTGACTGGGTAAGAAAGAGAAGAAGAAGAAGAAGAAGAAGAAGAAGAAGAAGAGATGAAGAAGAAAACGCGAAAAGGAACGAAGAGACATCCTCCTCTCCTCTGGCTATTACACATTCTTGTGTATACTCATTCTTTCATACAGGCATAATATAGGTTACATTAATAATTATTATTTTACAAATAATAATTGTCTCACTAACATAAAATAATAATTGTAAATAAGTAATAATCATAATGACAATAATAATAATAATAATAATTATTATTATTATTATAATTAAGTAATAATAATCAATAACAATAATAATAATAATAATAATGACCGTCATAACAACAATAATAACAATAATGACCGTAACAATAACCATAGTAATAATAATTGTAATAAATGATTATTGCAATAACAATAATAGTAATAATGATAATCATTATCATTACCAACATTAATACTACAAAAATGGTAGTAGCTCGTATCATTATTATTAATATTAACGGTCATTACCTAAAAATAGTAATAGTAAGAATATTTTTTCATTGCATAGCCACTATATAGTACTAGAATTGTACCTTTAAGGAAGACGTAAGCATGTGGCTTGACTGTTGCCTGTCAGTCAACGCACGTGGTTATCGGGGGACTTGAATTACATATATATATATGTCATATATGCAATACAATGTACCGCTGTCTTTAATTTAAATTTTCCTTTTGTCTTATAGAATAATAAATTTTAATAATATTATGTTACGTACGTAACACGATTAAGGTCCCCCTCCAATTTTAATGAAACTTAATAAATTTACGTATTTTGATGCGCTGATTACGAAAATCATAGTGAAAATTGGCGCAAATTTGAATATTATATCAATATTTAATTTCATACAACCTTTAATTACGTTACATTACGTAACATTACGTTCATTACGCAGAGGTGTGGTCATGCCCCCCCTTTAATTACTTTACATTACGTAACATTACGTTCATTACGCAAAGGTGTGGTCATGACCCCCTCCCCCCCCCGTGTATCCATCCTTTTCCCACCTTTGTCTACATTCCACTGTCAGTGGCACCCCAACCCCCCCTCCCCCCCTAGTTTGTCCCAGATACCGAGAGTTGGGAGCTGACCATTTTTCCCTTTTTGTTATTTTTATAACCCCGCATAACCCTGTAGTACGGGCTACAGGGTACCTGAGAGCAGGTTTTCACATCCTACGCAAAAAAAAAATCATAGCATTATCAATTTTATAAACGTTTCACCAATTGCCATTTTTTAAGGCCGTAAAATGGTTTTCTCCATTTAAATAAAAAAATATGTATTTAAATAAAAAAATGTACACTATATAAAATGTGTATTTTAATGAGATCTACAACTTTTGTCTGAAACATTTTTTCAACTTTGTTGTATTTTAAGAGATAAATGTAAAAAATCATGATTTTATGTTGTTTTTAATGGTTTTTACCGTGATAATAAAATTTGCGCCAATTTTCACTATGATTTTCGTAATCAGCGCATCAAAATACATAAGGATAGCAAGTTTCATTGAAATCGGAGGGAGTGCGCATGTATTTAGTGCATAGAAAACTAGTGCGCATGTATTTAGTGCATAGAAAACTAGTGCGCATGTATTTAGTGCGTGGAACACTAGTGCGCATGTATTTAATGCATTGAAAACTAGTGCGCATGTATTTAGTGCGTGGAACACTAGTGCGCATGTATTTAGTGCATAGAAAAGTATTGCGCATGCATTTAGTGCGTTAAACACTAGTGCGCATGTATTTAGTGCATAGAAAACTAGTGCGCAGGTATTAAGTGCGTAGAAAAATATTGCGCATGTATTTCGTGCGTGGAACACTAGTGCGCATGTGTTTAGTGCATAGAAAACTAGTGCGCATGTATTTAGTGCATTGAAAACTCGTGCGCATGTATTTAGTGCGTAGAAAACTAGTGCGCATGTATTTAGTGCGTGGAACACTAGTGCGCATTTATTTGGTGCTTGGAACACTACTGCGCATATATTTAATGCTTGAAACAATACTGCGCATGTATTTATTGCGTGAAACACTAGTGCGCATGTATTTAGTGCGTGGAACACTAGTGCGCATGTATTTAGTGCGTGGAACAATAGTGCGCATGTATTTGGTGCTTGGAACACTACTGCGCATATATACTTTAAAGAATGTGTTCAGTTAGTAACGAATTAAAAAAATTAAAGCAGAAACGTATTATTTTTGGCACATCACACAAATTTCGGAGTGTTTTTTGAGCGAAATTAAAAAAGAATTGTTTTATTGCTTCCAAAATAAAGTTAATAATTAGAAGACTTTTTGAACTTTTAGTATATGTATCATAACATGATATCTGATAAATTTTCAAATAAATATTATAAAAATAATATAAAAGAAGGTTTTGTTTCCATTGTATAAAATATATATAAAATCATACTTTTATTCATTAAAGAAAATTCAGAGATTTTAATAAATTCTTTTATTCACATTTTCATTTATTATGTTTTAAATAAAATAGCCTAAAATACGCCTAGGATACACCAACCATGCGGTTATGTTCAAGGTTATGTCAAAAAAAAATTTTATTGCTTCAAGTTTATCTTTTGATTAAGATGTGCTTTTACTGTTTACATTGAATTCGAAGGACAAAAAAAGAATTTATGTTAGATTTATGAAATTAATAAATTTAAAAAATTATTTTACTTACTTTTAGTAATAAATATGATTACAAATTTTTAAACTTAGCAACTTCTTAAAATATAGAATGGAATACATTCTAATATTAGCCTTACATTTTATTGTTACAAATTAGACGCGCGCATGCGCGCGCGCAATATCTTGCTAGTATTATATTAAGACGAAACCTTTGTTCCCCTTCCACTTGGTTCACTACTTTTCTTTATAAGCAACTTTTAAAATCAATTCACCTATAATCTGTTTAAACTATTAACATTCATATAACTTAGGCACTTATACAATTGAGTGTAGTAGTGTGTGTCATGATAGTGACGCATGCGCAGTTGATCAAAATGTTCCATTTGTATGCGCAGTAAATCAATATCATTAATTCTTATGCGCACTTGATCATTAGATTTATGACGCATGCGCACTAGATGTTGATGGCAATTTCACATGCGGAGTAATGCTTTATGACAATAGCACATGCGCAATAATGCAGTGTGGGATCTAACTAAACTTAGTAGTTGTTATCTTTTTTTTTATTTATGTGAGATAATTGTCTTACCCCCCCCCCCCCCCTATCCCACTTATTTTGTAAAATTTGTAAAATTTGTTAAAATTTTATATAAATTTAATTAAATATAAAGAGATTTTTAAATTTTTAAAATATAATTTTTTTTTCGTGTAACACCTATAAAATCTAATAAAATTTAACACAAACGTATTGGAAATGCTGATTCTTTCCCTTTTTCTTTATAATTGAAGGGGTGAAGGGATTAAAATTTATCAACATATTATCAGATTATTATCATGCCAGTTAAATAGAAAAAAATGTTTACATTTAACAGCGTATTTTCTTTATATACATGACATGAAATCTATGATAATTCACCGGTATTTTTATACTTTTAAAAACCTTTTTCTTGAAGTACGCTAGGGGGTAAGTTAAAAATTAATCAACGTACTATTAAAAAATTTTATGTTAATTGTAGTGTAGAAGGTTTTTTTTAAAACATTCACTTATTCAATAAGAAAAAAGGGTATTTAAATTTTCGAGAATTTCTACGTAGTAATTTTTTATTATATTAAAACAAAACCTTTGTCGTCAACAAAAATTCATCGATCACCCGTTTTCCCCTTCCACTTGGTTCACTACTTTTCTTTATAAGCAACTTTCAAAATCAATTCACCTATAATCTTTTTGAACTATTAACATTCATATAACTTAGGCACTTATACAATTAAGTGAAGTAGTGTGTCATGATAGTGACGCATGCGCAGTTGATCAAAATGATCCATTTGTATGCGCAGTAAATCAATATCATTAATTCTTAGGCGCACTTGATCATTATGTTTATGACGCATGCGCACTAGATGTTGATGGCAAATACACATGCGCAGTAATGCTCTATGACAATAGCACATGCGCAATAATGCAGTGTGCGATCTAACTAAGCTTAGTAGTTGTTACCTTTTTTTTAATTATCTGAGATGATTATCTTAACCCCCCCCTTCATCCCACTTATTTTGTAAAAATTGTAAACTTTGCTGAAATTTCATATAAATTTAATTAAATATAAAGAGATTTTAAAATTTGTAAAATATAAATTTTTTTTTCGTGTAACACCTATAAAATCTAATAAAATTTCACACAATTGTTTTGGAAATGCTAATTCTTTCCCTTTTTCTTTATAATTAAAGGGGTGGAGGGGTTAAAATTTATCAACATATTTTCAGATTATTATCATGTCAGTTAAAAAGAAAAATTTTTTTACATTTAATAACGTATTTTCTTTATATACTTGACATAAAATCTATGATAATTCACCGGTCTTTTTATACTTTTAGAAACCTTTTTCTTGTTGTACGCTGGGGGTGGGTTAAAAATTAATCAAGGTACTATTAGAAAATTTCATGTTAATTGTAGTGTAAAAAGATTTTTTTTAAACATTCACTTATTGAATTAGAGAAAAGGGTTCTAAAATTTTAGAGAATTTCTACGTAGTAATCTTTTATTATACTAGAACAAAAACTGCGCGCTACGCGCGCCATGTCATGGTCTCATTTTAACATATGAATAAATAAAGGGCAGCTTATAGAGTATGATGTATCGGGAATAGGGTTGTAATAATTATATCACTATTGTTCTGAATTCTATTTTATATTTTGTCACGAAAATCCTTAGCATTACCTGAACTCTCAATAGAAAGGTCTGTTTAACTTCAGCTTCCTTAAATGTTGACTAAATATTAATTTTCCACAGTTTCCTCTTTTTTGACAATTGTTTAAAATAAATTGTAAGCAAATATCAGAAGAAAGAAAATAGCATTTACAAAAAAAGTGAAAAAAAGGTTATTGAAAATAGATGGATGTAATATATGACAAATGCAAGTTTGATGATTTGAAAGTTCGAATAAATGCAAGTTCGGTCATTTAAAAGTTCAGTCAAATGCAAATTCGGAGATTTTAAAATTCAACCAAACGTGAGTTCAGTGCTTTCAAAGTTTGGACAAATGCAAATTCGGGTGTTTCAAAATTTTAACAAATGTAAGTTTGGTTATTTTAAAGTTCAGACAAATGGAAATTCAGGGATTTAGAAGTTCTTACAGTTCTAAATGTGGGTAGTTTAATATTTTGCTAAATACGAGTTCGGTGATTTGAAAGATTGGAAAAAATGCAAATTTAGTGTTCGGTCAAATGCAACCACAAGTTTGGAGTGTAGAAGTACCAACAAATACTTTAGCCCTAGGAACTTCAATAAATAAAAAAAATACGATTTCGAGAAGTTGAAAATTTTAAGAAATGCAAATCGCAAATTCGAGTTTAGTAATTTTAAATTTATAACAAATACGAAGTCGGGAAGTTAAAAGTTAGGACAAATGCAAGTTCTGATGCCGAAACTGCAGAAGAGCTCGGAATCTTGGTGAACGAATGTCTGCGACGAACAAAGAGCTGGCTGGATGCCAGAGGCCTTCAAATGGCCCTGGACAAAACTGAAGCGCTCATGGTCACAGACAGACGTGGTTACAAACTTCCCCGGATCGAAGTAGACGGATTCGAGATCAAGTGGAGCACGCATATAAAGTATCTTGGTGTACAACTCGACAAGTTTCTGAATTTTAAGCATCACATCGCTGTGGCTTCCGACAAAGCTGCAAAATGTGCGATAAGCTTAGCCCGTATAATGCCGAACGTCGGTGGGCCTTTTGAAAAGAAAAGGAGATTGGTGGCGAGTGTGTTCCACTCAAAGCTGCTTTATGCAGCACCAGTGTGGGCTCCCTCCCTGCGAACAGATAGAAGCAAGACCATCTTGGAAAAGATACTGTCCTCGCAAAGGATTATCACTAAGCGTATAATCTCTGCCTACAGGACAGTATCTGCGAGTGCTGCTCAGGTCCTTGCCAGCGTCCCGCCGGCAGATCTTTTGGCGCAAGAAAGGGAGGAAATTTTCCTCCTTCTCAAAGATAGAATTTCCACCCGTTATACGGACGACAATAGACCCAGCAAGGGCCAAATTCGCCGAGATGCGAGAAGCAGACTCGTCGAAAGATGGCAAGCAAGATGGAGCGGGGATGAGAAGGGTCGATGGACACATCGGCTCATACCTACACTCGCCACCTGGATAGATCGAAAACATGGAGTAGTCTCGTACTACCTCACCCAAGCGCTCTCAGGTCACGGGTGTTTTAACTCGTACCTAGAGCGCTTCAAAAGACGAGAAAGTTCAGAGTGTGCATAATGCCAATCCCCAAAGGATGACGCAGAGCACACACTCTTTACATGCACACGATGGAACGACGAAAGAAAGGACATGTTCGCCGGTGTAAACTGCGAAGTTACACCGGAGAACATGGTCCATTTAATGACTCGATCCAAAGAGAATTGGCGGCATATCGAGACCTTCATCCAACATGTTATGAGGGTTAAAGATCTCGATGGCCGCCAACAAAGGTAGTTCCCGCAGGTCAAGGAATAACATCGTCTAGGCGATAGAGGCGGGATATAAGACCACTCCTAAAGGCGATACGTCAGTAAACTGGCTCTACCTGGGAGTGGTCTTAAGGTCCCAAATAAGGGTGTGTTTTTAGCGGGTCGGCAGAACATCGCCACCCCCGCATAACCCTGTAGTATGGGCTACAGGGTACCTGAAGGCAGGTTTTCACATCCTACGCAAAAAAAAAAAAATGCAAGTTCTGATAATTAGAAATTCTGACAAATGCAAAATAAGAGAATTACGAATTCGGATAATTAAATTTCAGGCAATTGTAAGTTCGGTCAATTATAATTTCAGTCAATTAGGTTTTGGAGGTAATACATGCGATCCAATAAAAGTAATTTTATAAAATATTTGAGAATATTTTGTTTACGGTATTTCGTTGAGAGAGCGATTGGAGCTCAGGAATTAGACAACCTCTATTTGACATAACCTTTAGCTACAAGACAGTTTTAAAAACCGTGATTGGTTGAAAGAAGAACATTGTGAAGGAATTTTAGATTTCGTAAGCTTAATGTATGTTTTTACCAAAAAAGGGGTGTGAACTAACCATCTTTAAGCCCTAAATGTGTTTTTCGTCTCCTAGGATCGAGCGAATTGAGCAAAAAAAAACATGTATGGTGCCTTGATTATACTAATTATGAAAGAATATTTTGAAACTTTATGGCTATAAACATCTATTGACAGCAATGTTTTATTTAATGACGGAATAGAAACAAATTTAATTTTTTTAAACAATATAAATAAACAAAGAACAAGTAAAAATAAACAATTATTTTGCATAAATAGATTCTTCTTATTCTTTATCTGTTATGGATCAATTTATTTTACTCCATAAACAATTAAATCGATTTCATCAAATTTTTAAAATTTAGGTTATGTAAACACTTTGACTTAAAATCAATTAGGTCATTCAATATTCACTACATATATTTAAAAATTTGTTAAAATTAGTTTACCTTGTACTAAATTTTACTAAAATGTGATTAATTAATTAATTTTAAAGAAAAAATACAATACGTTTTTCTTCCAAATATGGTTTACCACCCCTAACCTCCAAGTGCTTTCTGAGGGAAATACCGTAAACACCAGCGACGCAAATTTTAACGTATCCGTGTGATTTTATCTTGCAAATACATGCCTGCAAGCTTGCGTTGAACGTTGGTACAGGGAAGAACATACCAAAACTGTTTGTGAACTAAGTCGAAATATAAAAAGTAAAAACACAACATATATATATATCTAAGGAAAATGAAAATATCACTTATTGCTAAATGAAAATTTTACTTATTCATAAATTAAAAAATTGTACATTCATTAAGAAAAGTTATGTTTTACTTAGTTATATATTTATAGAGCAGTGAACCATCTCTCTTCGAACATCCACAAAAAGTAAGGTGCGTGATAAATTAAAATAAGTTTTGGAATCATGTTTTATTACATATATTTACCTTGCAATAATAGCCATACTTCGACGTACGTATTACTTTAGTAACAAATCATAATGACTAAACGAAAAAACTATAATCTTTAACACGCGACAAAAATATTGGAGTATTTTTTTTAACAAATAAAAAAGTGCTTGTCCTTTTGCTTTCTAAATAAACTTGGTAATGAAAAGACCCTTTGAACTTTTAGTCTATGTATCATGACATGCTAACTGACAAATAACCAGACCTATAAGTGAAAGAGATTCAAAATGTCGAGAAGTAATCTATCTCTCCTCATGATCTATCTCTCCTCTACTTACCCTATAACTATTTTTTAATTAATTAAGTTGTTTAGAAACAGGAATGTCTTTAATTACTTATAATTATAATTAAAAATGTAATTTTAAATTATTTTCTTTTTTTGAAATTTAAAATTTTAAATGTATTAAATTTTAATCTTTAATTAAAGTCGAAATTACATTCTAAATGAGTTATACAAAAAGTAATGTTAACTGCAATATAGAAACTTATATTTAAATTTCATGACAATATAACAATATATTTCATAATTTTATTAAACCTATTAAAAAATTTCTTTATAAACATAATTCTTAATATATTTTTCACTTCTTTGATTACCTAGATATAGTTTAACTGAATCAAAAGAGCGAACCCTTGACAATGATACATACAATTGAACCTGATTACTTACATATTTTCTTAAATCAATTGCATTTTTATGAAATGTCTGTCCTTAATATTTATTAATAGTAATAGCGAAGGCTAGTTTGATTGGAATTTGTCTTCTCTTGAATGTAAAAAGATAAAAATTCTCACAATATAATAATATACGATGTATAAATGCAATATTCCCACACTTATCTCCGGTCAATATTTCAGCTTTAATTACATGATTTGGTCAATCTAACACTAATAATCTTGTTCCGTTACATAAACATTTATTAATGCTAAGGTTTCTAATTAACATTACAATTGAATGTATTTTTAAATGTAATAAATGTGGTGGTAAACCAGATGGCGATAAAGTGTTTAAATATTCTGGTAAAATAACATCATAATTATTAACATTATTAGAATTATCTATACATTTAATACTTTTATATACTTTTTCTTTATCTTTATCTAATAACAATACATTTTGTTTGTTAGTGTTATTAACATTAATATTTCTAGGTGCCAAAATAGCATAAAATGATAATTCTTGAAATTTTTTCTCTTTAATCGAGTGTTCATCTGTATTTCTTGCAATATCCACATTCCCTTTTGCAATAATTCTTTGTAGTAAATGAACACAATCTTTAACACCATTATTTGTACCATTTCCTATTTCTAACAGAAAATCTATAAACTCTGTTTCTTCTGGTAAAGCTCGCATGTTTCCAGATAATGTAAATATTAAAAATTTCTTTCACAATTTACTCTTTTTAATAAACAAGTTCATAATTTAATATTTTGTACCTCTTTCTATTATTGGTAAAACTTGTCTAAAATCACCTCCTAAAATGATTATTTTACCACTAAAAGGAGTATAGATTTGCATGATGTCTCTCAATGTTCTATCCATAAAATCTAAAGCATACCTTGGTGCCATTGGAGCTTCATCCCAAATAAAGACGCTAATTCTTTTAAAACCAAACCTTCTTTAGACTGTAGTTTAATACTGGATGATGAATTTCTATATAAAACGGCACAGGTAATCCCAATACTTTGTGAACAGTTATATCCATAGAAAGTAAAGTTGCAGCTATTCCTGTAAAAGCCACATTACAAACATTTTTACCTTCACTTCTTAGTAAATGACACAAAGTTATGTACATAAATGTCTTGCTAGATCCTCCAGAACCATCCACATATAAGGTACTACAAGTTTTTTTGCCACAATTATTTACTGCATTTAATACAGAATCAACAACAATCTTTCTATCTTTCTTTGCCTTAGACTCTTTCTTCGTCAAAATTCACAGAAAAATCAATTTCTAAATTCTGACATTCATCTTCAACATCGGTTAATCCAGGAAAATCATGAAGGTGATATCCTTCTTCAGACAATAATTCTCTTATATTAATATATGCCTTATTTTCAGCTATTACATTATCAAAATCTCTGACATAATCTTCTGACATATGCGCTTTAAACTGTTTCCTAAGTTCACCTGCATTTATTGGACGACAGTGAATTAAAATCCTTACAAATAATTCACGAAGTGAATAAGGCATTATCCACAAAGAAGCTTCCTCTAATGTTTCTTTACATTCCTGATGATTTTCAATAAGTCCTAATACTAAACAAGTAGACGTAAAACTCTGATGAATTACTCCATCAACAGTTCTTAATGATTCATATGAAATTGCACTTATTACTGTAAAGAGTAACAATCTAAGATAAAACAATTCTATATCACTTGTATTAACAGAATACATTTTTCCTATCACTTTCTCTTTATTACTTCTCTCGATCCACTCACATTCCTTTTTATCCCATCTGTAATATTCTGGAATTTTAGTATAAAAAAATTTATGAGCATTAGCATTACGTTTATTTAAATTGAAATAATCAGATAACTGTGTATTTTTGTTAAAATCAAATGATATTTCTTGACTTCCTTGTTTTTGTTGAATAAAAACATTTGGTTCATTCGGTAAATGCAGCGGTGAACGACATATGCTATGACTTTTTTTGGATAAATGTTCACTTAAAACTCTCCCTGCAGTTTCAACTGGACCTACGTATCCATTTTCTTCATAATAATTTATTTCATTATGATTAATAGTAGATTCTCCATTACTATTGGTAATGATAATTGATGCGGAATCATAACCCTTTTAAATATTTATTTATATAAATATTTCACCGACTTAATACTTGATACTACATCAACATTTATTTAAAAATTAAATTTTTTGACAATTAAGAAAATAAGGTACACCATAGCGATTGTCAATAACATAACCATTTGACTTCATATAAGTTTTACCTGCATCTCTTAGAAGATATGCGACATAACAATTACCGTCTACGGTAGTTTCTTCTTGTAAAATTTCAGGAAAATTTTGAGAACATTTTCCATCAACTAAACACCAATTTCCACAAGGACCATATAGTATATTAAGCAACAAGGGGTTAAAGGCAGCCATTTGTTTACGCTGATGTTTGTGTACGAGTGACAGTCGAGGGCGAAGCCCGAGATGTAAACGAGTACACAAACATCATTGTAAACAAATTGGACTGACTTTAAACCCGTGTTGCTTACGATACTTTTTATTACAAAGGCACAAACTTGGTGCATTTAAATGTTTGTAGGTTAGGGTCTAAATACATTCACTTGTTTGACCGTATAAAAATGGCGGCCATTTTTGCCCTGTGGTGGAAAAAATGCATGGAACAGCTGGTCATTTTTTCCAAAAGAAAAATTTAAATAAATCAAAAACGAATAGAAAGCTTATTATCTATAGAATAAAGGAAAATTATAAAAAAAGCCATTAGGATTTTCCTAACCTATAATTAACATAAGCAAAGTTGAATATTCATAGGTGAAACAATTATTTTCGCATATCCAGCTGGGATAAACGATAAATATAAGTGTCCCGAAGACTGAAATCCAAGATTTTATAATAAAAAATACGAATTGAGTGCTAACATTAAGAGAACTAAAATGAAAGAATCAATATGGCGACCAAAAATGGCATTTTTTAAATAATCGATCAGATTGGGTTAAAACTTTTTACTCGGGGGTTTTTGGGGTCGCTGAATCCGAATCTGATGTTTAAATTTTAAAATTAAAAATGGCGGACTCAATATGGCGGCTGAATTTTAAAAAATCGTTGACATTCTGTTGAAACTTCTATTTTGGGGGTTTTTGGGGTCGCTAAATCCGAATCTGATGTTTAAATTTCAAAATTCAAAATGTCGGACTCAATTTGGCGGCTAATTTTTTAAAAATCGTTGACATTCTGTTGAAACTTCTTACTTGGGAGTTTTTGGGGTCACTAAATCCGAATCTGATGTTAAGTTTTCAAAATTCAAAATGGCGGACTCAATATGGCGGCTACATATTTAAAAATCGTTGACATTCTGTGGAAACTTCTTACTTGGGGGTATTTGGGGTCGCTGAATACGAATCTAATGTTGGATTTTTAAAATTCAAAAAGGCGGACTAAATATGGCGCCTGATTTTTTAAAAATCATTGACATGGTGTTGAAACTTCTTACTTGGGGGTTTTTGGGGTCGCTGAATCCGAACATCCAACATCAGATTCGGATTTAGAGACCCCAAAAACCACCAAGTAAGAAGTTTCAACAGAATATCAACGATTTTTAAAAAATCAGCCGCCATATGGAGTCCGACATTTTGAATTTTGAAAACTAAACATCAGATTCGGATTTAGCGACCCCAAAAACCCCCAAGTAAGAAGTTTCAACAGAATGTCAACGATTTTTACAAAATTAACCGACATATTGAGTACGCTATTTTGAATTTTTAAAACTAAACATCAGATTCGGATTTAGCGACCCCAAAAACCCCCAAGTAAGAAGTTTCAACAGAATGTCAACGATTTTTAAAAAATCAGCCGCCATATTGAGTCCGCTATTTTAAATTTTAAAAACTAAACATTACATTCGGATTTAGCGACCCCAAAAACTCCCAAGTAAGAAGTTTCAACAGAATGTCATCTATTTTAAAAACTCAGCCACCATATTGAGTCCGCCATTTTGAACATTAAAAATCCAACATCAGATTCGGATTTAGCGACCCCAAAAACCCCCAAGTAAGAAGTTTCAACAGAATGTCAACGATTTTTAAAAAATCAGCCGCCATATGGAGTCCGACATTTTGAATTTTAAAAATCCAACATGAGATTCGGATTTAGCGACCCCAAAAACCCCCAAGTAAGAAGTTTCAACAGAATGTCAAAGATTTTTACAAAAAAAGCCGCCATATTGTGTACGCTATTTTGAATTTTGAAAACTAAACATGAGATTCGGATTTAGCGACCCCAAAAACCCCCACGTAAGAAGTTTCAACAGAATGTCATCGATTTTTAAAAACTCAGCCCCCATATTGAGTCCGCCATTTTGAACATTAAAAATCCAACATCAGATTCGGATTTAGCGACCCCAAAAACCCCCAAGTAAGAAGTTTCAATAGAATGTCATCGATTTTAAAGACTCAGCCGCCATATTGAGTCCGCCATTTTGAATTTTGAAAATTAAACATCAGATTCGGATTCAGCGACCCCAAAAACCACCAAGTAAGAAGTTTCAACAGAATGTCAACGATTTTTAAAAAATCAGTCGCCTTATTGAGTCTGACATTTTGAATTTTGAAAACAAAACATCAGATTCGGATTTAGCGACCCCAAACACTCTCAAGTAAGTAGTTTTAACAGAATGTCATCGATTTTAAAAAACTCAGCCCCCATATTGAGTCCGCCATTTTGAATTTTGAAAACTAAACATCAGATTCGGATTTAGCGACCCCAAAAACCCCCAAGTTAGAAGTTTCAACAGAATGTCAACGATTTTTAAAAAATCAGCCGCCATATTGAGTCCGCAATTTTGAATTTTGAAAATGAAACATCAGATTCAGATTCACCGACCCCAAAAACCCCCAAGTAAGAAGTTTCAACAGAATGTCAACGATTTTTAAAAAATCAGCCGCCTTATTGAGTATGACATTTTGAATTTTGAAAACAAAATATCAGATTCGGATTTAGCGACCCCAAAAACTCCCAAGTAAGTAGTTTTAACAGAATGTCATCGATTTTTAAAAACTTAGCCCCCATATTGAGTCCGCCATTTTGAACATTAAAAATCCAACATCAGATTCGGATTTAGCGACCCCAAAAACCCCCAAGTAAAAAGTTTCAACAGAATGTCAACGATTTTTACAAAATTAACCGACATATTGAGTACGCTATTTTGAATTTTTAAAACTAAACATCAGATTCGGATTTAGCGACCCCAAAAACCCCAAAGTAAGAAGTTTCAACAGAATGTCAACGATTTTTAAAAAATCAGCCGCCACATGGAATCCGACATACTGAATTTTAAAAATCCAACATCAGTTTCGGATTTAGCGACCCCAAAAACCCCCAAGTTAGAAGTTTCAACAGAATGTCAACGATTTTTAAAAAATCAGTCGCCTTATTGAGTCTGACATTTTGAATTTTGAAAACAAAATATCAGATTCGGATTTAGCGACCCCAAAAACTCCCAAGTAAGTAGTTTTAACAGAATGTCATCGATTTTTAAAAACTTAGCCCCCATATTGAGTCCGCCATTTTGAACATTAAAAATCCAACATCAGATTCGGATTTAGCGACCCCAATAACCCCCAAGTAAGAAGTTTCAACAGAATGTCAACGATTTTTAAAAAATCAGCCGCCTTATTGAGTCCGGTATTTTGAATTTTGAAAATCCAACATCAGATGCAGATTTAGCGACCCCAAAAACCCCCAAGTAAGAAGTTTCAACAGAATGTCAACGATTTTTACAAAATTAACCGACATATTGAGTACGCTATTTTAATTTTGAAAACTAAACATCAGATTCGGATTCAGAGACCCCAAAAACCCCCAAGTAAGAAGTTTCAACAGAATGTCAACGATTTTTAAAAAATCAGCCGCCTTATTGAGTCCGCTATTTTGAATTTTGAAAATCCAACATCAGATGCAGATTTAGCGACCCCAAAAACCCCCAAGTAAGAAGTTTCAACAGAATGTCATCGATTTTTAAAAACTCAGCCGCCATATTGAGTCCGCCACTTTGAACTTTAAAAATCCAACATCAGATGCGGATTTAGCGACCCCAAAAACCCCCAAGTAAGAAGTTTCAACAGAATGTCATCGATTTTTAAAAACTCAGCCGCCATATTGAGTCCGCCACTTTGAACTTTAAAAATCCAACATCAGATTCGGATTTAGCGACCCCAAAAACCCCCAAGTAAGAAGTTTCAACAGAATGTCAACGATTTTTAAAAAATCAGTCACCATATAGAGTCCGCAATTTTGAATTTTGAAAACTAATTATCAGATTCGGATTTAGCGACCCCAAAAACCCCCAAGTAAGAAGTTTCAACAGAATGTCAACGATTTTAAAAAAATCAGCCGCCATATGGAGTCCGACATTTTGAATTTTGAAAGCTAAACATCAGATTCGGATTTAGCGACCCCAAAAACTCCCAAGTAAGAAGTTTCAACAGAATGTCAACGATTTTTAAAAAATCAGCCGCCTTATTGAGTCCGGTATTTTGAATTTTGAAAATCCAACATCAGATGCAGATTTAGCGACCCCAAAAACCCCCAAGTAAGAAGTTTCAACAGAATGTCAACGATTTTTACAAAATTAACCGACATATTGAGTACGCTATTTTAATTTTGAAAACTAAACATCAGATTCGGATTTAGCGACCCCAAAAACCCCCAAGTAAGAAGTTTCAACAGAATGTCATCGATTTTTAAAAACTCAGCCCCCATATTGAGTTTGACATTTTGAACATTAAAAATCCAACATCAGATTCGGATTTAGCGACCCCAAAAACCCCCAAGTAAGAAGTTTCAATAGAATGTCATCGATTTTAAAGACTCAGCCGCCATATTGAGTCCGCCATTTTGAATTTTAAAAATTAAACATCAGATTCGGATTCAGCGACCCCAAAAACCCCTAAGTAAGAAGTTTCAACAGAATGTCATCGATTTTAAAGACTCAGCCGCCATATTGAGTCCGCCATTTTGAATTTTAAAAATTAAACATCAGATTCGGATTTAGCGACCCCAAAAACCTCCAAGTAAGAAGTTTCAACAGAATGTCAACGATTTTTAAAAAATCAGCCGCCTTATTGAGTCCGCTATTTTGAATTTTGAAAATCCAACATCAGATGCAGATTTAGCGACCCCAAAAACCCCCAAGTAAGAAGTTTCAACAGAATGTCAACGATTTTTACAAAATTAACCGACATATTGAGTACGCTATTTTGAATTTTGAAAACTAAACATCAGATTCGGATTTAGCGACCCCAAAAACCCCCAAGTAAGAAGTTTCAACAGAATGTCATCGATTTTAAAGACTCAGCCGCCATATTGAGTCCGCCATTTTGAATTTTAAAAATTAAACATCAGATTCGGATTTAGCGACCCCAAAAACCCCCAAGTAAGAAGTTTCAACAGAATGTCAACGATTTTTAAAAAATCAGTCGCCTTATTGAGTCTGACATTTTGAATTTTGAAAACAAAACATCAGATTCGGATTTAGCGACCCCAAAAACCCCCAAGTAAGAAGTTTCAACAGAATGTCAACGATTTTAAAAAAATCAGCCGCCATATGGAGTCCGACATTTTGAATTTTGAAAACTAAACATCAGATTCGGATTTAGCGACCCCAAAAACCCCCAAGTAAGAAGTTTCAACAGAATGTCAACGATTTTTAAAAAATCAGCCGCCTTATTGAGTCCGGTATTTTGAATTTTGAAAATCCAACATCAGATGCAGATTTAGCGACCCCAAAAACCCCCAAGTAAGAAGTTTCAACAGAATGTCAACGATTTTTAAAAAATCAGCCGCCTTATTGAGTCCGCTATTTTGAATTTTGAAAATCCAACATCAGATGCAGATTTAGTGACCCCAAAAACCCCCAAGTAAGAAGTTTCAACAGAATGTCAACGATTTTTACAGAATTAACCGACATATTGAGTACGCTATTTTGAATTTTGAAAACTAAACATCAGATTCGGATTTAGCGACCCCAAAAACCCCCAAGTAAGAAGTTTCAACAGAATGTCATCGATTTTAAAGACTCAGCCGCCATATTGAGTCCGCCATTTTGAATTTTAAAAATTAAACATCAGATTCGGATTTAGCGACCCCAAAAACCCCCAAGTAAGAAGTTTCAACAGAATGTCAACGATTTTTAAAAAATCAGTCGCCTTATTGAGTCTGACATTTTGAATTTTGAAAACAAAACATCAGATTCGGATTTAGCGACCCCAAAAACCCCCAAGTAAGAAGTTTCAACAGAATGTCAACGATTTTAAAAAAATCAGCCGCCATATGGAGTCCGACATTTTGAATTTTGAAAACTAAACATCAGATTCGGATTTAGCGACCCCAAAAACCCCCAAGTAAGAAGTTTCAACAGAATGTCAACGATTTTTAAAAAATCAGCCGCCTTATTGAGTCCGGTATTTTGAATTTTGAAAATCCAACATCAGATGCAGATTTAGCGACCCCAAAAACCCCCAAGTAAGAAGTTTCAACAGAATGTCAACGATTTTTACAAAATTAACCGACATATTGAGTACGCTATTTTGAATTTTGAAAACTAAACATCAGATTCGGATTAGGGACCCCAAAAACCCCGAAGTAAGAAGTTTCAACAGAATGTAATCGATTTTTAAAAACTCAGCCCCCATATTGAGTCCGACATTTTGAACATTAAAAATCCAACATCAGATTCGGATTTAGCGACCCCAAAAACCCCCAAGTAAGAAGTTTCAATAAAATGTCATCGATTTTAAAGACTCAGCCGCCATATTGAGTCCGCCATTTTGAATTTTAAAAATTAAACATCAGATTCGGATTCAGCGACCCCAAAAACCCCCAAGTAAGAAGTTTCAACAGAATGTCAACGATTTTTAAAAAATCAGCCGCCATATGGAGTCCGACATATTGAATTTTAAAAATCCAACATCAGATTCGGATTTAGCGACCCCAAAAACCCCCAAGTTAGAAGTTTTAACAAAATGTCAACGATTTTTAAAAAATCAGCCGCCTTATTGAGTCTGACATTTTGAATTTTGAAAACAAAATATCAGATTCGGATTTAGCGACCCCAAAACCTCCCAAGTAAGTAGTTTTAACAGAAATTCATCGATTTTTAAAAACTTAGCCCCCATATTGAGTCCGCCATTTTGAACATTAAAAATCCAACATCAGATTCGGATTTAGCGACCCCAATAACCCCCAAGTAATAAGTTTCAACAGAATGTCAACGATTTTTAAAAAATCAGCCGCCTTATTGAGTCCGCTATTTTGAATTTTGAAAATCCAACATCAGATGCAGATTTAGCGACCCCAAAAACCCCCAAGTAAGAAGTTTCAACAGAATGTCAACAATTTTTACAAAATTAACCGACATATTGAGTACGCTATTTTGAATTTTGAAAACTAAACATCAGATTCGGATTTAGCGACCCCAAAAACCCCCAAGTAAGAAGTTTCAATAAAATGTCATCGATTTTAAAGACTCAGCCGCCATATTAAGTCCGCCATTTTGAATTTTAAAAATTAAACATCAGATTCGGATTCAGCGACCCCAAAAACCCCCAAGTAAGAAGTTTCAACAGAATGTCAACGATTTTTAAAAAATCAGCCGCCATATGGAGTCCGACATATTCAATTTTAAAAATCCAACATCAGATTCGGATTTAGCGACCCCAAAAACCCCCAAGTTAGAAGTTTTAACAGAATGTCAACGATTTTTAAAAAATCAGCCGCCTTATTGAGTCTGACATTTTGAATTTTGAAAACAAAATATCAGATTCGGATTTAGCGACCCCAAAACCTCCCAAGTAAGTAGTTTTAACAGAAATTCATCGATTTTTAAAAACTTAGCCCCCATATTGAGTCCGCCATTTTGAACATTAAAAATCCAACATCAGATTCGGATTTAGCGACCCCAATAACCCCCAAGTAATAAGTTTCAACAGAATGTCAACGATTTTTAAAAAATCAGCCGCCTTATTGAGTCCGCTATTTTGAATTTTGAAAATCCAACATCAGATGCAGATTTAGCGACCCCAAAAACCCCCAAGTAAGAAGTTTCAACAGAATGTCAACGATTTTTACAAAATTAACCGACATATTGAGTACGCTATTTTGAATTTTGAAAACTAAACATCAGATTCGGATTTAGCGACCCCAAAAACCCCCAAGTAAGAAGTTTCAACAGAATGTCATCGATTTTTAAAAACTCAGCCCCCATATTGAGTCCGACATTTTGAACATTAAAAATCCAACATCAGATTCGGATTTAGCGACCCCAAAAACCCCCAAGTAAGAAGTTTCAACAGAATGTGACGATTTTTAAAAAATCAGTCGCCTTATTGAGTCTGACATTTTGAATTTTGAAAACAAAACATCAGATTCGGATTTAGCGACCCCAAAAACCCCCAAGTAAGAAGTTTCAACAGAATGTCAACGATTTTTAAAAAATCAGTCGCTACATGGAGTCCGACATACTGAATTTTAAAAATCCAACATTAGATTCGGATTTAGCGACCCCAAAAACCGCCAAGTTAGAAGTTTCAACAGAATGTCAACGATTTTTAAAAAATCAGCCGCTACATGGAGTCCGACATACTGAATTTTAAAAATCCAACATCAGATTCGGATTTAGCGACCCCAAAAACCCCCAAGTAAGAAGTTTCAATAGAATGTCATCGATTTTAAAGACTCAGCCGCCATATTGAGTCCGCCATTTTGAATTTTAAAAATTAAACATCAGATTCGGATTCAGCGACCCCAAAAACCCCCAAGTAAGAAGTTTTAACAGAATGTCAACGATTTTTAAAAAATCAGCCGCCACATGGAGTCCGACATACTGAATTTTAAAAATCCAACATCAGATTCAGATTTAGCGACCCCAAAAATCCCCAAGTTAGAAGTTTCAACAGAATGTCAACGATTTTTAAAAAATCAGCCGCTACATGGAGTCCGACATACTGAATTTTAAAAATCCAACATCAGATTCGGATTTAGCGACCCCAAAAACCCCCAAGTTAGAAGTTTCAACAGAATGTCAACGATTTTTAAAAAATCAGCCGCCATATTGAGACCGCAATTTTGAATTTTGAAAATGAAACATCAGATTCAGATTCAGCGACCCCAAAAACCCCTAAGTAAGAAGTTTCAACAGAATGTCAACGATTTTTAAAAAATCAGCCGCCATATGGAGTCCGACATACTGAATTTTAAAAATCCAACATCAGATTCGGATTTAGCGACCCCAAAAACCCCCAAGTTAGAAGTTTCAACAGAATGTCAACGATTTTTAAAAAATCAGCCGCCACATGGAGTCCGACATACTGAATTTTAAAAATCCAACATCAGATTCGGATTTAGCGACCCCAAAAACTCCCAAGTAAGTAGTTTTAACAGAATGTCATCGATTTTTAAAAACTCAGCCCCCATATTGAGTCCGCAATTTTGAATTTTGAAAATGAAACATCAGATTCAGATTCAGCGACCCCAAAAACCCCTAAGTAAGAAGTTTCAACAGAATGTCAACGATTTTTAAAAAATCAGCCGCCACATGGAGTCCGACATACTGAATTTTAAAAATCCAACAGCAGATTCGGATTTAGCGACCCCAAAAACCCCCAAGTTAAAAGTTTTAACAAAATGTCAACGATTTTTAAAAAATCAGCCGCCACATGGAGTCCGACATACTGAATTTTAAAAATCCAACATCAGATTCGGATTTAGCGACCCCAAGAACCCCTAAGTTAGAAGTTTCAACAGAATGTCAACGATTTTTAAAAAATCAGCCGCCTTATTGAGTCCGCAATTTTGAGTTTTAAAAATGAAACATCAGATTCAGATTCACCGACCCCAAAAACCCCCAAGTAAGAAGTTTCAACAGAATGTCAACGATTTTTAAAAAATCAGCCGCCATATGGAGTCCGACATTTTGAATTTTGAAAGCTAAACATCAGATTCGGATTTAGCGACCCCAAAAACTCCCAAGTAAGAAGTTTCAACAGAATGTCAACGATTTTTAAAAAATCAGCCGCCTTATTGAGTCCGGTATTTTGAATTTTGAAAATCCAACATCAGATGCAGATTTAGCGACCCCAAAAACCCCCAAGTAAGAAGTTTCAACAGAATGTCAACGATTTTTACAAAATTAACCGACATATTGAGTACGCTATTTTAATTTTGAAAACTAAACATCAGATTCGGATTTAGCGACCCCAAAAACCCCCAAGTAAGAAGTTTCAACAGAATGTCATCGATTTTTAAAAACTCAGCCCCCATATTGAGTCCGACATTTTGAACATTAAAAATCCAACATCAGATTCGGATTTAGCGACCCCAAAAACCCCCAAGTAAGAAGTTTCAATAGAATGTCATCGATTTTAAAGACTCAGCCGCCATATTGAGTCCGCCATTTTGAATTTTAAAAATTAAACATCAGATTCGGATTCAGCGACCCCAAAAACCCCCAAGTAAGAAGTTTCAACAGAATGTCAACGATTTTTAAAAAATCAGCCGCCATATGGAGTCCGACATATTGAATTTTAAAAATCCAACTTTAGATTCGGATTTAGCGACCCCAAAAACCCCCAAGTTAGAAGTTTCAACAGAATGTCAACGATTTTTAAAAAATCAGCCGCCTTATTGAGTCTGACATTTTGAATTTTAAAAACAAAATATCAGATTCGGATTTAGCGACCCCAAAACCTCTCAAGTAAGTAGTTTTAACAGAATGTCATCGATTTTTAAAAACTTAGCCCCCATATTGAGTCCGCCATTTTGAACATTAAAAATCCAACATCAGATTCGGATTTAGCGACCCCAATAACCCCCAAGTAAGAAGTTTCAACAGAATGTCAACGATTTTTAAAAAATCAGCCGCCTTATTGAGTCCGCTATTTTGAATTTTGAAAATCCAACATCAGATGCAGATTTAGCGACCCCAAAAACCCCCAAGTAAGAAGTTTCAACAGAATGTCAACGATTTTTACAAAATTAACCGACATATTGAGTACGCTATTTTGAATTTTGAAAACTAAACATCAGATTCGGATTTAGCGACCCCAAAAACCCCCAAGTAAGAAGTTTCAACAGAATGTCATCGATTTTAAAGACTCAGCCGCCATATTGAGTCCGCCATTTTGAATTTAAAAATTAAACATCAGATTCGGATTTAGCGACCCCAAAAACCCCCAAGTAAGAAGTTTCAACAGAATGTCAACGATTTTTAAAAAATCAGTCGCCTTATTGAGTCTGACATTTTGAATTTTGAAAACAAAACATCAGATTCGGATTTAGCGACCCCAAAAACCCCCAAGTAAGAAGTTTCAACAGAATGTCAACGATTTTAAAAAAATCAGCCGCCATATGGAGTCCGACATTTTGAATTTTGAAAACTAAACATCAGATTCGGATTTAGCGACCCCAAAAACCCCCAAGTAAGAAGTTTCAACAGAATGTCAACGATTTTTAAAAAATCAGCCGCCATATGGAGTCCGACATATTGAATTTTAAAAATCCAACTTTAGATTCGGATTTAGCGACCCCAAAAACCCCCAAGTTAGAAGTTTCAACAGAATGTCAACGATTTTTAAAAAATCAGCCGCCTTATTGAGTCTGACATTTTGAATTTTGAAAACAAAATATCAGATTCGGATTTAGCGACCCCAAAACCTCTCAAGTAAGTAGTTTTAACAGAATGTCATCGATTTTTAAAAACTTAGCCCCCATATTGAGTCCGCCATTTTGAACATTAAAAATCCAACATCAGATTCGGATTTAGCGACCCCAATAACCCCCAAGTAAGAAGTTTCAACAGAATGTCAACGATTTTTAAAAAATCAGCCGCCTTATTGAGTCCGCTATTTTGAATTTTGAAAATCCAACATCAGATGCAGATTTAGCGACCCCAAAAACCCCCAAGTAAGAAGTTTCAACAGAATGTCAACGATTTTTACAAAATTAACCGACATATTGAGTACGCTATTTTGAATTTTGAAAACTAAACATCAGATTCGGATTTAGCGACCCCAAAAACCCCCAAGTAAGAAGTTTCAACAGAATGTCATCGATTTTAAAGACTCAGCCGCCATATTGAGTCCGCCATTTTGAATTTTAAAAATTAAACATCAGATTCGGATTTAGCGACCCCAAAAACCCCCAAGTAAGAAGTTTCAACAGAATGTCAACGATTTTTAAAAAATCAGTCGCCTTATTGAGTCTGACATTTTGAATTTTGAAAACAAAACATCAGATTCGGATTTAGCGACCCCAAAAACCCCCAAGTAAGAAGTTTCAACAGAATGTCAACGATTTTAAAAAAATCAGCCGCCATATGGAGTCCGACATTTTGAATTTTGAAAACTAAACATCAGATTCGGATTTAGCGACCCCAAAAACCCCCAAGTAAGAAGTTTCAACAGAATGTCAACGATTTTTAAAAAATCAGCCGCCTTATTGAGTCCGGTATTTTGAATTTTGAAAATCCAACATCAGATGCAGATTTAGCGACCCCAAAAACCCCCAAGTAAGAAGTTTCAACAGAATGTCAACGATTTTTACAAAATTAACCGACATATTGAGTACGCTATTTTGAATTTTGAAAACTAAACATCAGATTCGGATTTAGCGACCCCAAAAACCCCCAAGTAAGAAGTTTCAACAGAATGTCATCGATTTTTAAAAACTCAGCCCCCATATTGAGTCCGACATTTTGAACATTAAAAATCCAACATCAGATTCGGATTTAGCGACCCCAAAAACCCCCAAGTAAGAAGTTTCAACAGAATGTCAACGATTTTTAAAAAATCAGCCGCCATATGGAGTCCGACATATTGAATTTTAAAAATCCAACTTTAGATTCGGATTTAGCGACCCCAAAAACCCCCAAGTTAGAAGTTTCAACAGAATGTCAACGATTTTTAAAAAATCAGCCGCCTTATTGAGTCTGACATTTTGAATTTTGAAAACAAAATATCAGATTCGGATTTAGCGACCCCAAAACCTCTCAAGTAAGTAGTTTTAACAGAATGTCATCGATTTTTAAAAACTTAGCCCCCATATTGAGTCCGCCATTTTGAACATTAAAAATCCAACATCAGATTCGGATTTAGCGACCCCAATAACCCCCAAGTAAGAAGTTTCAACAGAATGTCAACGATTTTTAAAAAATCAGCCGCCTTATTGAGTCCGCTATTTTGAATTTTGAAAATCCAACATCAGATGCAGATTTAGCGACCCCAAAAACCCCCAAGTAAGAAGTTTCAACAGAATGTCAACGATTTTTACAAAATTAACCGACATATTGAGTACGCTATTTTGAATTTTGAAAACTAAACATCAGATTCGGATTTAGCGACCCCAAAAACCCCCAAGTAAGAAGTTTCAACAGAATGTCATCGATTTTAAAGACTCAGCCGCCATATTGAGTCCGCCATTTTGAATTTTAAAAATTAAACATCAGATTCGGATTTAGCGACCCCAAAAACCCCCAAGTAAGAATGTTCAACAGAATGTCAACGATTTTTAAAAAATCAGTCGCCTTATTGAGTCTGACATTTTGAATTTTGAAAACAAAACATCAGATTCGGATTTAGCGACCCCAAAAACCCCCAAGTAAGAAGTTTCAACAGAATGTCAACGATTTTAAAAAAATCAGCCGCCATATGGAGTCCGACATTTTGAATTTTGAAAACTAAACATCAGATTCGGATTTAGCGACCCCAAAAACCCCCAAGTAAGAAGTTTCAACAGAATGTCAACGATTTTTAAAAAACCAGCCGCCTTATTGAGTCCGGTATTTTGAATTTTGAAAATCCAACATCAGATGCAGATTTAGCGACCCCAAAAACCCCCAAGTAAGAAGTTTCAACAGAATGTCAACGATTTTTACAAAATTAACCGACATATTGAGTACGCTATTTTGAATTTTGAAAACTAAACATCAGATTCGGATTTAGCGACCCCAAAAACCCCCAAGTAAGAAGTTTCAACAGAATGTCATCGATTTTTAAAAACTCAGCCCCCATATTGAGTCCGACATTTTGAACATTAAAAATCCAACATCAGATTCGGATTTAGCGACCCCAAAAACCCCCAAGTAAGAAGTTTCAATAGAATGTCATCGATTTTAAAGACTTAGCCGCCATATTGAGTCCGCCATTTTGAATTTAAAAAATTAAACATCAGATTCGGATTCAGCGACCCCAAAAACCGCCAAGTAAGAAGTTTCAACAGAATGTCAACGATTTTTAAAAAATCAGCCGCCATATGGAGTCCGACATATTGAATTTTAAAAATCCAACATCAGATTTGGATTTAGCGACCCCAAAAACCCCCAAGTTAGAAGTTTTAACAGAATGTCAACGATTTTTAAAAAATCAGCCGCCTTATTGAGTCTGACATTTTGAATTTTGAAAACAAAATATCAGATTCGGATTTAGCGACCCCAAAACCTCCCAAGTAAGTAGTTTTAACAGAATGTCATCGATTTTTAAAAACTTAGCCCCCATATTGAGTCCGCCATTTTGAACATTAAAAATCCAACATCAGATTCGGATTTAGCGACCCCAATAACCCCCAAGTAAGAAGTTTCAACAGAATGTCATCGATTTTAAAGACTCAGCCGCCATATTGAGTCCGCCATTTTGAATTTTAAAAATTAAACATCAGATTCGGATTTAGCGACCCCAAAAACCCCCAAGTAAGAAGTTTCAACAGAATGTCAACGATTTTTAAAAAATCAGTCGCCTTATTGAGTCTGACATTTTGAATTTTGAAAACAAAACATCAGATTCGGATTTAGCGACCCCAAAAACCCCCAAGTAAGAAGTTTCAACAGAATGTCAACGATTTTAAAAAAATCAGCCGCCATATGGAGTCCGACATTTTGAATTTTGAAAACTAAACATCAGATTCGGATTTAGCGACCCCAAAACCTCCCAAGTAAGTAGTTTTAACAGAATGTCATCGATTTTTAAAAACTTAGCCCCCATATTGAGTCCGCCATTTTGAACATTAAAAATCCAACATCAGATTCGGATTTAGCGACCCCAATAACCCCCAAGTAAGAAGTTTCAACAGAATGTCATCGATTTTAAAGACTCAGCCGCCATATTGAGTCCGCCATTTTGAATTTTAAAAATTAAACATCAGATTCGGATTTAGCGACCCCAAAAACCCCCAAGTAAGAAGTTTCAACAGAATGTCAACGATTTTTAAAAAATCAGTCGCCTTATTGAGTCTGACATTTTGAATTTTGAAAACAAAACATCAGATTCGGATTTAGCGACCCCAAAAACCCCCAAGTAAGAAGTTTCAACAGAATGTCAACGATTTTAAAAAAATCAGCCGCCATATGGAGTCCGACATTTTGAATTTTGAAAACTAAACATCAGATTCGGATTTAGCGACCCCAAAAACCCCCAAGTAAGAAGTTTCAACAGAATGTCAACGATTTTTAAAAAATCAGCCGCCTTATTGAGTCCGGTATTTTGAATTTTGAAAATCCAACATCAGATTCGGATTTAGCGACCCCAAAAACCCCCAAGTAAGAAGTTTCAACAGAATGTCATCGATTTTTAAAAACTCAGCCCCCATATTGAGTCCGACATTTTGAACATTAAAAATCCAACATCAGATTCGGATTTAGCGACCCCAAAAACCCCCAAGTAAGAAGTTTCAATAGAATGTCATCGATTTTAAAGACTCAGCCGCCATATTGAGTCCGCCATTTTGAATTTAAAAAATTAAACATCAGATTCGGATTCAGCGACCCCAAAAACCGCCAAGTAAGAAGTTTCAACAGAATGTCAACGATTTTTAAAAAATCAGCCGCCATATGGAGTCCGACATATTGAATTTTAAAAATCCAACATCAGATTTGGATTTAGCGACCCCAAAAACCCCCAAGTTAGAAGTTTTAACAGAATGTCAACGATTTTTAAAAAATCAGCCGCCTTATTGAGTCTGACATTTTGAATTTTGAAAACAAAATATCAGATTCGGATTTAGCGACCCCAAAACCTCCCAAGTAAGTAGTTTTAACAGAATGTCATCGATTTTTAAAAACTTAGCCCCCATATGGAGTCCGCCATTTTGAACATTAAAAATCCAACATCAGATTCGGATTTAGCGACCCCAATAACCCCCAAGTAATAAGTTTCAACAGAATGTCAACGATTTTTAAAAAATCAGCCGCCTTATTGAGTCCGCTATTTTGAATTTTGAAAATCTAACATCAGATGCAGATTTAGCGACCCCAAAAACCCCCAAGTAAGAAGTTTCAACAGAATGTCAACGATTTTTACAAAATTAACCGACATATTGAGTACGCTATTTTGAATTTTGAAAACTAAACATCAGATTCGGATTTAGCGACCCCAAAAACCCCCAAGTAAGAAGTTTCAACAGAATGTCATCGATTTTTAAAAACTCAGCCCCCATATTGAGTCCGACATTTTGAACATTAAAAATCCAACATCAGATTCGGATTTAGCGACCCCAAAAACCCCCAAGTAAGAAGTTTCAACAGAATGTCAACGATTTTTAAAAAATCAGTCGCCTTATTGAGTCTGACATTTTGAATTTTGAAAACAAAACATCAGATTCGGATTTAGCGACCCCAAAAACCCCCAAGTAAGAAGTTTCAACAGAATGTCAACGATTTTTAAAAAATCAGTCGCTACATGGAGTCCGACATACTGAATTTTAAAAATCCAACATTAGATTCGGATTTAGCGACCCCAAAAACCCCCAAGTTAGAAGTTTCAACAGAATGTCAACGATATTTAAAAAATCAGCCGCTATATTGAGTCCGCAATTTTGAATTTTGAAAATGAAACATCAGATTTAGATTCAGCGACCCCAAAAACCCCCAAGTAAGAAGTTTTAACAGAATGTCAACGATTTTTAAAAAATCAGCCGCCATATGGAGTCCGACATACTGAATTTTAAAAATCCAACATCAGATTCGGATTTAGCGACCCCAAAAACCCCCAAGTTAGAAGTTTCAACAGAATGTCAACGATTTTTAAAAAATCAGCCGCCATATTGAGTCCGCCATTTTGAACATTAAAAATACAACATCAGATTCGGATTTAGCGACCCCAAAAACCCCCAAGTAAGAAGTTTCAATAGAATGTCATCGATTTTAAAGACTCAGCCGCCATATTGAGTCCGCTATTTTGAATTTTAAAAATTAAACATCAGATTCGGATTCAGCGACCCCAAAAACCCCCAAGTAAGAAGTTTTAACAGAATGTCAACGATTTTTAAAAAATCAGCCGCCACATGGAGTCCGACATACTGAATTTTAAAAATCCAACATCAGATTCAGATTTAGCGACCCCAAAAATCCCCAAGTTAGAAGTTTCAACAGAATGTCAACGATTTTTAAAAAATCAGCCGCCATATGGAGTCCGACATACTGAATTTTAAAAATCCAACATCAGATTCGGATTTAGCGACCCCAAAAACCCCCAAGTTAGAAGTTTCAACAGAATGTCAACGATTTTTAAAAAATCAGCCGCCATATTGAGTTCGCAATTTTGAATTTTGAAAATTAAACATCAGATTCAGATTCAGCGACCCCAAAAACCCCCAAGTAAGAAGTTTCAACAGAATGTCGACGATTTTTAAAAACTCAGCCCCCATATTGAGTCCGCCATTTTGAACATTAAATATCCAACATCAGATTCGGATTTAGCGACCCCAAAAACCCCCAAGTAAGAAGTTTCAACAGAATGTCAACGATTTTTAAAAAATCAGTCGCTACATGGAGTCCGACATACTGAATTTTAAAAATCCAACATCAGATTCGGATTTAGCGACCCCAAAAACCCCCAAGTTAGAAGTTTTAACAGAATGTCAACGATTTTTAAAAAATCAGCCGCCATATTGAGTCCGCAATTTTGAATTTTGAAAATGAAACATCAGATTCAGATTCAGCGACCCCAAAAACCCCTAAGTAAGAAGTTTCAACAGAATGTCAACGATTTTTAAAAAATCAGCCGCCATATAGAGTCCGACATACTGAATTTTAAAAATCCAACATCAGATTCGGATTTAGCGACCCCAAAAACCCCCAAGTTAGAAGTTTCAACAGAATGTCAACGATTTTTAAAAAATCAGCCGCCACATGGAGTCCGACATACTGAAATTTAAAAATCCAACATCAGATTCGGATTTAGCGACCCCAAAAACTCCCAAGTAAGTAGTTTTAATAGAATGTCATCGATTTTTAAAAACTCAGCCCCCATATTGAGTCCGCCTTTTTGAATTTTGAAAACTAAACATCAGATTCGGATTTAGCGACCCAAAAACCTCCCAAGTAAGTAGTTTTAACAGAATGTCATCGATTTTTAAAAACTTAGCCCCCATATTGAGTCCGCCATTTTGAACATTAAAAATCCAACATCAGATTCGGATTTAGCGACCCCAATAACCCCCAAGTAAGAAGTTTCAACAGAATGTCATCGATTTTAAAGACTCAGCCGCCATATTGAGTCCGCCATTTTGAATTTTAAAAATTAAACATCAGATTCGGATTTAGCGACCCCAAAAACCCCCAAGTAAGAAGTTTCAACAGAATGTCAACGATTTTTAAAAAATCAGTCGCCTTATTGAGTCTGACATTTTGAATTTTGAAAACAAAACATCAGATTCGGATTTAGCGACCCCAAAAACCCCCAAGTAAGAAGTTTTAACAGAATGTCAACGATTTTAAAAAAATCAGCCGCCATATGGAGTCCGACATTTTGAATTTTGAAAACTAAACATCAGATTCGGATTTAGCGACCCCAAAAACCCCCAAGTAAGAAGTTTCAACAGAATGTCAACGATTTTTAAAAAATCAGCCGCCTTATTGAGTCCGGTATTTTGAATTTTGAAAATCCAACATCAGATTCGGATTTAGCGACCCCAAAAACCCCCAAGTAAGAAGTTTCAACAGAATGTCATCGATTTTTAAAAACTCAGCCCCCATATTGAGTCCGACATTTTGAACATTAAAAATCCAACATCAGATTCGGATTTAGCGACCCCAAAAACCCCCAAGTTAGAAGTTTCAACAGAATGTCAACGATTTTTAAAAAATCAGCCGCCATATTGAGTTCGCAATTTTGAATTTTGAAAATTAAACATCAGATTCAGATTCAGCGACCCCAAAAACCCCCAAGTAAGAAGTTTCAACAGAATGTCATCGATTTTTAAAAACTCAGCCCCCATATTGAGTCCGCCATTTTGAACATTAAATATCCAACATCAGATTCGGATTTAGCGACCCCAAAAACTCCCAAGTAAGAAGTTTCAACAGAATGTCAACGATTTTTAAAAAATCAGTCGCTACATGGAGTCCGACATACTGAATTTTAAAAATCCAACATCAGATTCGGATTTAGCGACCCCAAAAACCCCCAAGTTAGAAGTTTTAACAGAATGTCAACGATTTTTAAAAAATCAGCCGCCATATTGAGTTCGCAATTTTGAATTTTGAAAATTAAACATCAGATTCAGATTCAGCGACCCCAAAAACCCCCAAGTAAGAAGTTTCAACAGAATGTCGACGATTTTTAAAAACTCAGCCCCCATATTGAGTCCGCCATTTTGAACATTAAATATCCAACATCAGATTCGGATTTAGCGACCCCAAAAACCCCCAAGTAAGAAGTTTCAACAGAATGTCAACGATTTTTAAAAAATCAGTCGCTACATGGAGTCCGACATACTGAATTTTAAAAATCCAACATCAGATTCGGATTTAGCGACCCCAAAAACCCCCAAGTTAGAAGTTTCAACAGAATGTCAACGATTTTTAAAAAATCAGCCGCCATATTGAGTTCGCAATTTTGAATTTTGAAAATTAAACATCAGATTCAGATTCAGCGACCCCAAAAACCCCCAAGTAAGAAGTTTCAACAGAATGTCGACGATTTTTAAAAACTCAGCCCCCATATTGAGTCCGCCATTTTGAACATTAAATATCCAACATCAGATTCGGATTTAGCGACCCCAAAAACCCCCAAGTAAGAAGTTTCAACAGAATGTCAACGATTTTTAAAAAATCAGTCGCTACATGGAGTCCGACATACTGAATTTTAAAAATCCAACATCAGATTCGGATTTAGCGACCCCAAAAACCCCCAAGTTAGAAGTTTTAACAGAATGTCAACGATTTTTAAAAAATCAGCCGCCATATTGAGTCCGCAATTTTGAATTTTGAAAATGAAACATCAGATTCAGATTCAGCGACCCCAAAAACCCCTAAGTAAGAAGTTTCAACAGAATGTCAACGATTTTTAAAAAATCAGCCGCCATATAGAGTCCGACATACTGAATTTTAAAAATCCAACATCAGATTCGGATTTAGCGACCCCAAAAACCCCCAAGTTAGAAGTTTCAACATAATGTCAACGATTTTTAAAAAATCAGCCGCCACATGGAGTCCGACATACTGAATTTTAAAAATCCAACATCAGATTCGGATTTAGCGACCCCAAAAACTCCCAAGTAAGTAGTTTTAATAGAATGTCATCGATTTTTAAAAACTCAGCCCCCATATTGAGTCCGCCTTTTTGAATTTTGAAAACTAAACATCAGATTCGGATTTAGCGACCCAAAAACCTCCCAAGTAAGTAGTTTTAACAGAATGTCATCGATTTTTAAAAACTTAGCCCCCATATTGAGTCCGCCATTTTGAACATTAAAAATCCAACATCAGATTCGGATTTAGCGACCCCAATAACCCCCAAGTAAGAAGTTTCAACAGAATGTCATCGATTTTAAAGACTCAGCCGCCATATTGAGTCCGCCATTTTGAATTTTAAAAATTAAACATCAGATTCGGATTTAGCGACCCCAAAAACCCCCAAGTAAGAAGTTTCAACAGAATGTCAACGATTTTTAAAAAATCAGTCGCCTTATTGAGTCTGACATTTTGAATTTTGAAAACAAAACATCAGATTCGGATTTAGCGACCCCAAAAACCCCCAAGTAAGAAGTTTTAACAGAATGTCAACGATTTTAAAAAAATCAGCCGCCATATGGAGTCCGACATTTTGAATTTTGAAAACTAAACATCAGATTCGGATTTAGCGACCCTAAAAACCCCCAAGTAAGAAGTTTCAACAGAATGTCAACGATTTTTAAAAAATCAGCCGCCTTATTGAGTCCGGTATTTTGAATTTTGAAAATCCAACATCAGATTCGGATTTAGCGACCCCAAAAACCCCCAAGTAAGAAGTTTCAACAGAATGTCATCGATTTTTAAAAACTCAGCCCCCATATTGAGTCCGACATTTTGAACATTAAAAATCCAACATCAGATTCGGATTTAGCGACCCCAAAAACCCCCAAGTTAGAAGTTTCAACAGAATGTCAACGATTTTTAAAAAATCAGCCGCCATATTGAGTTCGCAATTTTGAATTTTGAAAATTAAACATCAGATTCAGATTCAGCGACCCCAAAAACCCCCAAGTAAGAAGTTTCAACAGAATGTCATCGATTTTTAAAAACTCAGCCCCCATATTGAGTCCGCCATTTTGAACATTAAATATCCAACATCAGATTCGGATTTAGCGACCCCAAAAACCCCCAAGTAAGAAGTTTCAACAGAATGTCAACGATTTTTAAAAAATCAGTCGCTACATGGAGTCCGACATACTGAATTTTAAAAATCCAACATCAGATTCGGATTTAGCGACCCCAAAAACCCCCAAGTTAGAAGTTTTAACAGAATGTCAACGATTTTTAAAAAATCAGCCGCCATATTGAGTCCGCAATTTTGAATTTTGAAAATGAAACATCAGATTCAGATTCAGCGACCCCAAAAACCCCTAAGTAAGAAGTTTCAACAGAATGTCAACGATTTTTAAAAAATCAGCCGCCATATAGAGTCCGACATACTGAATTTTAAAAATCCAACATCAGATTCGGATTTAGCGACCCCAAAAACCCCCAAGTTAGAAGTTTCAACAGAATGTCAACGATTTTTAAAAAATCAGCCGCCACATGGAGTCCGACATACTGAATTTTAAAAATCCAACATCAGATTCGGATTTAGCGACCCCAAAAACCCCCAAGTTAGAAGTTTCAACAGAATGTCAACGATTTTTAAAAAATCAGCCGCCATATTGAGTCCGCAATTTTGAATTTTGAAAATGAAACATCAGATTCAGATTCAGCGACCCCAAAAACCCCTAAGTAAGAAGTTTCAACAGAATGTCAACGATTTTTAAAAAATCAGCCGCCACATGGAGTCCGACATACTGAATTTTAAAAATCCAACAGCAGATTCGGATTTAGCGACCCCAAAAACCCCCAAGTTAGAAGTTTTAACAGAATGTCAACGATTTTTAAAAAATCAGCCGCCACATGGAGTCCGACATACTGAATTTCAAAAATCCAACATCAGATTTGGATTTAGCGACCCCAAGAACCCCCAAGTTAGAAGTTTCAACAGAATGTCAACGATTTTTAAAAAATCAGCCGCCTTATTGAGTCCGCAATTTTGAACTTTAAAAATCCAACATCAGATTCGGATTTAGCGATCCCAAAAACCCCCAAAATAGAAGTTTCAACAGGATGTCAACGATTTTTAAAAAATCAGCCGCCATATTGAGTCCGACATTTTGAACTTTAAAAATCCAACATCAAATTCGGATTTAGCGACCCCAAAAACCCCCAAAATAGAAGTTTCAACAGAATGTCAACAATTTTTAAAAATTCAGCCGCCATATGGAGTCCAAAATTTTGAATTTTAAAAATCCAACATCAGATTCGGATTTAGCGACCCCAAAAACCCCCAAGTTAGAAGTTTCAACAGAATGTCAACGATTTTTAAAAAATCAGCCGCCATATTGAGTCCGCAATTTTGAATTTTGAAAATGAAACATCAGATTCAGATTCACCGACCCCAAAAACCCCCAAGTAAGAAGTTTCAACAGAATGTCAACGATTTTTAAAAAATCAGCCGCCATATGGAGTCCGACATACTGAATTTTAAAAATCCAACATCAGATTCGGATTTAGCGACCCCAAAAACCCCCAAGTTAGAAGTTTCAACAGAATGTCAACGATTTTTAAAAAATCAGCTGCCATATGGAGTCCGACATTTTGAATTTTAAAAATCCAACATCAGATGCAGATTTAGCGACCCCAAAAACCCCCAAGTAAGAAGTTTCAACAGAATGTCAAAGATTTTTACAAAATTAGCCGCCATATTGAGTCCGCTATTTTGAATTTTAAAAACTAAACATCAGATTCGGATTTAGCGGCCCCAAAAACCCCCAAGTAAGAAGTTTCAACAGAATGTCAACGATTTTTAAAAAATCAGCCGCCACATGAAATCCGACATACTGAATTTTAAAAATCCAACATCAGATTCGGATTTAGCGACCCCAAAAACTCCCAAGTAAGTAGTTTTAACAGAATGTCATCGATTTTTAAAAACTCAGCCCCCATATTGAGTCCGCCTTTTTGAATTTTAAAAACTAAACATCAGATTCGGATTTAGCGACACCAAAAACCCCCAAGTACGAAGTTTCAACAGAATGTCAACGATTTTTAAAAAATCAGCCGCCACATGGAGTCCGACATACTGAATTTTAAAAATCCAACATCAGATTCGGATTAAGCGACCCCAAAAACCCCCAAGTTAGAAGTTTCAACAGAATGTCAACGATTTTTAAAAAATCAGCCGCCATATTGAGTCCGCAATTTTGAATTTTGAAAATGAAACATCAGATTCAGATTCAGCGACCCCAAAAACCCCTAAGTAAGAAGTTTCAACAGAATGTCAACGATTTTTAAAAAATCAGCCGCCACATGGAGTCCGACATACTGAATTTTAAAAATCCAACAGCAGATTCGGATTTAGCGACCCCAAAAACCCCCAAGTTAGAAGTTTTAACAGAATGTCAACGATTTTTAAAAAATCAGCAGCCACATGGAGTCCGACATACTGAATTTCAAAAATCCAACATCAGTTTTGGATTTAGCGACCCCAAGAACCCCCAAGTTAGAAGTTTCAACAGAATGTCAACGATTTTTAAAAAATCAGCCGCTTTATTGAGTCCGCAATTTTGAGTTTTGAAAATGAAACATCAGATTCAGATTCACCGACCCCAAAAACCCCCAAGTAAGAAGTTTCAACAGAATGTCAACGATTTTTAAAAAATCAGCCGCCATATGGAGTCCGACATACTGAATTTTAAAAATCCAACATCAGATTCGGATTTAGCGACCCCAAAAACCCCCAAGTTAGAAGTTTCAACAGAATGTCAACGATTTTTAAAAAATCAGCCGCCATATGGAGTCCGACATTTTGAATTTTAAAAATCCAACATCAGATGCAGATTTAGCGACCCCAAAAACCCCCAAGTAAGAAGTTTCAACAGAATGTCAAAGATTTTTACAAAATTAGCCGCCATATTGAGTCCGCTATTTTGAATTTTAAAAACTAAACATCAGATTCGGATTTAGCGACCCCAAAAACCCCCAAGTAAGAAGTTTCAACAGAATGTCAACGATTTTTAAAAAATCAGCCGCCATATGGAGTCCGCCATTTTGAACTTTAAAAATCCAACATCAGATTCGGATTTAGCGATCCCAAAAACCCCCAAAATAGAAGTTTTAACAGGATGTCAACGATTTTTAAAAAATCAGCCGCCATATTGAGTCCGACATTTTGAACTTTAAAAATCCAACATCAAATTCGGATTTAGCGACCCCAAAAACCCCCAAAATAGAAGTTTCAACAGAATGTCAACAATTTTTAAAAATTCAGCCGCCATATGGAGTCCAAAATTTTGAATTTTAAAAATCCAACATCAGATTCGGATTTAGCGACCCCAAAAACCCCCAAGTTAGAAGTTTCAACAGAATGTCAACGATTTTTAAAAAATCAGCCGCCATATTGAGTCCGCAATTTTGAATTTTGAAAATGAAACATCAGATTCAGATTCACCGACCCCAAAAACCCCCAAGTAAGAAGTTTCAACAGAATGTCAACGATTTTTAAAAAATCAGCCGCCATATGCAGTCCGACATACTGAATTTTAAAAATCCAACATCAGATTCGGATTTAGCGACCCCAAAAACCCCCAAGTTAGAAGTTTCAACAGAATGTCAACGATTTTTAAAAAATCAGCTGCCATATGGAGTCCGACATTTTGAATTTTAAAAATCCAACATCAGATGCAGATTTAGCGACCCCAAAAACCCCCAAGTAAGAAGTTTCAACAGAATGTCAAAGATTTTTACAAAATTAGCCGCCATATTGAGTCCGCTATTTTGAATTTTAAAAACTAAACATCAGATTCGGATTTAGCGACCCCAAAAACCCCCAAGTAAGAAGTTTCAACAGAATGTCAACGATTTTTAAAAAATCATCCGCCATATGGAGTCCGTCATTTTGAACTTTAAAAATCCAACATCAGATTCGGATTTAGGGATCCCAAAAACCCCCAAAATAGAAGTTTCAACAGGATGTCAACGATTTTTAAAAAATCAGCCGCCATATTGAGTCCGACATTTTGAACTTTAAAAATCCAACATCAAATTCGGATTTAGCGACCCCAAAAACCCCCAAAATAGAAGTTTCAACAGAATGTCAACGATTTTTAAAAATTCAGCCGCCATATGGAGTCCAAAATTTTGAATTTTAAAAATCCAACATCAGATGCGGATTTAGCGACCCCAAAAACCCCCAAGTAAGAAGTTTCAACAGAATGTCAACGATTTTTACAAAATTAGCCGCCATATTGAGTACGCTATTTTGAATTTTGAAAACTAAACATCAGATTCGGATTTAGCGACACCAAAAACCCCCAAGTAAGAAGTTTCAACAAAATGTCATCGATTTTTAAAAACTCAGCCGCCATATTGAGTCCGCCATTTTGAATTTTAAAAATTAAACATCAGATTCGGATTCAGCGACCCCAAAAACCCCCAAGTAAGAAGTTTCAACAGAATGTCAACGATTTTTACAAAATTAACCGACATATTGAGTACGCTATTTTGAATTTTGAAAACTAAACATCAGATTCGGATTTAGCGACCCCAAAAACCCCCAAGTAAGAAGTTTCAACAGAATGTCAACGATTTTTACAAAATTAACCAACATATTGAGTACGCTATTTTGAATTTTGAAAACTAAACATCAGTTTCGGATTTAGCGACACCAAAAACCCCCAAGTAAGAAGTTTCAACAGAATGTCATCGATTTTTAAAAACTCAGCCGCCATATTGAGTCCGCCATTTTGAATTTTAAAAATTAAACATCAGATTCGGATTCAGCGACCCCAAAAACCCCCAAGTAAGAAGTTTCAACAGAATGTCAACGATTTTTAAAAAATCAGCCGCCATATTGAGTCCGCCATTTTGAATTTTAAAAATTAAACATCAGATTCGGATTCAGCGACCCCAAAAACCCCCAAGTTAGAAGTTTTAACAGAATGTCAACGATTTTTAAAAAATCAGCCGCCACATGGAGTCCGACATACTGAATTTTAAAAATCCAACATCAGATTCAGATTTAGCGACCCCAAAAACCCTCAAGTTAGAAGTTTCAACAGAATGTCAACGATTTTTAAAAAATCAGCCGCCATATGGAGTCCGACATACTGAATTTTAAAAATCCAACATCAGATTCGGATTTAGCGACCCCAAAAACCCCCAAGTTAGAAGTTTCAACAGAATGACAACGATTTTTAAAAAATCAGCCGCCATATTGAGTTCGCAATTTTGAATTTTGAAAATTAAACATCAGATTCAGATTCAGTGACCCCAAAAACCCCCAAGTAAGAAGTTTCAACAGAATGTCATCGATTTTTAAAAACTCAGCCCCCATATTGAGTCCGCCATTTTGAACATTAAATATCCAACATCAGATTCGGATTTAGCGACCCCAAAAACCCCCAAGTAAGAAGTTTCAACAGAATGTCAACGATTTTCAAAAAATCAGCCGCCATATTGAGTCCGACATTTTGAATTTTAAAAATCCAACATCAGATTCGGATTTAGCGACCCCAAAAACCCCCAAGTAAGAAATTTCAACAGAAAGTCAACGATTCTTAAAAAATTAGCCGCCATATTGAGTCCGGTATTGTGAATTTTGAAAACTAAACATCAGATTCAGATTTAGCGACACCAAAAACCCCCAAGTAAGAAGTTTCAACAGAATGTCATCGATTTTAAAGACTCAGCCGCCATATTGAGTCCGCCATTTTGAATTTTAAAAATTAAACATCAGATTCGGATTTAGCGACCCCAAAAACCCCCAAGTAAGAAGTTTCAACAGAATGTCAACGATTTTTAAAAAATCAGTCGCCTTATTGAGTACGCTATTTTGAATTTTGAAAACTAAACATCAGTTTCGGATTTAGCGACACCAAAAACCCCCAAGTAAGAAGTTTCAACAAAATGTCATCGATTTTTAAAAACTCAGCCGCCATATTGAGTCCGCCATTTTGAATTTTAAAAATTAAACATCAGATTCGGATTCAGCGACCCCAAAAACCCCCAAGTAAGAAGTTTCAACAGAATGTCAACGATTTTTACAAAATTAACCGACATATTGAGTACGCTATTTTGAATTTTGAAAACTAAACATCAGATTCGGATTTAGCGACCCCAAAAACCCCCAAGTAAGAAGTTTCAACAGAATGTCAACGATTTTTACAAAATTAACCAACATATTGAGTACGCTATTTTGAATTTTGAAAACTAAACATCAGTTTCGGATTTAGCGACACCAAAAACCCCCAAGTAAGAAGTTTCAACAGAATGTCATCGATTTTTAAAAACTCAGCCGCCATATTGAGTCCGCCATTTTGAATTTTAAAAATTAAACATCAGATTCGGATTCAGCGACCCCAAAAACCCCCAAGTAAGAAGTTTCAACAGAATGTCAACGATTTTTAAAAAATCAGCCGCCATATTGAGTCCGCCATTTTGAATTTTAAAAATAAAACATCAGATTCGGATTCAGCGACCCCAAAAACCCCCAAGTAAGAAGTTTCAACAGAATGTCAACGATTTTTACAAAATTAACCAACATATTGAGTACGCTATTTTGAATTTTGAAAACTAAACATCAGTTTCGGATTTAGCGACACCAAAAACCCCCAAGTAAGAAGTTTCAACAGAATGTCATCGATTTTTAAAAACTCAGCCGCCATATTGAGTCCGCCATTTTGAATTTTAAAAATTAAACATCAGATTCGGATTCAGCGACCCCAAAAACCCCCAAGTTAGAAGTTTCAACAGAATGTCAACGATTTTTAAAAAATCAGCCGCCATATTGAGTTCGCAATTTTGAATTTTGAAAATTAAACATCAGATTCAGATTCAGTGACCCCAAAAACCCCCAAGTAAGAAGTTTCAACAGAATGTCATCGATTTTTAAAAACTCAGCCCCCATATTGAGTCCGCCATTTTAAACATTAAATATCCAACATCAGATTCGGATTTAGCGACCCCAAAAACCCCCAAGTAAGAAGTTTCAACAGAATGTCAACGATTTTCAAAAAATCAGCCGCCATATGGAGTCCGACATTTTGAATTTTAAAAATCCAACATGAGATTCGGATTTAGCGACCCAAAAAACCCCCAAGTAAGAAGTTTCAACAGAATGTCAAAGATTTTTACAAAATAAGCCGCCATATTGAGACCGCTATTTTGAATTTTGAAAACTAAACATCAGATTCGGATTTAGCGACCCCAAAAACTCCCAAGTAAGAAGTTTCAACAGAATGTCATCTATTTTAAAAACTCAGCCACCATATTAAGTCCGCCATTTTGAACATTAAAAATCCAACATCAGATTCGGATTTAGCGACCCCAAAAAACCCCCAAGTAAGAAGTTTCAACAGAATGTCAACGATTTTTAAAAAATCAGCCGCCATATGGAGTCCGACATTTTGAATTTTAAAAATTCAACATGAGTTTTGGATTTAGCGACCCCAAAAACCCCCAAGTAAGAAGTTTCAACAGAATGTCAACGATTTTTACAAAATTAACCGACATATTGAGTACGCTATTTTGAATTTTGAAAACTAAACATCAGATTCGGATTTAGCGACCCCAAAAACCCCCAAGTTAGAAGTTTTAATAGAATGTCATCGATTTTAAAGAGTCAGCCGCCATATTGAGTCCGCCATTTTGAATTTTGAAAATTAAACATCAGATTCGGATTCAGCGACCCCAAAAACCCCCAATTAAGAAGTTTCAACAGAATGTCAACGATTTTTAAAAAATCAGCCGCCACATGGAGTCCGACATACTGAATTTTAAAAATCCAACATCAGATTCGGATTTAGCGACCCCAAAAACTCCCAAGTAAGTAGTTTTAACAGAATGTCATCGATTTTTAAAAACTCAGCCCCCATATTGAGTCCGCCTTTTTGAATTTTGAAAACTAAACATCAGATTCGGATTTAGCGACACCAAAAACCCCCAAGTAAGAAGTTTCAACAGAATGTCAACGATTTTTAAAAAATCAGCCGCCACATGGAGTCCGACATACTGAATTTTAAAAATCCAACATCAGATTCAGATTCAGCGACCCCAAAAACCCCTAAGTAAGAAGTTTCAGCAGAATGTCAACGATTTTTAAAAAATCAGCCGCCATATGGAGTCCGACATACTGAATTTTAAAAATCCAACATCAGATTCGGATTTAGCGACCCCAAAAACTCCCAAGTAAGTAGTTTTAACAGAATGTCATCGATTTTTAAAAACTCAGCCCCCATATTGAGTCCGCCTTTTTGAATTTTAAAAACTAAACATCAGATTCGGATTTAGCGACACCAAAAACCCCCAAGTTAGAAGTTTTAATAGAATGTCAACGATTTTTAAAAAATCAGCCGCCATATGGAGTCCGACATACTGAATTTTAAAAATCCAACATCAGATTCGGATTTAGCGACCCCAAAAACCCCCAAGTAAGAAGTTTCAACAGAATGTCAACGATTTTTACAAAATTAACCGACATATTGAGTACGCTATTTTGAATTTTGAAAACTAAACATCAGATTCGGATTTAGCGACCCCAAAAACCCCCAAGTTAGAAGTTTTAATAGAATGTCATCGATTTTAAAGAGTCAGCCGCCATATTGAGTCCGCCATTTTGAATTTTGAAAATTAAACATCAGATTCGGATTCAGCGACCCCAAAAACCCCCAATTAAGAAGTTTCAACAGAATGTCAACGATTTTTAAAAAATCAGCCGCCACATGGAGTCCGACATACTGAATTTTAAAAATCCAACATCAGATTCGGATTTAGCGACCCCAAAAACTCCCAAGTAAGTAGTTTTAACAGAATGTCATCGATTTTTAAAAACTCAGCCCCCATATTGAGTCCGCCTTTTTGAATTTTGAAAACTAAACATCAGATTCGGATTTAGCGACACCAAAAATCCCCAAGTAAGAAGTTTCAACAGAATGTCAACGATTTTTAAAAAATCAGCCGCCACATGGAGTCCGACATACTGAATTTTAAAAATCCAACATCAGATTCGGATTTAGCGACCCCAAAAACCCCCAAGTTAGAAGTTTCAACAGAATGTCAACGATTTTTAAAAAATCAGCCGCCATATTGAGTCCGCAATTTTGAATTTTGAAAATGAAACATCAGATTCAGATTCAGCGACCCCAAAAACCCCTAAGTAAGAAGTTTCAGCAGAATGTCAACGATTTTTAAAAAATCAGCCGCCATATGGAGTCCGACATACTGAATTTTAAAAATCCAACATCAGATTCGGATTTAGCGACCCCAAAAACTCCCAAGTAAGTAGTTTTAACAGAATGTCATCGATTTTTAAAAACTCAGCCCCCATATTGAGTCCGCCTTTTTGAATTTTAAAAACTAAACATCAGATTCGGATTTAGCGACACCAAAAACCCCCAAGTAAGAAGTTTCAACAGAATGTCAACGATTTTTAAAAAATCAGCCGCCACATGGAGTCCGACGTACTGAATTTTAAAAATCCAACAGCAGATTCGGATTTAGCGACCCCAAAAACCCCCAAGTTAGAAGTTTCAACAGAATGTCATCGATTTTTAAAAACTCAGCCCCCATATTGAGTCCGCCATTTTGAACATTAAATATCCAACATCAGATTCGGATTTAGCGACCCCAAAAACCCCCAAGTAAGAAGTTTCAACAGAATGTCAACGATTTTCAAAAAATCAGCCGCCATATGGAGTCCGACATTTTGAATTTTAAAAATCCAACATGAGATTCGGATTTAGCGACCCAAAAAACCCCCAAGTAAGAAGTTTCAACAGAATGTCAAAGATTTTTACAAAATAAGCCGCTATATTGAGTCCGCTATTTTGAATTTTGAAAACTAAACATCAGATTCGGATTTAGCGACCCCAAAAACTCCCAAGTAAGAAGTTTCAACAGAATGTCATCTATTTTAAAAACTCAGCCACCATATTAAGTCCGCCATTTTGAACATTAAAAATCCAACATCAGATTCGGATTTAGCGACCCCAAAAAACCCCCAAGTAAGAAGTTTCAACAGAATGTCAACGATTTTTAAAAAATCAGCCGCCATATGGAGTCCGACATTTTGAATTTTAAAAATTCAACATGAGTTTTGGATTTAGCGACCCCAAAAACCCCCAAGTAAGAAGTTTCAACAGAATGTCAACGATTTTTACAAAATTAACCGACATATTGAGTACGCTATTTTGAATTTTGAAAACTAAACATCAGATTCGGATTTAGCGACCCCAAAAACCCCCAAGTTAGAAGTTTTAATAGAATGTCATCGATTTTAAAGAGTCAGCCGCCATATTGAGTCCGCCATTTTGAATTTTGAAAATTAAACATCAGATTCGGATTCAGCGACCCCAAAAACCCCCAATTAAGAAGTTTCAACAGAATGTCAACGATTTTTAAAAAATCAGCCGCCACATGGAGTCCGACATACTGAATTTTAAAAATCCAACATCAGATTCGGATTTAGCGACCCCAAAAACTCCCAAGTAAGTAGTTTTAACAGAATGTCATCGATTTTTAAAAACTCAGCCCCCATATTGAGTCCGCCTTTTTGAATTTTGAAAACTAAACATCAGATTCGGATTTAGCGACACCAAAAACCCCCAAGTAAGAAGTTTCAACAGAATGTCAACGATTTTTAAAAAATCAGCCGCCACATGGAGTCCGACATACTGAATTTTAAAAATCCAACATTAGATTCAGATTCAGCGACCCCAAAAACCCCTAAGTAAGAAGTTTCAGCAGAATGTCAACGATTTTTAAAAAATCAGCCGCCATATGGAGTCCGACATACTGAATTTTAAAAATCCAACATCAGATTCGGATTTAGCGACCCCAAAAACTCCCAAGTAAGTAGTTTTAACAGAATGTCATCGATTTTTAAAAACTCAGCCCCCATATTGAGTCCGCCTTTTTGAATTTTAAAAACAAAACATCAGATTCGGATTTAGCGACACCAAAAACCCCTAAGTAAGAAGTTTCAACAGAATGTCAACGATTTTTAAAAAATCAGCCGCCACATGGAGTCCGACGTACTGAATTTTAAAAATCCAACAGCAGATTCGGATTTAGCGACCCCAAAAACCCCCAAGTTAGAAGTTTCAACAGAATGTCAACGATTTTTAAAAAATCAGCCGCCATATGAAGTCCGGCATTTTGAATTTTAAAAATCCAACATCAGATGCAGATTTAGCGACCCCAAAAACCCCCAAGTAAGAAGTTTCAACAGAATGTCAAAGATTTTTACCAAATTAGCCGCCATATTGAGTCCGCTATTTTGAATTTTAAAAACTAAACATCAGATTCGGATTTAGCGACCCCAAAAACCCCCAAGTAAGAAGTTTCAACAGAATGTCAACGATTTTTAAAAAATCAGACGCCATATGGAGTCCGCCATTTTGAATTTTAAAAATCCAACATGAGATTCGGATTTAGCGACCCAAAAAACCCCCAAGTAAGAAGTTTCAACAGAATGTCAAAGATTTTTACAAAATAAGCCGCCATATTGAGTCCGCTATTTTGAATTTTGAAAACTAAACATCAGATTCGGATTTAGCGACCCCAAAAACTCCCAAGTAAGAAGTTTCAACAGAATGTCATCTATTTTAAAAACTCAGCCACCATATTAAGTCCGCCATTTTGAACATTAAAAATCCAACATCAGATTCGGATTTAGCGACCCCAAAAAACACCCAAGTAAGAAGTTTCAACAGAATGTCAACGATTTTTAAAAAATCAGCCGCCATATGGAGTCCGACATTTTGAATTTTAAAAATTCAACATGAGTTTTGGATTTAGCGACCCCAAAAACCCCCAAGTAAGAAGTTTCAACAGAATGTCAACGATTTTTACAAAATTAACCGACATATTGAGTACGCTATTTTGAATTTTGAAAACTAAACATCAGATTCGGATTTAGCGACCCCAAAAACCCCCAAGTTAGAAGTTTTAATAGAATGTCATCGATTTTAAAGAGTCAGCCGCCATATTGAGTCCGCCATTTTGAATTTTAAAAATCCAACATCAGATTCGGATTTAGCGACCCCAAAAACTCCCAAGTAAGTAGTTTTAACAGAATGTCATCGATTTTTAAAAACTCAGCCCCCATATTGAGTCCGCCTTTTTGAATTTTGAAAACTAAACATCAGATTCGGATTTAGCGACACCAAAAATCCCCAAGTAAGAAGTTTCAACAGAATGTCAACGATTTTTAAAAAATCAGCCGCCACATGGAGTCCGACATACTGAATTTTAAAAATCCAACATCAGATTCGGATTTAGCGACCCCAAAAACCCCCAAGTTAGAAGTTTCAACAGAATGTCAACGATTTTTAAAAAATCAGCCGCCATATTGAGTCCGCAATTTTGAATTTTGAAAATGAAACATCAGATTCAGATTCAGCGACCCCAAAAACCCCTAAGTAAGAAGTTTCAGCAGAATGTCAACGATTTTTAAAAAATCAGCCGCCATATGGAGTCCGACATACTGAATTTTAAAAATCCAACATCAGATTCGGATTTAGCGACCCCAAAAACTCCCAAGTAAGTAGTTTTAACAGAATGTCATCGATTTTTAAAAACTCAGCCCTTATATTGAGTCCGCCTTTTTGAATTTTAAAAACTAAATATCAGATTCGGATTTAGCGACACCAAAAACCCCCAAGTAAGAAGTTTCAACAGAATGTCAACGATTTTTAAAAAATCAGCCGCCACATGGAGTCCGACGTACTGAATTTTAAAAATCCAACAGCAGATTCGGATTTAGCGACCCCAAAAACCCCCAAGTTAGAAGTTTCAACAGAATGTCAACGATTTTTAAAAAATCAGCCGCCATATTGAGTCCGCAATTTTGAATTTTGAAAATCCAACATCAGATTCGGATTTAGCGACCCCAAAAACCCCCAAGTTAGAAGTTTCAACAGAATGTCAACGATTTTTAAAAAATCAGCCGCCATATTGAGTCCGCAATTTTGAATTTTGAAAATGAAATATCAGATTCAGATTCACCGACCCCAAAAACCCCCAAGTAAGAAGTTTCAACAGAATGTCAACGATTTTTAAAAAATCAGCCGCCATATGGAGTCCGACATACTGAATTTTAAAAATTCAACATCAGATTCGGATTTAGCGACCCCAAAAACCCCCAAGTTAGAAGTTTCAACAGAATGTCAACGATTTTTAAAAAATCAGCCGCCATATGAAGTCCGGCATTTTGAATTTTAAAAATCCAACATCAGATGCAGATTTAGCGACCCCAAAAACCCCCAAGTAAGAAGTTTCAACAGAATGTCAAAGATTTTTACCAAATTAGCCGCCATATTGAGTCCGCTATTTTGAATTTTAAAAACTAAACATCAGATTCGGATTTAGCGACCCCAAAAACCCCCAAGTAAGAAGTTTCAACAGAATGTCAACGATTTTTAAAAAATCAGACGCCATATGGAGTCCGCTATTTTGAACTTTAAAAATCCAACATCAGATTCGGATTTAGCGATCCCAAAAACCCCCAAAATAGAAGTTTCAACAGGATGTCAACGATTTTTAAAAAATCAGCCGCCATATTGAGTCCGACATTTTGAACTTTAAAAATCCAACATCAAATTCGGATTTAGCGACCCCAAAAACCCCCAAAATAGAAGTTTCAACAGAATGTCAACGATTTTTAAAAATTCAGCCGCCATATGGAGTCCAAAATTTTGAATTTTAAAAATCCAACATCAGATGCGGATTTAGCGACCCCAAAAACCCCCAAGTAAGAAGTTTCAACAGAATGTCAACGATTTTTACAAAATTAGCCGCCATATTGAGTACGCTATTTTGAATTTTGAAAACTAAACATCAGATTCGGATTTAGCGAAACCAAAAACCCCCAAGTAAGAAATTTCAACAGAATGTCAACGATTCTTAAAAAATTAGCCGCCATATTGAGTCCGGTATTGTGAATTTTGAAAACTAAACATCAGATTCAGATTTAGCGACACCGAAAACCCCCAAGTAAGAAGTTTCAACAGAATGTCATCGATTTTTAAAAACTCAGCCGCCATATTGAGTCCGACATTTTGAATTTTAAAAATCCAACATCAGATTCGGATTTAGCGACCCCAAAAACCCCCAAGTAAGAAATTTTAACAGAATGTCAACGATTCTTAAAAAATTAGCCGCCATATTGAGTCCGCTATTGTGAATTTTGAAAACTAAACATCAGATTCGGATTTAGCGACCCCAAAAACTCCCAAGTAAGAAGTTTCAACAGAATGTCAACGATTTTTAAAAAATCAGCCGCCAAATGGAGTCCGACATACTGAATTTTAAAAATCCAACATCAGATTCGGATTTAGCGACCCCAAAAACCCCCAAGTTAGAAGTTTCAAAAGAATGTCAACGATTTTTAAAAAATCAGCCGCCAAATGGAGTCCGACATTTTGAATTTTAAAAATCCAACATCAGATGCAGATTTAGCGACCCCAAAAACCCCCAAGTAAGAAGTTTCAACAGAATGTCAACGATTTTTACAAAATTAGCCGACATATTGAGTACGCGATTTTGAATTTTGAAAACTAAACATCAAATTCGGATTTAGCGACCCCAAAAACCCCCAAAATAGAAGTTTCAACAGAATGTCAACGATTTTTAAAAATTCAGCCGCCATATGGAGTCCAAAATTTTGAATTTTAAAAATCCAACATCAGATGCGGATTTAGCGACCCCAAAAACCCCTAAGTAAGAAGTTTCAACAGAATGTCAACGATTTTTACAAAATTAGCCGACATATTGAGTCCGCTATTGTGAATTTTGAAAACTAAACATCAGATTCAGATTTAGCGACACCGAAAACCCCCAAGTAAGAAGTTTCAACAGAATGTCATCGATTTTTAAAAACTCAGCCGCCATATTGAGTCCGACATTTTGAATTTTAAAAATCCAACATGAGATGCAGATTTACCGACCCCAAAAACCCCCAAGTAAGAAGTTTCAACAGAATGTCAACGATTATTACAAAATTAGCCGACATATTGAGTCCGCTATTGTGAATTTTGAAAACTAAACATCAGATTCAGATTTAGCGACCCCAAAAACCCCCAAGTAAGAAGTTTTAATAGAATGTCATCGATTTTAAAGAGTCAGCCGCCATATTGAGTCCGCCATTTTGAATTTTGAAAATTAAACATCAGATTCGGATTCAGCGACCCCAAAAACCCCCAAGTAAGAAATTTTAACAGAATGTCAACGATTTTTAAAATATCAATCACCATATTGAGTCTGACATTTTGAATTTTGAAAACTAAACATCAGATTTGGATTTAGCGACCCCAAAAACCCCCAAGTAAGAAATTTCAACAGAATGTCAACGATTTTTAAAATATCAGTCACCATATTGAGTCTGACATTTTGAATTTTGAAAACTAAACATCAGATTCGGATTTAGCGACCTAAAAAACACCCAATTAAGAAGTTTCAACAGAATGTCATCGATTTTTAAAAACTCAGCCCCCATATTGAGTCCGCCATTTTGAACATAAAAAATCCAACATCAGATTCGGATTTAGCGACCCCAAACAGAATGTCAACGATTTTTAAAAAATTAGCCGCCATATTGAGTACGCTATTTTGAATTTTGAAAATTAAACATCAGATTCAGATTCAGCGACCCCACAAACCCCCAAGTAAGAAGTTTAAACAGAATGTCAACGATTTTTAAAAAATCAGTCGCCTTATTGAGTCTGACATTTTGAATTTTGAAAACTAAACATCAGATTCGGATTTAGCGACCCCAAAAACCCCCAAGTAAGATGTTTCAACAGAATGTCAACGATTTTTAAAAACTCAGCCGCCATATTGAGTCCGCTATTTTTAACTTTAAAAATCCAACATCTGATTCGGATTGAGCGACCCCAAAAACGCCCAAGTAAGAAGTTTCAACAGAATGTCAACGATTTTTAAAAAATCAGAGGCCATATTGAGTCAGCTATTTTGAATTTTGAAAACAAAACATCAGATTCGGATTTAGCGACCCCAAAAACCCCCAAGTAAGAAGTTTCAACAGAATGTCAACGATTTTTAAAATATCAGTCACCATATTGAGTCTGACATTTTGAATTTTGAAAACTAAACATCAGATTTGGATTTAGCGACCTTAAAAACCCCCAAGTAAGAAGTTTAAACAGAATGTCAACGATTTTTAAAAAATCAGCCGCCAAATTGAATTCGCAATTTTGAATTTTTAAAATTAAACATCAGATTCAGATTCAGCGACCCCAAAAACCCCCAAGTAAGAAGTTTCAACAGAAGGTCAACGATTTTTAAAAAATCAGTCGCCTTATTGAGTCTGACATTTTGAATTTTGAAAACTTAACATCAGATTCGGATTTAGCGACCCCAAAAACCCCCAAGTAAGAAGTTTCAACAGAATGTCATCGATTTTTAAAAACTCAGCCGCCATATTGAGTCCGCTATTTTTAACTTTAAAAATCCAACATCTGATTCGGATTGAGCGACCCCAAAAACGTCCAAGTAAGAAGTTTCAACAGAATGTCAACGATTTTTAAAAAATCAGAGGCCATATTGAGTCAGCTATTTTGAATTTTGAAAACAAAACATCAGATTCGGATTTAGCGACCCCAAAAACCCCCAAGTAAGAAGTTTCAACAGAATGTCAACGATTTTTAAAAAATCAGCCGCCAAATTGAATTCGCAATTTTGAATTTTGAAAATTAAACATCAGATTCAGATTTAGCGACCCCAAAAACCTCCAAGTAAGAAGTTTCAACAGAATGTCAACGATTTTTAAAATATCAGTCACCATATTGAGTCTGACATTTTGAATTTTGAAAACTAAACATCAGATTCGGATATGGCGACCTAAAAAACCCCCAAGTAAGAAGTTTCAACAGAATGTCATCGATTTTTAAAAACTCAGCCCCCATATTGAGTCCGCCATTTTGAACTTTAAAAATCCAACATCAGATTCGGATTTAGCGACCCCAAACAGAATGTCAACGATTTTTAAAAAATTAGCCGCCATATTGAGTACGTTATTTTGAATTTTGAAAAATAAACATCAGATTCAGATTCAGCGACCCCAAAAATCCCCAAGTAAGAAGTTTCAACAGAATGTCAACGATTTTTAAAAAATTAGTCGCCTTGTTGAGTCTGACATTTTTAATTTTGAAAACTAAACATCAGATTCGGATTTAACGACCCCAAAAACCCCCAAGTAAGAAGTTTCAACAGAAAGTCAACGCTTTTTAAAAAATTAGTCGCCTTATTGAGTCTGACATTTTTAATTTTGAAAACTAAACATCAGATTCGGATTTAACGACCCCAAAAACCCCCAAGTAAGAAGTTTCAACAGAATGTTAACGATTTTTAAAATATCAGTCACCATATTGAGTCTGACATTTTGAATTTTGAAAACTAAACATCAGATTTAGATTTAGCGACCCCAAAAACCTCCAAGTAAGAAGTTTCAACAGAATGTCAACGATTTTTAAAATATCAGTCACCATATTGAGTCTGACATTTTGAATTTTGAAAACTAAACATCAGATTCGGATTTAGCGACCCCAAAAACCCCCAAGTAAGCAGTTTCAACAGAATGTCATCGATTTTTAAAAACTCAGCCGCCATATTGAGTCCGACATTTTGAATTTTAAAAATCCAACATGAGATGCAGATTTACCGACCCCAAAAACCCCCAAGTAAGAAGTTTCAACAGAATGTCAACGATTTTTACAAAATTAACCGACAGATTGAGTACGCTATTTTGAATTTTGAAAACTAAACATCAGATTCGGATTTAGCGACCCCAAAAACCCCCAAGTAAGAAGTTTTAATAGAATGTCATCGATTTTAAAGAGTCAGCCGCCATATTGAGTCCGCCATTTTGAATTTTGAAAATTAAACATCAGCTTCGGATTCAGCGACCCCAAAAACCCCCAAGTAAGAAATTTTAACAGAATGTCAACGATTTTTAAAATATCAATCACCATATTGAGTCTGACATTTTGAATTTTGAAAACTAAACATCAGATTTGGATTTAGCGACCCCAAAAACCCCCAAGTAAGAAGTTTCAACAGAATGTCAACGATTTTTAAAATATCAGTCACCATATTGAGTCTGACATTTTGAATTTTGAAAACTAAACATCAGATTTGGATTTAGCGACCCCAAAAACCCCTAAGTAAGAAGTTTCAACAGAATGTCAACGATTTTTAAAATATCAGTCACCATATTGAGTCTGACATTTTGAATTTTGAAAACTAAACATCAGATTCGGATTTGGCGACCTAAAAAACCCCCAAGTAAGAAGTTTCAACAGAATGTCATCGATTTTTAAAAACTCAGCCCCCATATTGAGTCCGCCATTTTGAACTTTAAAAATCCAACATCAGATTCGGATTTAGCGACCCCAAACAGAATGTCAACGATTTTTAAAAAATTAGCCGCCATATTGAGTACGCTATTTTGAATTTTGAAAAATAAACATCAGATTCAGATTCAGCGACCCCAAAAACCCCCAAGTAAGAAGTTTCAACAGAATGTCAACGATTTTTAAAAAAACAGTCGCCTTATTGAGTCTGACATTTTGAATTTTGAAAATGAAACATCAGATTCAGCTTCAGCGACCCCAAAAACCCCCAAGTAAGAAGTTTCAACAGAATGTTAACGATTTTTAAAAACTCAGCCCCCATATTGAGTCCGCCATTTTGAACTTTAAAAATCCAACATCAGATTCGGATTTAGCGACCCCAAACAGAATGTCAACGATTTTTAAAAAATTAGCCGCCATATTGAGTACGCTATTTTGAATTTTGAAAAATAAACATCAGATTCAGATTCAGCGACCCCAAAAACCCCCAAGTAAGAAGTTTCAACAGAATGTCAACGATTTTTAAAATATCAGTCACCATATTGAGTCTGACATTTTGAATTTTGAAAACTAAACATCAGATTCGGATTTGGCGACCTAAAAAACCCCCAAGTAAGAAGTTTCAACAGAATGTCATCGATTTTTAAAAACTCAGCCCCCATATTGAGTCCGCCATTTTGAACTTTAAAAATCCAACATCAGATTCGGATTTAGCGACCCCAAACAGAATGTCAACGATTTTTAAAAAATTAGCCGCCATATTGAGTACGCTATTTTGAATTTTGAAAAATAAACATCAGATTCAGATTCAGCGACCCCAAAAACCCCCAAGTAAGAAGTTTCAACAGAATGTCAACGATTTTTAAAAAATCAGTCGCCTTATTGAGTCTGACATTTTGAATTTTGAAAACTAAACATCAGATTCGGATTTAACGACCCCAAAAACCCCCAAGTAAGAAGTTTCAACAGAATGTTAACGATTTTTAAAATATCAGTCACCATATTGAGTCTGACATTTTGAATTTTGAAAACTAAACATCAGATTTAGATTTAGCGACCCCAAAAACCTCCAAGTAAGAAGTTTCAACAGAATGTCAACGATTTTTAAAATATCAGTCACCATATTGAGTCTGACATTTTGAATTTTGAAAACTAAACATCAGATTCGGATTTGGCGACCTAAAAAACCCCCAAGTAAGAAGTTTCAACAGAATGTCATCGATTTTTAAAAACTCAGCCCCCATATTGAGTCCGCCATTTTGAATTTTGAAAATCCAACATCAGATTCGGATTTAGCGACCCCAAACAGAATGTCAACGATTTTTAAAAAATTAGCCGCCATATTGAGTACGCTATTTTGAATTTTGAAAAATAAACATCAGATTCAGATTCAGCGACCCCAAAAACCCCCAAGTAAGAAGTTTCAACAGAATGTCAACGATTTTTAAAAAAACAGTCGCCTTATTGAGTCTGACATTTTGAATTTTGAAAATGAAACATCAGATTCAGCTTCAGCGACCCCAAAAACCCCCAAGTAAGAAGTTTCTACAGAATGTAAACGATTTTTAAAAACTCAGTCACCATATTGAGTCTGACATTTTGAATTTTGAAAACTAAACATCAGATTTGGATTTAGCGACCCCAAAAACCCCCAAGTAAGAAGTTTCAACAGAATGTCAACGATTTTAAAAAAATCAGCCGCCATATTGAGTCCGCTATTTTTAACTTTAAAAATCCAACATCTGATTCGGATTGAGCGACCCCAAAAACGCCCAAGTAAGAAGTTTCAACAGAATGTCAACGATTTTTAAAAAATCAGTGGCCATATTGAGTCAGCTATTTTAAATTTTGAAAACAAAACATCAGATTCGGATTTAGCGACCCCAAAAACCCCCAAGTAAGAAGTTTCAACATGTCAACGATTTTTAAAATATCAGTCACCATATTGAGTCTGACATTTTGAATTTTGAAAACTAAACATCAGATTTGGATTTAGCGACCCCAAAAACCCCCAAGTAAGAAGTTTCAACAGAATGTCATCGATTTTTAAAAACTCAGCCGCCATATTGAGTCCGCTATTTTTAACTTTAAAAATCCAACATCTGATTCGGATTGAGCGACCCCAAAAACCCCCAAGTAAGAAATTTCAACAGGATGTCAACGATTTTTAAAATATCAGTCACCATATTGAGTCTGACATTTTGAATTTTGAAAACTAAACATCAGATTCGGATTTAGCGACCTAAAAAACACCCAAGTAAGAAGTTTCAACAGAATGTCATCGATTTTTAAAAACTCAGCCCCCATATTGAGTCCGCCATTTTGAACTTTAAAAATCCAACATCAGATTCGGATTTAGCGACCCCAAACAGAATATCAACGATTTTTAAAAAATTAGCCGCCATATTGAGTACGCTATTTTGAATTTTGAAAATTAAACATCAGATTCGGATTTAGCGACCCCAAAAACCCCCAAGTAAGAAGTTTTAACAGAATGTCAACGATTTTTAAAATATCAGTCACCATATTGAGTCTGACATTTTGAATTTTGAAAACTAAACATCAGATTTGGATTTAGCGACCCCAAAAACCCCCAAGTAAGAAGTTTCAACAGAATGTCAACGATTTTTAAAAAATCAGCCGCCATATTTAGTCCGCCATTTTGAATTTTGAAAACTAAACATCAGATTTGGATTTAGCGACCTTAAAAACCCCCAAGTAAGAAGTTTAAACAGAATGTCAACGATTTTTAAAAAATCAGCCGCCAAATTGAATTCGCAATTTTGAATTTTGAAAATTAAACATCAGATTCAGATTCAGCGACCCCAAAAACCCTCAAGTAAGAAGTTTCAACAGAATGTCAACGATTTTTAAAAAATCAGCCGCCATATTTAGTCCGCCATTTTGAATTTTGAAAACTAAACATCAGATTTGGATTTAGCGACCTTAAAAACCCCCAAGTAAGAAGTTTCAACAGAATGTCAACGATTTTTAAAAAAACAGTCGCCTTATTGAGTCTGACATTTTGAATTTTGAAAATGAAACATCAGATTCAGCTTCAGCGACCCCAAAAACCCCCAAGTAAGAAGTTTCTACAGAATGTAAACGATTTTTAAAAACTCAGTCACCATATTGAGTCTGACATTTTGAATTTTGAAAACTAAACATCAGATTTGGATTTAGCGACCCCAAAAACCCCCAAGTAAGAAGTTTCAACAGAATGTCAACGATTTTAAAAAAATCAGCCGCCATATTGAGTCCGCTATTTTTAACTTTAAAAATCCAACATCTGATTCGGATTGAGCGACCCCAAAAACGCCCAAGTAAGAAGTTTCAACAGAATGTCAACGATTTTTAAAAAATCAGTGGCCATATTGAGTCAGCTATTTTAAATTTTGAAAACAAAACATCAGATTCGGATTTAGCGACCCCAAAAACCCCCAAGTAAGAAGTTTCAACATGTCAACGATTTTTAAAATATCAGTCACCATATTGAGTCTGACATTTTGAATTTTGAAAACTAAACATCAGATTTGGATTTAGCGACCCCAAAAACCCCCAAGTAAGAAGTTTCAACAGAATGTCATCGATTTTTAAAAACTCAGCCGCCATATTGAGTCCGCTATTTTTAACTTTAAAAATCCAACATCTGATTCGGATTGAGCGACCCCAAAAACCCCCAAGTAAGAAATTTCAACAGGATGTCAACGATTTTTAAAATATCAGTCACCATATTGAGTCTGACATTTTGAATTTTGAAAACTAAACATCAGATTCGGATTTAGCGACCTAAAAAACACCCAAGTAAGAAGTTTCAACAGAATGTCATCGATTTTTAAAAACTCAGCCCCCATATTGAGTCCGCCATTTTGAACTTTAAAAATCCAACATCAGATTCGGATTTAGCGACCCCAAACAGAATATCAACGATTTTTAAAAAATTAGCCGCCATATTGAGTACGCTATTTTGAATTTTGAAAATTAAACATCAGATTCGGATTTAGCGACCCCAAAAACCCCCAAGTAAGAAGTTTTAACAGAATGTCAACGATTTTTAAAATATCAGTCACCATATTGAGTCTGACATTTTGAATTTTGAAAACTAAACATCAGATTTGGATTTAGCGACCCCAAAAACCCCCAAGTAAGAAGTTTCAACAGAATGTCAACGATTTTTAAAAAATCAGCCGCCATATTTAGTCCGCCATTTTGAATTTTGAAAACTAAACATCAGATTTGGATTTAGCGACCTTAAAAACCCCCAAGTAAGAAGTTTAAACAGAATGTCAACGATTTTTAAAAAATCAGCCGCCAAATTGAATTCGCAATTTTGAATTTTGAAAATTAAACATCAGATTCAGATTCAGCGACCCCAAAAACCCCCAAGTAAGAAGTTTCAACAGAATGTCAACGATTTTTAAAAAATCAGAGGCCATCTTGAGTCAGCTATTTTGAATTTTGAAAACAAAACATTAGATTCGGATTTAGCGACCCCAAAAACCCTAAGTAAGAAATTTCAACAGAATGTCAACGATTTTTAAAATATCAGTCACCATATTGAGTCTGACATTTTGAATTTTGAAAACTAAACATCAGTTTTGGATTTAGCGACCCCAAAAACCCCCAAGTAAGAAGTTTCAACAGAATGTCAACGATTTTTAAAATATCAGACATTATATTGAGTCCGCCATTTTGAATTTTAAAAACTAAACATCAGATTCGGATTTAGCGACCCCAAACAGAATGTCAACAATTTTTAAAAAATTAGCCGCTATACTGAGTACGCTATTTTGAATTTTGAAAATTAAACATCAAATTCAGATTCAGCGACCCCAAAAACGCCCAAGTAAGAAGGTTCAACAGAATGTCAACGATTTTTAAAAAATCAGAGGCCATATTGAGTCAGCTATTTTGAATTTTGAAAACAAAACATCAGATTCGGATTTAGCGACCCCAAAAACCCCCAAGTAAGAAGTTTCAACAGAATGTCAACAATTTTTAAAATATCAGTCACCATATTGAGTCTGACATTTTGAATTTTGAAAACTAAACATCAGATTTGGATTTAGCGACCCCCAAAAACCCCCAAGTAAGAAGTTTCAACAGAATGTCAACAATTTTTAAAAAATTAGCCGCTATATTGAGTACGCTATTTTGAATTTTGAAAATTAAACATCAAATTCAGATTCAGCGACCCCAAAAACCCCCAAGTAAGAAGTTTCAACAGAATGTCAACGATTTTTAAAATATCAGTCACCATATTGAGTCTGACATTTTGAATTTTGAAAACTAAATATGAGATTTGGATTTAACGACCCCAAAAACCCCCAAGTAAGAAGTTTCAACAGAATGTCAACGATTTTTAAAAAATCAGCCGCCATATTTAGTCCGCCATTTTGAATTTTGAAAACTAAACATCAGATTTGGATTTAGCGACCTTAAAAACCCCCAAGTAAAAAGTTTAAACAGAATGTCAACGATTTTTAAAAAATCAGAGGCCATATTGAGTCAGCTATTTTAATTTTTGAAAACAAAACATCAGATTCGGATTTAGCGACCCCAAAAACCCCCAAGTAAGAAGTTTCAACAGAATGTCAACGATTTTTAAAATATCAGTCACCATATTAAGTCTGACATTTTGAATTTTGAAAACTAAACATCAGATTTGGATTTAGCGACCCCAAAACCCCCCAAGTAAGATGTTGCAACAGAATGTCAACGATTTTTAAAAAATCAGCGGCCATATTTAGTCCGCCATTTTGAATTTTGAAAACTAAACATCAGATGTGGATTTAGCGACCTTAAAAACCCCCAAGTAAGAAGTTTAAACAGAATGTCAACGATTTTTAAAATATCAGTCACCATATTGAGTCTGACATTTTGAATTTTGAAAACTAAACATCAGATTTGGATTTAGCGACCCCAAAAACCTTCAAGTAAGAAGTTTCAACAGAATGTCAACGATTTTTAAAATATCAGTCACCATATTGAGTCTGACATTTTGAATTTTGAAAACTAAACATCAGATTTGGATTTAGCGACCCCCACAAACCCCCAAGTAAGAAGTTTCAACAGAATGTCAACAATTTTTAAAAAATTAGCCGCTATATTGAGTACGCTATTTTGAATTTTCAAAATTAAACATCAAATTCAGATTCAGCGACCCCAAAAACCCCCAAGTAAGAAGTTTCAACAGAATGTCATCGATTTTTAAATACTCAGCCGCCATATTGAGTCCACTATTTTTAACTTTAAAAATCCAACATCTGATTCGGATTGAGCGACCCCAAAAACGTCCAAGTAAGAAGCTTCAACCGAATGTCAACGATTTTTAAAAAATCAGAGGCCATATTGAGTCAGCTATTTTGAATTTTGAAAACAAAACATCAGATTCGGATTTAGCGACCCCAAAAACCCCCAAGTAAGAAGTTTCAACAGAATGTCAACGATTTTTAAAATATCAGTCACCATATTGAGTCTGACATTTTGAATTTTGAAAACTAAACATCAGATTTGGACTTAGCGACCCCAAAAACCCCCAAGTAAGAAGTTTCAACAGAATGTCAACGATTTTTAAAAAATCAGCCTCCATATTTAGTCCGCTATTTTGAATTTTGAAAACTAAACATCAGATTTGGATTTAGCGACCTTAAAAACCCCCAAGTAAGAAGTTTAAACAGAATGTCAACGATTTTTAAAAAATCAGCCGCTAAATTGAATTCGCAATTCTGAATTTTGAAAATTAAACATCAGATTCAGATTCAGCGACCCCAAAAACCCCCAAGTAAGAAGTTTCAACAGAATGTCAACAATTTTTAAAAAATTAGCCGCTATATTGAGTACGCTATTTTGAATTTTGAAAATTAAACATCAAATTCAGATTCAGCGACCCCAAAAACGCTCAAGTAAGAAGTTTCAACAGAATGTCAACGATTTTTAAAATATCAGTCACCATATTGAGTCTGACATTTTGAATTTTGAAAACTAAACATCAGATTTGGATTTAGCGACCCCAAAAACCTTCAAGTAAGAAGTTTCAACAGAATGTCAACGATTTTTAAAATATCAGTCACCATATTGAGTCTGACATTTTGAATTTTGAAAACTAAACATCAGATTTGGATTTAGCGACCCCCAAAAACCCCCAAGTAAGAAGTTTCAACAGAATGTCAACAATTTTTAAAAAATTAGCCGCTATATTGAGTACGCTATTTTGAATTTTGAAAATTAAACATCAAATTCAGATTCAGCGACCCCAAAAACCCCCAAGTAAGAAGTTTCAACAGAATGTCATCGATTTTTAAATACTCAGCCGCCATATTGAGTCCACTATTTTTAACTTTAAAAATCCAACATCTGATTCGGATTGAGCGACCCCAAAAACGTCCAAGTAAGAAGCTTCAACCGAATGTCAACGATTTTTAAAAAATCAGAGGCCATATTGAGTCAGCTTTTTTGAATTTTGAAAAGAAAACATCAGATTCGGATTTAGCGACCCCAAAAACCCCCAAGTAAGAAGTTTCAACAGAATGTCAACGATTTTTAAAATATCAGTCACCATATTGAGTCTGACATTTTGAATTTTGAAAACTAAACATCAGATTTGGATTTAGCGACCCCAAAAACCCCCAAGTAAGAAGTTTCAACAGAATGTCAACGATTTTTAAAAAATCAGCCGCCATATTTAGTCCGCCATTTTGAATTTTGAAAACTAAACATCAGATTTGGATTTAGCGACCTTAAAAACCCCCAAGTAAGAAGTGTAAACAGAATGTCAACGATTTTTAAAAAATCAGCCGCCAAATTGAATTCGCAATTTTGAATTTTGAAAATTAAACATCAGATTCAGATTCAGCGACCCCAAAAACCCCCAAGTAAGAAGTTTCAACAGAATGTCAACGATTTTTAAAAAATCAGAGGCCATATTGAGTCAGCCATTTTGAATTTTGAAAACAAAACATCAGATTCGGATTTAGCGACCCCAAAAACCCTAAGTAAGAAATTTCAACAGAATGTCAACGATTTTTAAAATATCAGTCACCATATTGAATCTGACATTTTGAATTTTGAAAACTAAACATCAGATTTGGATTTAGCGACCCCAAAAACCCCCAAGTAAGAAGTTTCAACAGAATGTCAACGATTTTTAAAAAATCAGCCGCCATATAGAGTCCGCCATTTTGAATTTTGAAAACTAAACATCAGATTTGGATTTAGCGACCCCAAAAACCCCCAAGTAAGAAGTTTCAACAGAATGTCAACGATTTTTAAAATATCAGTCACCATATTGAGTCTGACATTTTGAATTTTGAAAACTAAACATCAGATTTGGATTTAGCGACCCCAAAAACCTTCAAGTAAGAAGTTTCAACAGAATGTCAACGATTTTTAAAATATCAGTCACCATATTGAGTCTGACATTTTGAATTTTGAAAAATAAACATTAGATTTGGATTTAGCGACCCCAAAAACCCCCAAGTAAGAAATTTCAACAGAATGTCAACGATTTTTAAAATATCAGTCACCATATTGAGTCTGACATTTTGAATTTTGAAAACTAAACATCAGATTCGGATTTAGCGACCTAAAAAACCCCCAAGTAAGAAGTTTCAACAGAATGTCATCGATTTTTAAAAACTCAGCCCCCATATTGAGTCCGCCATTTTTAACTTTAAAAATCCAACATCTGATTCGGATTGAGCGACCCCAAAAGCGCCCAAGTAAGAAGTTTCAACAGAATGTCAACGATTTTTAAAAAATCAGAGGCCATATTGAGTCAGCTATTTTGAATTTTGAAAACAAAACATCAGATTCGGATTTAGCGACCCCAAAAACCCCCAAGTAAGAAGTTTCAACAGAATGTCAACGATTTTTAAAAAATCAGAGGCCATATTGAGTCAGCCATTTTGAATTTTGAAAACAAAACATCAGATTCGGATTTAGCGACCCCAAAAACCCCCAAGTAAGAAGTTTCAACAGAATGTCAACGATTTTTAAAAAATCAGCCGCCATATTTAGTCCGCCATTTTGAATTTTGAAAACTAAACATCAGATTTGGATTTAGCGACCTTAAAAACCCCCAAGTAAAAAGTTTAAACAGAATGTCAACGATTTTTAAAAAATCAGAGGCCATATTGAGTCAGCTATTTTAATTTTTGAAAACAAAACATCAGATTCGGATTTAGCGACCCCAAAAACCCCCAAGTAAGAAGTTTCAACAGAATGTCAACGATTTTTAAAATATCAGTCACCATATTGAGTCTGACATTTTGAATTTTGAAAACTAAACATCAGATTTGGATTTAGCGACCCCAAAAACCCCCAAGTAAGAAGTTTCAACAGAATGTCAACGATTTTTAAAATATCAGTCACCATATTGAGTCTGACATTTTGAATTTTGAAAACTAAATATGAGATTTGGATTTAGCGACCCCAAAAACCCCCAAGTAAGAAGTTTCAACAGAATGTCAACGATTTTTAAAAAATCAGCCGCCATATTTAGTCCGCCATTTTGAATTTTGAAAACTAAACATCAGATTTGGATTTAGCGACCTTAAAAACCCCCAAGTAAAAAGTTTAAACAGAATGTCAACGATTTTTAAAAAATCAGAGGCCATATTGAGTCAGCTATTTTAATTTTTGAAAACAAAACATCAGATTCGGATTTAGCGACCCCAAAAACCCCCAAGTAAGATGTTGCAACAGAATGTCAACGATTTTTAAAAAATCAGCGGCCATATTTAGTCCGCCATTTTGAATTTTGAAAACTAAACATCAGATGTGGATTTAGCGACCTTAAAAACCCCCAAGTAAGAAGTTTAAACAGAATGTCAACGATTTTTAAAATTTCAGTCACCATATTGAGTCTGACATTTTGAATTTTGAAAACTAAACATCAGATTTGGATTTAGCGACCCCAAAAACCTTCAAGTAAGAAGTTTCAACAGAATGTCAACGATTTTTAAAAAATCAGCGGCCATATTTAGTCCGCCATTTTGAATTTTGAAAACTAAACATCAGATGTGGATTTAGCGACCTTAAAAACCCCCAAGTAAGAAGTTTCAACAGAATGTCAACAATTTTTAAAAAATTAGCCGCTATATTGAGTACGCTATTTTGAATTTTCAAAATTAAACATCAAATTCAGATTCAGCGACCCCAAAAACCCCCAAGTAAGAAGTTTCAACAGAATGTCATCGATTTTTAAATACTCAGCCGCCATATTGAGTCCACTATTTTTAACTTTAAAAATATAACATCTGATTCGGATTGAGCGACCCCAAAAACGTCCAAGTAAGAAGCTTCAACCGAATGTCAACGATTTTTAAAAAATCAGAGGCCATATTGAGTCAGCTATTTTGAATTTTGAAAACAAAACATCAGATTCGGATTTAGCGACCCCAAAAACCCCCAAGTAAGAAGTTTCAACAGAATGTCAACGATTTTTAAAATATCAGTCACCATATTGAGTCTGACATTTTGAATTTTGAAAACTAAACATCAGATTTGGATTTAGCGACCCCAAAAACCCCCAAGTAAGAAGTTTCAACAGAATGTCAACGATTTTTAAAAAATCAGCCTCCATATTTAGTCCGCCATTTTGAATTTTGAAAACTAAACATCAGATTTGGATTTAGCGACCTTAAAAACCCCCAAGTAAGAAGTTTAAACAGAATGTCAACGATTTTTAAAAAATCAGCCGCTAAATTGAATTCGCAATTCTGAATTTTGAAAATTAAACATCAGATTCAGATTCAGCGACCCCAAAAACCCCCAAGTAAGAAGTTTCAACAGAATGTCAACGATTTTTAAAAAATCAGAGGCCATATTGAGTCAGCCATTTTGAACTTTGAAAACAAAACATCAGATTCGGATTTAGCGACCCCAAAAACCCTAAGTAAGAAATTTCAACAGAATGTCAACGATTTTTAAAATATCAGTCACCATATTGAGTCTGACATTTTGAATTTTGAAAACAAAACATCAGATTCGGATTTAGCGACCCCAAAAACCCCCAAGTAAGAAGTTTCAACAGAATGTCAACGATTTTTAAAAAATCAGCCGCCAAATTGAATTCGCAATTTTGAATTTTGAAAATTAAACATCAGATTCAGATTTAGCGACCCCAAAAACCTCCAAGTAAGAAGTTTCAACAGAATGTCAACGATTTTTAAAATATCAGTCACCATATTGAGTCTGACATTTTGAATTTTGAAAACTAAACATCAGATTCGGATATGGCGACCTAAAAAACCCCCAAGTAAGAAGTTTCAACAGAATGTCATCGATTTTTAAAAACTCAGCCCCCATATTGAGTCCGCCATTTTGAACTTTAAAAATCCAACATCAGATTCGGATTTAGCGACCCCAAACAGAATGTCAACGATTTTTAAAAAATTAGCCGCCATATTGAGTACGTTATTTTGAATTTTGAAAAATAAACATCAGATTCAGATTCAGCGACCCCAAAAATCCCCAAGTAAGAAGTTTCAACAGAATGTCAACGATTTTTAAAAAATTAGTCGCCTTGTTGAGTCTGACATTTTTAATTTTGAAAACTAAACATCAGATTCGGATTTAACGACCCCAAAAACCCCCAAGTAAGAAGTTTCAACAGAAAGTCAACGCTTTTTAAAAAATTAGTCGCCTTATTGAGTCTGACATTTTTAATTTTGAAAACTAAACATCAGATTCGGATTTAACGACCCCAAAAACCCCCAAGTAAGAAGTTTCAACAGAATGTTAACGATTTTTAAAATATCAGTCACCATATTGAGTCTGACATTTTGAATTTTGAAAACTAAACATCAGATTTAGATTTAGCGACCCCAAAAACCTCCAAGTAAGAAGTTTCAACAGAATGTCAACGATTTTTAAAATATCAGTCACCATATTGAGTCTGACATTTTGAATTTTGAAAACTAAACATCAGATTCGGATTTAGCGACCCCAAAAACCCCCAAGTAAGCAGTTTCAACAGAATGTCATCGATTTTTAAAAACTCAGCCGCCATATTGAGTCCGACATTTTGAATTTTAAAAATCCAACATGAGATGCAGATTTACCGACCCCAAAAACCCCCAAGTAAGAAGTTTCAACAGAATGTCAACGATTTTTACAAAATTAACCGACAGATTGAGTACGCTATTTTGAATTTTGAAAACTAAACATCAGATTCGGATTTAGCGACCCCAAAAACCCCCAAGTAAGAAGTTTTAATAGAATGTCATCGATTTTAAAGAGTCAGCCGCCATATTGAGTCCGCCATTTTGAACTTTAAAAATCCAACATCAGATTCGGATTTAGCGACCCCAAACAGAATGTCAACGATTTTTAAAAAATTAGCCGCCATATTGAGTACGCTATTTTGAATTTTGAAAAATAAACATCAGATTCAGATTCAGCGACCCCAAAAACCCCCAAGTAAGAAGTTTCAACAGAATGTCAACGATTTTTAAAAAAACAGTCGCCTTATTGAGTCTGACATTTTGAATTTTGAAAATGAAACATCAGATTCAGCTTCAGCGACCCCAAAAACCCCCAAGTAAGAAGTTTCAACAGAATGTTAACGATTTTTAAAAACTCAGCCCCCATATTGAGTCCGCCATTTTGAACTTTAAAAATCCAACATCAGATTCGGATTTAGCGACCCCAAACAGAATGTCAACGATTTTTAAAAAATTAGCCGCCATATTGAGTACGCTATTTTGAATTTTGAAAAATAAACATCAGATTCAGATTCAGCGACCCCAAAAACCCCCAAGTAAGAAGTTTCAACAGAATGTCAACGATTTTTAAAATATCAGTCACCATATTGAGTCTGACATTTTGAATTTTGAAAACTAAACATCAGATTCGGATTTGGCGACCTAAAAAACCCCCAAGTAAGAAGTTTCAACAGAATGTCATCGATTTTTAAAAACTCAGCCCCCATATTGAGTCCGCCATTTTGAACTTTAAAAATCCAACATCAGATTCGGATTTAGCGACCCCAAACAGAATGTCAACGATTTTTAAAAAATTAGCCGCCATATTGAGTACGCTATTTTGAATTTTGAAAAATAAACATCAGATTCAGATTCAGCGACCCCAAAAACCCCCAAGTAAGAAGTTTCAACAGAATGTCAACGATTTTTAAAAAATCAGTCGCCTTATTGAGTCTGACATTTTGAATTTTGAAAACTAAACATCAGATTCGGATTTAACGACCCCAAAAACCCCCAAGTAAGAAGTTTCAACAGAATGTTAACGATTTTTAAAATATCAGTCACCATATTGAGTCTGACATTTTGAATTTTGAAAACTAAACATCAGATTTAGATTTAGCGACCCCAAAAACCTCCAAGTAAGAAGTTTCAACAGAATGTCAACGATTTTTAAAATATCAGTCACCATATTGAGTCTGACATTTTGAATTTTGAAAACTAAACATCAGATTCGGATTTGGCGACCTAAAAAACCCCCAAGTAAGAAGTTTCAACAGAATGTCATCGATTTTTAAAAACTCAGCCCCCATATTGAGTCCGCCATTTTGAATTTTGAAAATCCAACATCAGATTCGGATTTAGCGACCCCAAACAGAATGTCAACGATTTCTAAAAAATTAGCCGCCATATTGAGTACGCTATTTTGAATTTTGAAAAATAAACATCAGATTCAGATTCAGCGACCCCAAAAACCCCCAAGTAAGAAGTTTCAACAGAATGTCAACGATTTTTAAAAAAACAGTCGCCTTATTGAGTCTGACATTTTGAATTTTGAAAATGAAACATCAGATTCAGCTTCAGCGACCCCAAAAACCCCCAAGTAAGAAGTTTCTACAGAATGTAAACGATTTTTAAAAACTCAGTCACCATATTGAGTCTGACATTTTGAATTTTGAAAACTAAACATCAGATTTGGATTTAGCGACCCCAAAAACCCCCAAGTAAGAAGTTTCAACAGAATGTCAACGATTTTAAAAAAATCAGCCGCCATATTGAGTCCGCTATTTTTAACTTTAAAAATCCAACATCTGATTCGGATTGAGCGACCCCAAAAAACGCCCAAGTAAGAAGTTTCAACAGAATGTCAACGATTTTTAAAAAATCAGTGGCCATATTGAGTCAGCTATTTTAAATTTTGAAAACAAAACATCAGATTCGGATTTAGCGACCCCAAAAACCCCCAAGTAAGAAGTTTCAACATGTCAACGATTTTTAAAATATCAGTCACCATATTGAGTCTGACATTTTGAATTTTGAAAACTAAACATCAGATTTGGATTTAGCGACCCCAAAAACCCCCAAGTAAGAAGTTTCAACAGAATGTCATCGATTTTTAAAAACTCAGCCGCCATATTGAGTCCGCTATTTTTAACTTTAAAAATCCAACATCTGATTCGGATTGAGCGACCCCAAAAACCCCCAAGTAAGAAATTTCAACAGGATGTCAACGATTTTTAAAATATCAGTCACCATATTGAGTCTGACATTTTGAATTTTGAAAACTAAACATCAGATTCGGATTTAGCGACCTAAAAAACACCCAAGTAAGAAGTTTCAACAGAATGTCATCGATTTTTAAAAACTCAGCCCCCATATTGAGTCCGCCATTTTGAACTTTAAAAATCCAACATCAGATTCGGATTTAGCGACCCCAAACAGAATATCAACGATTTTTAAAAAATTAGCCGCCATATTGAGTACGCTATTTTGAATTTTGAAAATTAAACATCAGATTCGGATTTAGCGACCCCAAAAACCCCCAAGTAAGAAGTTTTAACAGAATGTCAACGATTTTTAAAATATCAGTCACCATATTGAGTCTGACATTTTGAATTTTGAAAACTAAACATCAGATTTGGATTTAGCGACCCCAAAAACCCCCAAGTAAGAAGTTTCAACAGAATGTCAACGATTTTTAAAAAATCAGCCGCCATATTTAGTCCGCCATTTTGAATTTTGAAAACTAAACATCAGATTTGGATTTAGCGACCTTAAAAACCCCCAAGTAAGAAGTTTAAACAGAATGTCAACGATTTTTAAAAAATCAGCCGCCAAATTGAATTCGCAATTTTGAATTTTGAAAATTAAACATCAGATTCAGATTCAGCGACCCCAAAAACCCCCAAGTAAGAAGTTTCAACAGAATGTCAACGATTTTTAAAAAATCAGAGGCCATCTTGAGTCAGCTATTTTGAATTTTGAAAACAAAACATTAGATTCGGATTTAGCGACCCCAAAAACCCTAAGTAAGAAATTTCAACAGAATGTCAACGATTTTTAAAATATCAGTCACCATATTGAGTCTGACATTTTGAATTTTGAAAACTAAACATCAGTTTTGGATTTAGCGACCCCAAAAACCCCCAAGTAAGAAGTTTCAACAGAATGTCAACGATTTTTAAAATATCAGACATTATATTGAGTCCGCCATTTTGAATTTTAAAAACTAAACATCAGATTCGGATTTAGCGACCCCAAACAGAATGTCAACAATTTTTAAAAAATTAGCCGCTATACTGAGTACGCTATTTTGAATTTTGAAAATTAAACATCAAATTCAGATTCAGCGACCCCAAAAACGCCCAAGTAAGAAGGTTCAACAGAATGTCAACGATTTTTAAAAAATCAGAGGCCATATTGAGTCAGCTATTTTGAATTTTGAAAACAAAACATCAGATTCGGATTTAGCGACCCCAAAAACCCCCAAGTAAGAAGTTTCAACAGAATGTCAACAATTTTTAAAATATCAGTCACCATATTGAGTCTGACATTTTGAATTTTGAAAACTAAACATCAGATTTGGATTTAGCGACCCCCAAAAACCCCCAAGTAAGAAGTTTCAACAGAATGTCAACAATTTTTAAAAAATTAGCCGCTATATTGAGTACGCTATTTTGAATTTTGAAAATTAAACATCAAATTCAGATTCAGCGACCCCAAAAACCCCCAAGTAAGAAGTTTCAACAGAATGTCAACGATTTTTAAAATATCAGTCACCATATTGAGTCTGACATTTTGAATTTTGAAAACTAAATATGAGATTTGGATTTAACGACCCCAAAAACCCCCAAGTAAGAAGTTTCAACAGAATGTCAACGATTTTTAAAAAATCAGCCGCCATATTTAGTCCGCCATTTTGAATTTTGAAAACTAAACATCAGATTTGGATTTAGCGACCTTAAAAACCCCCAAGTAAAAAGTTTAAACAGAATGTCAACGATTTTTAAAAAATCAGAGGCCATATTGAGTCAGCTATTTTAATTTTTGAAAACAAAACATCAGATTCGGATTTAGCGACCCCAAAAACCCCCAAGTAAGAAGTTTCAACAGAATGTCAACGATTTTTAAAATATCAGTCACCATATTAAGTCTGACATTTTGAATTTTGAAAACTAAACATCAGATTTGGATTTAGCGACCCCAAAACCCCCCAAGTAAGATGTTGCAACAGAATGTCAACGATTTTTAAAAAATCAGCGGCCATATTTAGTCCGCCATTTTGAATTTTGAAAACTAAACATCAGATGTGGATTTAGCGACCTTAAAAACCCCCAAGTAAGAAGTTTAAACAGAATGTCAACGATTTTTAAAATATCAGTCACCATATTGAGTCTGACATTTTGAATTTTGAAAACTAAACATCAGATTTGGATTTAGCGACCCCAAAAACCTTCAAGTAAGAAGTTTCAACAGAATGTCAACGATTTTTAAAATATCAGTCACCATATTGAGTCTGACATTTTGAATTTTGAAAACTAAACATCAGATTTGGATTTAGCGACCCCCACAAACCCCCAAGTAAGAAGTTTCAACAGAATGTCAACAATTTTTAAAAAATTAGCCGCTATATTGAGTACGCTATTTTGAATTTTCAAAATTAAACATCAAATTCAGATTCAGCGACCCCAAAAACCCCCAAGTAAGAAGTTTCAACAGAATGTCATCGATTTTTAAATACTCAGCCGCCATATTGAGTCCACTATTTTTAACTTTAAAAATCCAACATCTGATTCGGATTGAGCGACCCCAAAAACGTCCAAGTAAGAAGCTTCAACCGAATGTCAACGATTTTTAAAAAATCAGAGGCCATATTGAGTCAGCTATTTTGAATTTTGAAAACAAAACATCAGATTCGGATTTAGCGACCCCAAAAACCCCCAAGTAAGAAGTTTCAACAGAATGTCAACGATTTTTAAAATATCAGTCACCATATTGAGTCTGACATTTTGAATTTTGAAAACTAAACATCAGATTTGGACTTAGCGACCCCAAAAACCCCCAAGTAAGAAGTTTCAACAGAATGTCAACGATTTTTAAAAAATCAGCCTCCATATTTAGTCCGCTATTTTGAATTTTGAAAACTAAACATCAGATTTGGATTTAGCGACCTTAAAAACCCCCAAGTAAGAAGTTTAAACAGAATGTCAACGATTTTTAAAAAATCAGCCGCTAAATTGAATTCGCAATTCTGAATTTTGAAAATTAAACATCAGATTCAGATTCAGCGACCCCAAAAACCCCCAAGTAAGAAGTTTTAACAGAATGTCAACGATTTTTAAAAAATCAGAGGCCATATTGAGTCAGCCATTTTGAATTTTGAAAACAAAACATCAGATTCGGATTTAGCGACCCCAAAAACCCTAAGTAAGAAATTTCAACAGAATGTCAACGATTTTTAAAATATCAGTCACCATATTGAGTCTGACATTTTGAATTTTGAAAACTAAACATCAGATTTGGATTTAGCGACCCCAAAAACCCCCAAGTAAGAAGTTTCAACAGAATGTCAACGATTTTTAAAAAATCAGCCGCCATATAGAGTCCGCCATTTTGAATTTTGAAAACTAAACATCAAATTTGGATTTAGCGACCCCAAAAACCCCCAAGTAAGAAGTTTCAACAGAATGTCAACAATTTTTAAAAAATTAGCCGCTATATTGAGTACGCTATTTTGAATTTTGAAAATTAAACATCAAATTCAGATTCAGCGACCCCAAAAACGCTCAAGTAAGAAGTTTCAACAGAATGTCAACGATTTTTAAAATATCAGTCACCATATTGAGTCTGACATTTTGAATTTTGAAAACTAAACATCAGATTTGGATTTAGCGACCCCAAAAACCTTCAAGTAAGAAGTTTCAACAGAATGTCAACGATTTTTAAAATATCAGTCACCATATTGAGTCTGACATTTTGAATTTTGAAAACTAAACATCAGATTTGGATTTAGCGACCCCCAAAAACCCCCAAGTAAGAAGTTTCAACAGAATGTCAACAATTTTTAAAAAATTAGCCGCTATATTGAGTACGCTATTTTGAATTTTGAAAATTAAACATCAAATTCAGATTCAGCGACCCCAAAAACCCCCAAGTAAGAAGTTTCAACAGAATGTCATCGATTTTTAAATACTCAGCCGCCATATTGAGTCCACTATTTTTAACTTTAAAAATCCAACATCTGATTCGGATTGAGCGACCCCAAAAACGTCCAAGTAAGAAGCTTCAACCGAATGTCAACGATTTTTAAAAAATCAGAGGCCATATTGAGTCAGCTTTTTTGAATTTTGAAAAGAAAACATCAGATTCGGATTTAGCGACCCCAAAAACCCCCAAGTAAGAAGTTTCAACAGAATGTCAACGATTTTTAAAATATCAGTCACCATATTGAGTCTGACATTTTGAATTTTGAAAACTAAACATCAGATTTGGATTTAGCGACCCCAAAAACCCCCAAGTAAGAAGTTTCAACAGAATGTCAACGATTTTTAAAAAATCAGCCGCCATATTTTGTCCGCCATTTTGAATTTTGAAAACTAAACATCAGATTTGGATTTAGCGACCTTAAAAACCCCCAAGTAAGAAGTGTAAACAGAATGTCAACGATTTTTAAAAAATCAGCCGCCAAATTGAATTCGCAATTTTGAATTTTGAAAATTAAACATCAGATTCAGATTCAGCGACCCCAAAAACCCCCAAGTAAGAAGTTTCAACAGAATGTCAACGATTTTTAAAAAATCAGAGGCCATATTGAGTCAGCCATTTTGAATTTTGAAAACAAAACATCAGATTCGGATTTAGCGACCCCAAAAACCCTAAGTAAGAAATTTCAACAGAATGTCAACGATTTTTAAAATATCAGTCACCATATTGAATCTGACATTTTGAATTTTGAAAACTAAACATCAGATTTGGATTTAGCGACCCCAAAAACCCCCAAGTAAGAAGTTTCAACAGAATGTCAACGATTTTTAAAAAATCAGCCGCCATATAGAGTCCGCCATTTTGAATTTTGAAAACTAAACATCAGATTTGGATTTAGCGACCCCAAAAACCCCCAAGTAAGAAGTTTCAACAGAATGTCAACGATTTTTAAAATATCAGTCACCATATTGAGTCTGACATTTTGAATTTTGAAAACTAAACATCAGATTTGGATTTAGCGACCCCAAAAACCTTCAAGTAAGAAGTTTCAACAGAATGTCAACGATTTTTAAAATATCAGTCACCATATTGAGTCTGACATTTTGAATTTTGAAAAATAAACATTAGATTTGGATTTAGCGACCCCAAAAACCCCCAAGTAAGAAATTTCAACAGAATGTCAACGATTTTTAAAATATCAGTCACCATATTGAGTCTGACATTTTGAATTTTGAAAACTAAACATCAGATTCGGATTTAGCGACCTAAAAAACCCCCAAGTAAGAAGTTTCAACAGAATGTCATCGATTTTTAAAAACTCAGCCCCCATATTGAGTCCGCTATTTTTAACTTTAAAAATCCAACATCTGATTCGGATTGAGCGACCCCAAAAGCGCCCAAGTAAGAAGTTTCAACAGAATGTCAACGATTTTTAAAAAATCAGAGGCCATATTGAGTCAGCTATTTTGAATTTTGAAAACAAAACATCAGATTCGGATTTAGCGACCCCAAAAACCCCCAAGTAAGAAGTTTCAACAGAATGTCAACGATTTTTAAAAAATCAGAGGCCATATTGAGTCAGCCATTTTGAATTTTGAAAACAAAACATCAGATTCGGATTTAGCGACCCCAAAAACCCCCAAGTAAGAAGTTTCAACAGAATGTCAACGATTTTTAAAAAATCAGCCGCCATATTTAGTCCGCCATTTTGAATTTTGAAAACTAAACATCAGATTTGGATTTAGCGACCTTAAAAACCCCCAAGTAAAAAGTTTAAACAGAATGTCAACGATTTTTAAAAAATCAGAGGCCATATTGAGTCAGCTATTTTAATTTTTGAAAACAAAACATCAGATTCGGATTTAGCGACCCCAAAAACCCCCAAGTAAGAAGTTTCAACAGAATGTCAACGATTTTTAAAATATCAGTCACCATATTGAGTCTGACATTTTGAATTTTGAAAACTAAACATCAGATTTGGATTTAGCGACCCCAAAAACCCCCAAGTAAGAAGTTTCAACAGAATGTCAACGATTTTTAAAATATCAGTCACCATATTGAGTCTGACATTTTGAATTTTGAAAACTAAATATGAGATTTGGATTTAGCGACCCCAAAAACCCCCAAGTAAGAAGTTTCAACAGAATGTCAACGATTTTTAAAAAATCAGCCGCCATATTTAGTCCGCCATTTTGAATTTTGAAAACTAAACATCAGATTTGGATTTAGCGACCTTAAAAACCCCCAAGTAAAAAGTTTAAACAGAATGTCAACGATTTTTAAAAAATCAGAGGCCATATTGAGTCAGCTATTTTAATTTTTGAAAACAAAACATCAGATTCGGATTTAGCGACCCCAAAAACCCCCAAGTAAGATGTTGCAACAGAATGTCAACGATTTTTAAAAAATCAGCGGCCATATTTAGTCCGCCATTTTGAATTTTGAAAACTAAACATCAGATGTGGATTTAGCGACCTTAAAAACCCCCAAGTAAGAAGTTTAAACAGAATGTCAACGATTTTTAAAATTTCAGTCACCATATTGAGTCTGACATTTTGAATTTTGAAAACTAAACATCAGATTTGGATTTAGCGACCCCAAAAACCTTCAAGTAAGAAGTTTCAACAGAATGTCAACGATTTTTAAAAAATCAGCGGCCATATTTAGTCCGCCATTTTGAATTTTGAAAACTAAACATCAGATGTGGATTTAGCGACCTTAAAAACCCCCAAGTAAGAAGTTTCAACAGAATGTCAACAATTTTTAAAAAATTAGCCGCTATATTGAGTACGCTATTTTGAATTTTCAAAATTAAACATCAAATTCAGATTCAGCGACCCCAAAAACCCCCAAGTAAGAAGTTTCAACAGAATGTCATCGATTTTTAAATACTCAGCCGCCATATTGAGTCCACTATTTTTAACTTTAAAAATATAACATCTGATTCGGATTGAGCGACCCCAAAAACGTCCAAGTAAGAAGCTTCAACCGAATGTCAACGATTTTTAAAAAATCAGAGGCCATATTGAGTCAGCTATTTTGAATTTTGAAAACAAAACATCAGATTCGGATTTAGCGACCCCAAAAACCCCCAAGTAAGAAGTTTCAACAGAATGTCAACGATTTTTAAAATATCAGTCACCATATTGAGTCTGACATTTTGAATTTTGAAAACTAAACATCAGATTTGGATTTAGCGACCCCAAAAACCCCCAAGTAAGAAGTTTCAACAGAATGTCAACGATTTTTAAAAAATCAGCCTCCATATTTAGTCCGCCATTTTGAATTTTGAAAACTAAACATCAGATTTGGATTTAGCGACCTTAAAAACCCCCAAGTAAGAAGTTTAAACAGAATGTCAACGATTTTTAAAAAATCAGCCGCTAAATTGAATTCGCAATTCTGAATTTTGAAAATTAAACATCAGATTCAGATTCAGCGACCCCAAAAACCCCCAAGTAAGAAGTTTCAACAGAATGTCAACGATTTTTAAAAAATCAGAGGCCATATTGAGTCAGCCATTTTGAACTTTGAAAACAAAACATCAGATTCGGATTTAGCGACCCCAAAAACCCTAAGTAAGAAATTTCAACAGAATGTCAACGATTTTTAAAATATCAGTCACCATATTGAGTCTGACATTTTGAATTTTGAAAACTAAACATCAGATTTAGATTTAGCGACCCCAAAAACCCCCAAGTAAGAAGTTTCAACAGAATGTCAACGATTTTTAAAAAATCAGCCGCCATATAGAGTCCGCCATTTTGAATTTTGAAAACTAAACATCAAATTTGGATTTAGCGACCCCAAAAACCCCCAAGTAAGAAGTTTCAACAGAATGTCAACAATTTTTAAAAAATTAGCCGCTATATTGAGTACGCTATTTTGAATTTTGAAAATTAAACATCAAATTCAGATTCAGCGACCCCAAAAACGCTCAAGTAAGAAGTTTCAACAGAATGTCAACGATTTTTAAAATATCAGTCACCATATTGAGTCTGACATTTTGAATTTTGAAAACTAAACATCAGATTTGGATTTAGCGACCCCAAAAACCTTCAAGTAAGAAGTTTCAACAGAATGTCAACGATTTTTAAAATATCAGTCACCATATTGAGTCTGACATTTTGAATTTTGAAAACTAAACATCAGATTTGGATTTAGCGACCCCCAAAAACCCCCAAGTAAGAAGTTTCAACAGAATGTCAACAATTTTTAAAAAATTAGCCGCTATATTGAGTACGCTATTTTGAATTTTGAAAATTAAACATCAAATTCAGATTCAGCGACCCCAAAAACCCCCAAGTAAGAAGTTTCAACAGAATGTCATCGATTTTTAAATACTCAGCCGCCATATTGAGTCCACTATTTTTAACTTTAAAAATCCAACATCTGATTCGGATTGAGCGACCCCAAAAACGTCCAAGTAAGAAGCTTCAACCGAATGTCAACGATTTTTAAAAAATCAGAGGCCATATTGAGTCAGCTTTTTTGAATTTTGAAAAGAAAACATCAGATTCGGATTTAGCGACCCCAAAAACCCCCAAGTAAGAAGTTTCAACAGAATGTCAACGATTTTTAAAATATCAGTCACCATATTGAGTCTGACATTTTGAATTTTGAAAACTAAACATCAGATTTGGATTTAGCGACCCCAAAAACCCCCAAGTAAGAAGTTTCAACAGAATGTCAACGATTTTTAAAAAATCAGCCGCCATATTTAGTCCGCCATTTTGAATTTTGAAAACTAAACATCAGATTTGGATTTAGCGACCTTAAAAACCCCCAAGTAAGAAGTGTAAACAGAATGTCAACGATTTTTAAAAAATCAGCCGCCAAATTGAATTCGCAATTTTGAATTTTGAAAATTAAACATCAGATTCAGATTCAGCGACCCCAAAAACCCCCAAGTAAGAAGTTTCAACAGAATGTCAACGATTTTTAAAAAATCAGAGGCCATATTGAGTCAGCCATTTTGAATTTTGAAAACAAAACATCAGATTCGGATTTAGCGACCCCAAAAACCCTAAGTAAGAAATTTCAACAGAATGTCAACGATTTTTAAAATATCAGTCACCATATTGAATCTGACATTTTGAATTTTGAAAACTTAACATCAGATTTGGATTTAGCGACCCCAAAAACCCCCAAGTAAGAAGTTTCAACAGAATGTCAACGATTTTTAAAAAATCAGCCGCCATATAGAGTCCGCCATTTTGAATTTTGAAAACTAAACATCAGATTTGGATTTAGCGACCCCAAAAACCCCCAAGTAAGAAGTTTCAACAGAATGTCAACGATTTTTAAAATATCAGTCACCATATTGAGTCTGACATTTTGAATTTTGAAAACTAAACATCAGATTTGGATTTAGCGACCCCAAAAACCTTCAAGTAAGAAGTTTCAACAGAATGTCAACGATTTTTAAAATATCAGTCACCATATTGAGTCTGACATTTTGAATTTTGAAAAATAAACATTAGATTTGGATTTAGCGACCCCAAAAACCCCCAAGTAAGAAATTTCAACAGAATGTCAACGATTTTTAAAATATCAGTCACCATATTGAGTCTGACATTTTGAATTTTGAAAACTAAACATCAGATTCGGATTTAGCGACCTAAAAAACCCCCAAGTAAGAAGTTTCAACAGAATGTCATCGATTTTTAAAAACTCAGCCCCCATATTGAGTCCGCCATTTTTAACTTTAAAAATCCAACATCTGATTCGGATTGAGCGACCCCAAAAGCGCCCAAGTAAGAAGTTTCAACAGAATGTCAACGATTTTTAAAAAATCAGAGGCCATATTGAGTCAGCTATTTTGAATTTTGAAAACAAAACATCAGATTTCGGATTCAGCGACCCCAAAAACCCCCAAGTAAGAAGTTTCAAACAGAATGTCAACGATTTTTAAAAAATCAGGCCGCCATATTGAGTCCCGCCATTTTGAATTTTGAAAACTAAACATTAGATTTGGATTTAGGCGACCCCAAAAACTCCCCAAGTAAGAAGTTTAAACAGAATGTCAACGATTTTTAAAAAATCAGCTGCCAAATTGAATTCGCAATTTTTAATTTTGAAAATTAAACTTCAGATTCAGATTCAGCGACCTCAAAAACGCCCAAGTAAGAAGGTTCAACAGAATGTCAACGATTTTTAAAAAATCAGAGGCATATTGAGTCAGCTATTTTGAATTTTTGAAAACAAAACATCAGATTCGGATTTAGCGACCCAAAAACCCCCAAGTAAGAAGTTTCAACAGAATGTCCAACGATTTTTAAAAAATCAGCTGCCAAATTGAATTCGCAATTTTTAATTTTGAAAAATTAACTTCAGATTCAGATTCAGCGACCCCAAAAACCCCTAAGTTAGAAGTTTCAACAGAATGTCAACGATTTTTAAAAAATCAGCCGCCATATGGAGTCCGACATATTGAATTTTGAAAACAAAACATCAGATTCGGATTTAGCGACCCCAAAAACTCCCAAGTAAGAAGTTTTAACAGAATGTCATCGATTTTAAAAAACTCAGCCGCCATATGGAGTCCGACATATTGAATTTTAAAAAACCAACATCAGATTCGGATTTAGCGACCCCAAAAACCCCCAAGTAAGAAGTTTTCAACAGAATGTCAACGATTTTTAAAAAATCAGAGGCCATATTGAGTCAGCTATTTTGAATTTTAAAAACAAAACATCAGATTCGGATTTAGCGACCCCAAAAACCCCCAAGTAAGAAGTTTCAACAGAATGTCAACGATTTTTAAAAAATCAGCCGCCATATTGAGTCAGCTATTTGAATTTTGAAAACAAAACATCAGATTCGGATTTAGCGACCCCAAAAAACCCCCAAGTAAGAAGTTTCAACAGAATGTCAACAATTTTTAAAATATCAGTCACCATATTGAGTCTGACATTTTGAATTTTGAAAACTAAACATCAGATTTGGATTTAGCGACCCCCAAAAACCCCCAAGTAAGAAGTTTCAACAGAATGTCAACAATTTTTAAAAAATTAGCCGCTATATTGAGTACGCTATTTTGAATTTTGAAAATTAAACATCAAATTCAGATTCAGCGACCCCAAAAACCCCCAAGTAGAAGTTTCAACAGAATGTCAACGATTTTTAAAATATCAGTCACCATATTGAGTCTGACATTTTGAATTTTGAAAACTAAATATGAGATTTGGATTTAGCGACCCCAAAAACCCCCAAGTAAGAAGTTTCAACAGAATGTCAACGATTTTTAAAAAATCAGCCGCCATATTTAGTCCGCCATTTTGAATTTTGAAAACTAAACATCAGATTTGGATTTAGCGACCTTAAAAAACCCCCAAGTAAAAAGTTAAACAGAATGTCAACGATTTTTAAAAAATCAGAGGCCATATTGAGTCAGCTATTTTAATTTTTGAAAACAAAACATCAGATTCGGATTTAGCGACCCCAAAAACCCCCAAGTAAGAAGTTTCAACAGAATGTCAACGATTTTTAAAATATCAGTCACATATTGATTCTGACATTTTGAATTTTGAAAACTAAACATCAGATTTGGATTTAGCGACCCCAAAAACCCCCAAGTAAGATGTTGCAACAGAATGTCAACGATTTTTAAAAAATCAGCGGCCATATTTAGTCCGCCATTTTGAATTTTGAAAACTAAACATCAGATGTGGATTTAGCGACCTTAAAAACCCCCAAGTAAGAAGTTTAAAACAGAATGTCAACGATTTTTAAAATATCAGTCACCATATTGAGTCTGACATTTTGAATTTGAAAAACTAAACATCAGATTTGGATTTAGCGACCCCAAAAACCTTCAAGTAAGAAGTTTCAACAGAATGTCAACGATTTTTAAAAATATCAGTCACCATATTGAGTCTGACATTTTGATTTTGAAAAACTAAACATCAGATTTGGATTTAGCGACCCCCACAAACCCCCAAGA